>CALSBV010010995.1:305404-326052 GCA_943590825.1 Bovichtus diacanthus
GTGTGTGTGTGTGTGTGTGTGTGTGTGTGTGTGTGTGTGTGTGTGTGGTGCGTCTGCCCCGAAAACACGACATCATGACATGGAAGCCTGCCTCAGGGGTGACGCAGGGTTAATGAACGATTTAAGCATACATACGACGCACAAACACAGCCCGTCTCGACACATGGACGATCACGTCTCACTACACACCTCCTCTACTACAACTTTCTCTGCCACTTCTGCAGTCTTTTTACCTATTCATCAATTAAAAATGCGTGTGTGCGTGTGTGTGAGGGAGACTCATTCCGTGACTGTGCTATGCTTTTGACAAGAGGAGAAAGGAGGGGAATGTTCATGAATGAAATATATACAGAGGGGGCTGAATGGAGGAAGTCAGACAGTGACATGAGTTCAGGAAAAACACACTTACAAGCAGCACAACAGCTGAGTAATGAGAGAGAGATAAGCGATGACAATAGCATTACTTCAAAACATAGTACTCTTCTTTTTATTTTAGGGAGCCATAGCAATTTTAGATCTTCATATTGTTTATTTTTTCGTCATTCATCAAAACAATAACAAACAAAAAGTTGGGAACCTTTGAGGCAATCGATAACATTAAAGTCTGACTCTGACATTTTGGTTTCTTAACTGAATGTCAGGAAGGCCCTGTGTTTTTACAAACCCTGAACAGCTCTATGGCTTCAACCAGGGCAGGTAAACTTTCAGGGGTGGCTTTAGCCGCAATGCTAACATACGCCTGCTGTGCCATCAGTGCTCACGTCGCCTTTTTTTTATGCTGGGAGGTTTTATTGTGCCACCAGCATTTTAGGATACTGTGGGGCATTTTGTTGACTGCAAATGCAAAGATTGTATGGTGGTGCACGAAACTGTCTGCCATTTCGTTTCAGTATGGATTTTTTTCTCTCAGGAGAGGGGAAGGGTTGCACACATAACATTACAAGACAAGAGCGCAGTGAGATAAAGATAAAAAAAAAAAAAACACAAAATTTAAACCACTCCATTTTATTTATTTTTTTATTTTATGGCAGCCATTCCATTAGCTGTAGCAGCATTATAATTAAATGCCCGGTGACAGCCTTTTAACAGTGATGACCCGGGGTCTTGATGCCTTAAGTGGCAGAGCAGAGGTGTGGCGGCGGCTCATTGCGGTTCATGGCAGGTCGTAACACATATCGGTTTGATGATAATTGGGGCGGCATTGCAGTGGGCAAATAAGGCAGCGCTAATTGGCGGTCAGGGACATATTTCAAGGACATCGCAAAGAGAGGCATCTGCAGCTCTCCTGAGGAAACAAACACACACACACACACACACACACACACAAGCCTTGGACAAATAGTGGCATCTGTGCTTCTCAGCGGCAGTCCCAGGCTGAGCAGAAGGCCAGGTTGTTTTCTGCAGTGAGCTACACTATCTTTCTGAAGGGATTCCACATTCACCATGACTTGATCTGTTGAGTCGTTGACTTCGTATGGGTGCCTGGGTCCACGCATGCATGTTTGCACACTCCGATCCTGCATGCCACGGATGAGTCACTGTTAGGGAGAGCGAAAGTTGCAGACATGGGAAGGGCAAACTCATCAAGCCCAGAAACCCGGCAGGATAGAAAAACACAAAAGACTCCCATCTCTCCTCCAGGCTGCTAAGAGCAGGATTAGGCCTTCTTACCACAGAACAATAGGTGGACTGTTGTGCTGATAACGTAACGTTAATCAGCAACACGTTCACTCCCCTTCATCTCTTCATGGTTGCTGTTAACTGTTTGGGAAACACAGGCAATGTCCATGCCATCACCCATGATGTGATGGCTAACAGAAACTAACAGATGGTAAAGCCTCGAGGCTCCAGAGGACCCTTCATTCATTATTTCTTCTTTGAAAATCCCAGGAATTTAAGGATCGATGTGCTGTACGTTATTAAGCCAAACAGGTATTTTAAGTACAGAGGTAACTGTCTTTACAGTCTTTCATTCACAACAATGTTTTTTTACATTCTTTCATACACTTTGTGACAAAGAGCGACGAGTGCTGTGAGCAAAAGGTATACAGGTGAGACTGATCTATTCAATTTGCTGTATTGTCTTTGATTTCAACACTTTCCACCGGTATCTGAAAAACACAAGCCGTAGACCATGGGTGCTGTACCCCAGATGTACGCTATAACCCCTTAATGCTCAAGTAGAGATACTGCTTATACGTTCCGGACAGTAAGCCACATTTTTTACACGAAACATGCTGCACTATGGTGGTGTATAGCAAAACAACTCACCCACCACCACAACATAGCAAAGTTATGTTTGATTCTCAACTTGGCTGTGGCTTTTATTAAAGTTTTTTTTCTAGTGGGAAGCTGGTGAGGGATCAAGGTGGCCTGAACCTTCGACTTGTGAAGCCGGCTGAAAAGACACATATAAGCGTTTTCTAATCTAACGCCACATTACACGATATGATTTGTCAGTGTCTTCCAAAACCATTACACATTAGCTTCACAAAAATAAAGCGTTTTCGGATTTCACACCACTACAGTTAAGGTTTAGTTAGATTTAGGCTTGAAAGCTTCTTTGGTTAGGTTTAGGGAAGCATCATAATCCGGGTTAAAAATGACTTAATTGGGGGGAGCTTCGATGTCATGCTTACAGTAATAATGTACGGACAGACTTTGCAGCTCTGAAACAACATTGCACTACTTCCTTCTTTGCTCCTGATGCTCAGAAATCCTGGTCACTTCAACATGAAAATATGCTGTTTTGTGGGCATTTGCTGAAACGACCGATGCTGTCATGTTTCGTCCCGTCTCTTTGATGCACACGATACAACGCGGATGTGTATTGTCCTTCAGCATGTTGACAAAGGACGTCAACAATAATGAGGGCTGTTTAATACAGAGTTGGTCAATGTAACATTATTAAAGAAATAGCTGCCATCAACACTTGAGTTGAACTCTCGCCGTGGTTTGAACTGCGGTGGAACTATGTATATCTATGCAGTGAATACTATACAGAAGTGGTCCATAGACTTCAGTGGTCTGACAGTTGAACTTGCACTCAGTGTAGTAGCTGCAGGTCAGAAAGGTCTTGCAGTGCTGCGTGTCTGAATAAGACCATTGCATGACTGATTTTCCAGTCTGGAAATGTGTGTGTGTGCTCACAAACTGGTCAAGTTACTCCAGTCTCTTCTCTCCTCTCCGACTGCACGCCTCACTGGCCTAACACTGTCTGGAGCTCCTCCTGTGTGTGTGTGTGTGTGTGTGTGTGTGTGTGTGTGTGTGTGTGTGTGTGTGTGTTATAGACAGAGAGAAAGACAGCCGGCCCCTGGGAAGTAGGATGGTGTGATAACACTCAGAAATGATAGCTTAGCCCTGGAGAGCACTTGACACGCAATATCTCCTTCCTCAAATCGACACATACACACAAACACATACACACACACACAGCTGTCACAGTGAAGGGTAAACAAGCAGCGCCAAGGGCTCCGAGAGCAGGCAGAAAAGGAGACTCGGCCTCATCTGTATGTGTGTGTGCCAGCGTCGGCGCGTGGGTGGGAGTGGTGTCTGTGTGTATGTCTGTGTGAAACATAAGTAAAGTGGACCAAATTGAGTATATTGCCACTCAAACAATAGACAGTGTGAGACCTGAGAGGGAAAAGTACACAGTCAATGTGGACATGCAGCTTCTAGATCTTATCTCACCTCCTGTCTGAGTTTTCCCAATTCCCCTCCCACCTTTCACCAGCAGACAGTGTGATGGAACATAAAAAAGTCAGACGTATCGGCACATCAGGTGGTACGGCAGCATATAAAGCTCACTGTATGTAGAATGCATGAAACTTGAGACTTTTGTTCTGACATGTTTTTTTTCTTCTTCATCACCATCATAAAGCCTGGCCGCACTGGAATATTGTGAAATTAGCAGAGTGTCTATAAATGCAAACAGGAGCCCTGCGCACAAAAATCAATTTTCCCACCATGAAAGTATCACGTGGAGGAGAATTATCTAATTACCCCTGGCTGGCTGAATGTTTTCTTGTGTGAAGAGAATATAACTCACAACGAAATGACCGGCTAAAGGACGTGTTCTCTGCAGTCTGGACCCATTCTTTCCAGTACGTTTAAATATTATTTAACTACAGTACTTAATAATTGCACTGCAACAACACCTCTCAATGCACGGAACCGATCATAGTTTGTCGATTATATATTTGGTATAGATCCTGATTGGTACGACTAGCTTATAATGTATACTGTCTATTGTAATTAATAATTGTTGCAGAATCATGCATGTCCTTATTGTACTATTACAGTACAATGTACTTGCACGGTATACCAATACTAGAAAGGTATCGCAATACCCTGTCGTTAAAAAAACAGTACATTGTCCCATTTTATTAGAACAGAAGCTTTAACAATGACAGTGTTTTTAAATAAGAGCCGTATTCATGAGTTGTGTCGGTGTGCGACAGCGAGGCAGTCGATTGTGTGTGCAGCCAGAGTTCTGCTTTCCCAGCTTGCAAGCATCGTGGGTACTTTTTTCTCTCATATGCACACTGCAAATACAAGTACTGTTGCCAACCGGCCACAGCCTGTCGACAAAGCAGACTCACAGAGTGAAACGTGGCACGAAAGAGGGTCCTAGGGGATCCTTATAAAGTCTTAAAATGTCTGTAATTGTAGCAGGACAGGCATTAAATCTGGGTCTGCGAGGTCTGCATAGAGAGGCGACCTCGGCCTCCATTCCCCCTGTCGCTCTGTCGATGCTCAGGCAGGTTTTCCCTGAAGAGCGAGTGCGGCCATTGTCGCTGAGGCTCCACGTCGCCTGTACTGGACAAGTGCTGCTGTGTTGCACTTGCTCCATTCCGACCGTCAACATCGGTATCGACTGATATTTGCCTTGTTGCCAGCCAAAAGAAAATGTTGGGCGTGTGGCAGTAGTCCACTGTCTCGGAGAAAGATCAGCAACATGCAGTTCGTAAGACACGTGTCTTTCCAGTAAATGCGAGCGTTCTCGGGTATTGTGTCTATCAGCACTATGTGCTCCATGCACCAGCATGGACAGTGAGCGGCTGTTCAGCTCTGCGTCTCACATCTTGGATGAAAAGGAAACAGACTGAGCTGCAACAAGGCTGAGATGCTCACAGTATCTTTAGTAGGTACAGGTAGTCGTATAGCAGGTTCTATAAAGAGGCCTTTAAAGCTAAAGAAAACAAAACCCAATATTTTTCACGTGAAAGAAGGCTATATTAAGGTTGTTTCATACATTTCTATGGTTACATTTATTCTCATTCTATGATCGTGTAATGAAGGGCTAAATGACTGCTCAGTTATTTTTTATGATAATATATGTGTTACCCTGGAAGAGAAGGGAGCTAAATAACAACAAAAATAAAATAGATAACAACAACAAAAATCTGTGCATCCCTACTCAATAACAGTGTATACTGTAGTCTAGGTTTTAAAAAGGTCTTAAAAGTAATTAAATTTGTCCTAAAAAAAATGTGCAGATACCCTGACTAAAGTACTGTAGTCGAGGGTTATGAGATGCGCCTATATTTATGAAGGTAATACAATAATAACACGGAGGCTCCACTGTCTCAACCAAGACAAGAAACGTTTTATTGCTCCCACATTGTCAACGGTAGTGGTGTTACCGCCTCACTCTTTCCGTTATTACCTTTTTACAATAAAAGCCAGACATGCGCTGCATCACTGCTTATGGTTAGAAGCTTATGAAAATCCAAAATCAGCATTTAAGATAATAAAACAAATCCTATTACTTTCTACCGATCACGTTTTATTCAGACGTTTCGTCTCTAGAGAGAGTCATAGCGCTGGTCTTTGTTGCATCATACAGGTAACATCCGCTGTTGCTTTTATACGAAATGTTCGTGAAATCATATTATCACTGGATTGTAAAGCAAAAATGTGAACAGATTAACGTTGGGGCCATTGCATACGTAACATTATCTAACTTTACAGTTTCCTCTTAGTACATCTCTTGTATAATAATGACTGTCTCTAAGTGGCAAAGGTAGATGTTGGGTGACAATATACCATATAGTCCAGGTGGATGGTTGGACGTGTAGAGAATGTGACTTTGACAACACAGGCTGTCACGACCTCAGACACAGGGTAGGAGGACTCAAATGCACAACACCAGAAACAGATGTAAAGTTTAAAACAAATACTTTACTTGCACAACGATGGTACAAACTCAAAAAACTCACAAAGAGGATTTACCCAAAAAAATGACAGGCGACATAACAAGATGAACTGACACAAGACAAGGGGAGACAGGACTGTTTACACATGAGGTGAGTGAGCACAGGTGTAAACAATCAGGGGCGGGGCAGACGAGGAGCGGGAAAACACAAGGAAATAAAGGGATCAGGAATGAAAACAGGAAGTGCAATGATAGACAGTGACTGACAAGACTGGACATAAGACACGGTGACTTGACGAATGATTAACGTATTAAATAAAATACAATAATAAACTACAACATCATCTTTAACAAATTCTACGAGACATGACACAGGCCTGCAGACAGCACATCTTCATTTAAATATAACTTGGGCAGCGATCTTTCCTTAACCATGACCAAAATAACTCCGAAAATGTTAATATTGTCACCTTCTTAAACTAATGGTCATATTTTAAAGTTTTTCAAAAAAACAAAAAAAAACTGAACCAAATATAGAATATAATATATTCTATATAAATACCATATACAATAATCAAGACAATAATCTGTTTTTTGAAAAACTTTCAAATATGACTTAGGCCATTAGTTTAAGAAGGTGACAATATGATTAATTTAAAAAAAAAAAAAACTGGTAAACAATCTTTTTGCAGTAAAGTTGAACTTACATTGCAGCTAATCAAGGCAGCTTAAAAAAAACAACAAAAAAACAAAAGTGAATGAAGGTGAGAAATAGTCACTGTACCAGAGGTACATTTTCTTGAGTGTTTTGTGGAGGACAGAAAACCTCAGGTGGAAATGAAAAATGATAGCCTGAGCAAGGATGTTTTACAAGCATCTCTTTGCATTTGTCAAATTATTCTTCACCAAGGACGCACACGACTTCTGCAAGACGTGTCAGAGAAGCAACACTCAAAAACTGAAACGGCAAGAGTGTTGTCACAGTGGAGTCCCCTCTTAGGTGCACAAATACACCAGATGCTCGGGATTTTGTAAAAGCTTTCATAGAAGAAGCATGTGAGACGCTTTAATACAGGACGCACATAGAATAATGACTCTAACAACATCTAGGAACATGATGACAGCAGTTATAAAGTACTTAACTAATTGACTGTATGCTGAAAAAGCAGGAGAACCAGTCTTCTCTATGCTGCTTACAACAGACATGTGTGCAATTCGAATGCAACCAAGACAACAGAAGCGAGATTAGAGTTTAATATCTGGACATGGAAAACACATTTGGTTCACAAAATTCAGTCGGCCCACAATCAATTTCCTTAGAGTAAAAATTGAGTTAAAGTCTATTTCCAAAACATACGGATATGTTTCCAAGCTTCGTCGTTCACCACAGCATGGTAACACCTGGAAATTGGTATCATGGCAGGGTGCACATCTCCCCTCTAGCATTCACTACTGTAATGGAGGAAATTATTAGAGCTTCAAATGGGTTGTGGGTGGAGAGAGGCAGCAGGGAAGAATTCACCTCCCACCCATCAGGGCATGTGTAAATAACATAACAACCGCTACAATAGCAGCCTGCTGTTTAAAAAAAAGCCTCTTGCCAAGTTTAAAGATGAACCTAAAATGGGGGTTTTAATTGAAGCCATAGAAATCAGGAAAGTGAAAAGATTGTACATAGTCGACAAGGTAATTCGAACGATGTTGCAGAAGGCTGACAGAAGCTTAGTAAAATATTAATCCTCTGAGAAAAAAAAGAAATGCAGATTAAGACCGAATGTGATAACAGTCGGATGGGATATAGAATACAGGAATTGATGATATTGTCCCAAACTGGCTCAGGGAATGTGACAAGGAGGGAGTTCAACTTCAAACAAACTATTTATTAAACTAAAGTTACTCAAAAGGTAGGTCAGCCATTAAAGCACTGTATGGATGGGTATCATGTGTGCAGTGGAAGTGTCGAAGGAACAAGAACAGAAGATAATGGCTTTTGGAATCGGATACTAAAATACTATTCATGCTATTTGTATGATGTTGAATTAAGTACTGCGTTTCAACTGCATGGTATGTGGATTTTGTGAACACGAGTAATGCCTGGATGTATATTACATTAGCAGGAATTTCTGAGTATGCGGTGTGAGTTTGTTGGTGCCTTGAGACCGGCCGTAAGTCTTGAGATTTTGAGCCGAGCTAAAGGCTGGTAATATGTCACTTTATTAAGTTTTAATATGTTTTCAGGTAAGAAAGTAACCAGTTAGATAGATGTGGTCAGTTTTAGTTTTAAAAACCGGCTGTTTGGAAATTTGAAAAAAAAAATTTAACGTTGTAAAGCTGGGGTAGGCAATATATTGTTCGCTGTCATTCGGCAAAGATTTCATAATTGTATTTCAAGTGGTCGGGGACAAAAGTAGACTTCTGAACCTCCTCTTGGCTCTGTTTTTAGGATTTAGAAAATCTACCTCGTAATGGTAGACTTTTGCCAATCACAGGTAATTTCAGAGCGAGAGCTTTTCTGATTGGCTGTTCTACAAATGCAGATGCGCATGCACGTCCCTTGGGTAATGTAATACTGCTGGAATGCTGGAATAGTTGCTATTCAACAACTGGTACACTGTAAAACAACCCGAAAAAAGAAACACAGACTTATCAAAAGGATAATTGGACTATATTGGCTAAGTGCTTTCAGAGATGTAGAGAAAATGTTGCTAATTTAGCCTTCTGCTCATGGCTGTGGCTAGCTTTGTGAGCTAACGTTAGCCTCACACCTAAGTTACGGTTGTTAGCGGTTAGCAGGAAGCGAAACTATTAGTAACATTTTATCTCCATCTCTGAAACGCGCCTCACTATTGTAGCGAGCCTTGAATCACTGTATATCATCTCAAAAGGTTTTATGTGGCCACAAATGTGCAAAAAAAAACAGGCATCAGGATGATGTATTGAAATGAATCGACTCGTACTCATACAGGTTACTGTAGGAAGTCCATGTATTCTCGAATTCTGCCGTTTTTGTTTTTTTTGCCATTTCCACTGTTTACCACTGAGATAACTACTGAGTAAATGGGCAACATGGTGGCTAATAAATGACCCAACATCGTGATAAAGTGATAATAAGCCACACGTTGTATTTTACAGCTTGCTGTAGAATTCTTCTGTTGCTGGACTTCTTTTGTGACAAACTTTGTTATGAAATACAATTTTCTTTTGGTGTGGTATAAACTTAATAGTAGGTAAGTAGTAAGTTAATAGTAGGGAGACACTTGTGTGTCATTTATTTATACCAAATCTCCAGTAAGAAAAGTACTTTTGAACATGTCACGTCTGTCTCACTCAAGTGTTCTTTCTTTGATTAATGTTTTATATTAACGTTACCGATGACTTCCCTGCTCGCTGGTCACTAGCCTTTTTCTTTCATGTCATGACCAAGTTGCTGGTTACAACAATGCCCACAACAAATAAACAAGTGTCCCACGTATCATTGAAAAGCCAATTTTAGAAAAATATGAAGATGCAGGCCTTGTTATTGAAATGAACAAATGAAATGATTCTAACTTGAAACAGCCCATGAGATACTGCATTTTTACATTTCAGAAAATAACTTAAGCTTTCCTGGTTTAAAAGTGCTGAATCACAGATGGACATGAAAAACTCTTTTCATCAGCCCCTTACCCACTGCTGGTGCTATCTTCTAAACCCTGGGGCCGCCGATGAAGCTTTAATGTAGCTGCCAGCCGTGCCACTTCAGCACCAACATAGCCCGAGAGCGCTCCAAAACGCCACCACCGGGAAATAATTTATCTATTCTCCCCTTCATACGGGGTCCAGCGAGAGCAGCTGGGGTATTGTGCACGGTGAACATTATGAACTGTTCACGGGCCAGTAGATGACAGAACAATCTGCTGAGTCTGCAGCACACACATCACAGCGGGGAGCGGAAAAACTCCTTTGGTGTTGATGCGTGGCAGCCACTATTGCCCACAGCTAAAGTCACACAACTGCTACAAGGGAAAGAGAATTTCTCACTACTGTACTCTCTGTCCCAAGGCTGAAGATGAAATGGTCTTCATAACATCAGCCAATAACAAGAAAACACACACACACACGCAAAGTAAAATGTGCTCAAACGCCGGTCGCCATCATCCTCTCAAACTGTTCTCGAGGGCGATCAGAATGAATTTGCATATATTCTTAAATGTAAGCGCTGAACTCTGTAATTATGTGAAGCCCTGAGTGTGTGCGATAGACTGTACCCATAATTGTTTGTGTATGGGAAGAGGGGGCATGTTTTCAGCAGTAAAGAAAAGGGAGGCACCCTCACTGAATACAGCCCCTCTAGCAGCTGTCTAACACAGCTGTGGCAATTCATAAAAGATACACTCACACACCCGCATTATCATAAACACACACACACACACACACACGGTGTTAAATCTAAGAAGGCCTCCTAGGGACGACACCTTCCTCCTCATGTTTCCATGACACAGGCGATGATAATTAGACTAATTCAAAGTCTCCTCAGAGCGAGGGACGGAGATGAGGCGAAGGCAGGCAGACACCCCTGAAAGCACCGCAGCAAGGTAGACACACATACACAGGGTTGATGGGGAGTTCATCCAGCTAACTGCCATATTGTAGCATAACATTACTGCACCAGGAGATCCATACCGTATTGCAGGCAGGACTGGGGAGTAACCAGGGGACGAATCGGGATTGGAAAGGCACTGCAGGGGGCTTCTGAACGGTAACAGACGAAAAGGCTGGAGGGACAGGGAATGGACAGCTGACCTTACTGAACTCTAGTGATAGTTTCTGAAACTCAAAAGTGATGCACCACCTACAGAAGTGCAGCGCATACAGGTTCAGGCTACACTGTAGATTATTTTCCATCACTGCAGGAGTAACTCAAGCTGATTAATGTCTTTATTTTTGTTGGTGTGTAGTAATATATTGTGACTTTTACAGTTAAATCATCTTGTGTGATTTTAAAAAAAATCCCATGCTAATGACCCCGGCACATAGTTCCACGCGTCTCTCTTTTCACAGGGTTTCCATGACATCTGTCAAAGGATTTCCTTTCAATTATGATATAACTAGTGAGGCAAACAGGAAAAGTTGATTCTTTGACACAATGCCCTGTTACATATACAAACCCAAAAAACTTTTACTGTTAATAATGAAGCTTTTTTTTTTTTTTTTTTAATACTGGTATTGCCAACTACTCCTCAAAGACTTGGCAGTGGGCGCGCGGCCACGACATGGAGGAGTTGAGAAAGGTTCAACTTTGTGCAAATATTCTCTGACACACGAGAGCTACAGCCTGGCAACAAGCAGTTACCATACAGTTTGGGATTTCCCAGCATCCGTAAACATTGTGTCCAAATTGGATGATTCTACACTCATGATTGTCGTCTAAGCACGCGATGCTAACGTGGGGGTCGAGGTATTCGCGCTTCCATGCAGCAGACTCTTTACCTAACCTGTGGGTTACTGGTTTTAGTAACCCACAGGTTAACTGTAACCATACTATAGAAGACAAATGTGCAAATATTGTAGAAAGCAATCATTTTAAAATCATTGGCCATGAAGTAAAAAATGTAATTAAATTATGCAATTTCAATGTTTTTGTCTGAAAATAGGGTCATGAGCTAAGCACTTAACTTATGTGCTCAGTACACATAAGCCATTTCTTCAATTCAATTTCATGGGCAATCTTCCCATTAGAGTGTGTGTATAGTGCAAAAGTAGAAAATTCAGCCCTATGGCGGTCTGAGGAAAGGTCATGGGGTCACTGAAATCATTAATAACATCTTCTGGGAAATATGAATATTGCCTACAAATGTCAGCGGTAGTTTACTTTGGACCAAGGAGTTTGACAGGTCAACCAACCAACCACCATTGTTGTGCAAAAATGTTTTATAATTTGGAACAAATTCAGCCTATAGATGAACAGCTAGAGAGAATCCTTTTCAAATGTGTGTCACTGCTTTGTTGCATGAGACAGTCCGTGTACAAAGTAAAGTAGAAGGATACAAAGCTCAGTGTTGAGTGAGGATACAGGGAGTTCTATCACCGTCTCAGTGTTTATACAAAGACAACACTAACATCTCACTGTGTTAAAGGTTTTATAAACGACATTCAGATCATTAATATAGCAGCCAAACAACTATTTGCTATGTAAAGATATTTAGTGGAGTAATGTCTAACTGAGCAGAGAATGAAGTCACACTCACACACCTGTGTGTGAAAGAGTCGGTCATAATCTGTGTTTACACGGTTAGCTCTGTCAGCACTGTTGTTAGCAGTGTTAGCGTCATTAGTGCTGTTAGCCAGGGCTTCTTTTTTTAACCACTGTCCCGAAAAACTACTTTAACCGTCCCGAAGTGAATGTACACCATCCCAAAATCAAAAGGTTGGTCTTTACTTTGTTACTATCATCTACTGTATATTTGTTAGTTCTCAGCGGCAAAGCTGTGGCAATGCTGCAGCATAATAAAAACACCATTAAAACGATTAGAAAATAATTATATTTATTTTTACATGAATGAGTACCACTTTTCCCTCAGTGCCAGCACTTTCCTGTCAGAAACAAAAAGCTTTATGAACACCGGGCCTAAACTGCAATTCACTGCTTAACGCTTCATTTAGCTCTGTTACGTTAGCTGTTAGCTCCACGAACCAAAACACACCGCAGGACTTTGCTGCCTTGCAAAGTCAGCTATCTATTTAAATGTGTCCAGAGCGGTACCGCGGGAATCTTTCAGACTCTTCATATTTTTAGCAGTAGGTCTTGCACTGAGTAGCGTGATAGTACCTATGGTAACAGCATGAGATGACACGCTCAGCAGCACTAGTTAAACGGGCAAACTCCCTGTCGTCCGGGGTTGTCCAGGGGAAGATCTCTGTCCATCCCAAACACATTTCCTACCGTCCCCGGGACGTCTCTGTTAGTCTCGAGCTCCGCTGTTAGCGCCACTGACCATTTCGGCTCGGCCACCTCCATGTTTGCTTTTGACGGCAGAGGTGAGAGCTGTATGTATGCAGGCCATCCCGGCCCAGACTCTAAATCGTATAAAGCGGCATAGTGACCAATGATGTGTGGATCCGGCTTGCAATTCGGATTGACTCCAAAATGTAATGGGTTCTTCCTTGGTCCACGCTTCATCATTCCACCAAGTTTCATGGAAATCCGGCCAGTAGTTGTTCCATAATCCTGCTGACAGACAAACCGAGCCGAAAACATAACCTCCTTGGCGGAGGTAATAAGGCTTTAAGAGTGTTCTCGCTGTGTTGTAACTGAAGCCTCTTCTAATGGGTCATTACACTTGTCTAAACAGCCCTGCTGAGACTCATAACCCTCTACTGTACATGTCTGTCACAAGTATGCTGCAGTATTGCACGTTTCAGCGCTAATTTAACTGTCAAATTTTTATTTTATTTTTTCAGCTTCTGGAAGGCTGTCTTAACATTCTTCGTTTTGTTACGATCGTTTTTTTAATTTTTTATGTTTAACCTCTTGAGACCATGGGCTTGCATTGATACTGTGGGAGTTTACAATATTCAGCACTCAATCATTTCTTCAATTATCACTTCTCATTCTACAGCTGTTATTCTGTTAGGCTTTGTTCGTTTGGGATTGGAGATGGAAATACAACAGAAACATATGTGAACAGAAACCTTTAACTGTAGGTAAACCCTGAATTGTGTAATGTATTGAGACATATTGAGAAAACATGATTAGCTCAAAATCAGACTTCGGGCCCTTTACTAGGACCTGGATTTAGGATGTCTGACACTGACAGGGTGATGTAGAGTTCAGTGAAATTTCAACAATGTTACTCTCTTTTTCTTGTCAGACCACAGGTAGAAACATTATTACAGGAACTAAAAAAGTTAATGATGAGCTGCGGTCGGAGAGGGACCTCCATCAGATGACTTCAGATGAAACCTCTGATGCGACTTGACGATATCAAGAGAGAGAGTTTCAATGAAAGAGTTTAAATAACTCTGACATATGCAGGTTGAACCTGTCTTTTTAAAAAAAAAAAAATATTAATTTAGTAATGAATCCCAGAGCGGTGACGGGATCAGCTGCAGGGTCACTAATAAAAGTTCTGAATTTCACCCTGTAACCCACAACTGACTAACGTATAATACATTTAGGTCAAGTGTCATTAACATATGTTAAAGTGTTTCCTGTTTTTTTCACCAAGCTAGGCTAACCGTGACATGGCTCCCGCTCTGTACTTAACGCACAGACATGAGAGTGATATCAGTCTTCTTAACTCTTTTCACTCTCGGAAAGAAAGCACATTTCCCAACCGGTTTAACTAACGTGTTAAATGAATCTCGCTAGTTTTGGGGCTTAGCTGCTTGCTAAACTTGTAGCACAACAACAAAAAATTAATAAAAACATAACAGCAGTCCGCAAAATAAAACTGTGCCCTTTCCTCAACCAAACAAATAGTTGTCTCACCTTAATGCTAGGCCTCTGCATCCTCCTCCGTTTTTTCATGGCTGTGGCAATATGGTTGGCATTGGGGGGGGGGTCGTCATCCATGTGAATAGGGGACAAGCGGAGGGCTTGTCATTCACCTTGGCTGGAGCCAGTGTTTAGGGCAACCAATAGCCATAATCATACCAATCCACACAAAACCCCCCTCCGCCTGGTCTCGCTGCAGCCAAGGGCACGGATTACCACAAAAAAAAAAAAACAATTTGGAGGGACCCGGATCGTGCTGCGTCCGTTGAAGTCAGAGCGGATATGAGAGGCAGGTCCTTTGTTCTCCCTGATATTTATCTGGCCGAGTAGGAGAGGAGATGTCGCTCCAAAGAGGTCTCCCAGGTCAGCAGCCTGGTATTAAACTGATCTATGCATGTATCCCAGGGAGATAACACCACACATCACCGATCGGCTTGCAAGAACAATCTGAGAGAAAGTGGCACCCAGATGCATATGGATGGGTTCTTGGGTGGGATCACTGCCAAACACATCACTTCTTAATCCAGCATGTAACCGAGGATAAACCCATCGAAACTCAGTTTGGTCTGGGTTTAGCCTTCTTATTTTGGCTGACATAAATCTTCATTAAGAAATTTCAAAGCAAGGGTATTTAAAGGACAAAAGCATAAATCTGTGCATTTGTGATGTGTTGATAATTATGATAGTTCATAGTTTATCCACCTTTAAGCCACTACATAACTGCTCTTAATTAGATTGTGAATCAACATTAGGTAACTATTTATTTAAATGATGTTGAAGCTACACTGACTTGCCATAGAGAGAATAGAGAGTCTCTGTCAGTCCCACTTTGTGCCCCTAATGCCTGCTCTTGCACCATGTAACTTTCCTGGGAGAAGTGAAGAATTGAGAAGTTTAGAATTTTGGTGAAACTGATGGACTGAAAGCTTTACTTGTTGCTAAAGTAATGCTAACGACTAACTGCTGCTTACTCTAGTTGCCGTCAACTAGTTAGCTTTTAGCTCAGTAAGCCGCGCTGCCAGGGCTGGGAGCTCGCTAGCAGAGGAGCTTTGGACCTGGCGGGACACCGGCGCCAGTGGGAAACCAGGTTAGTGATATATTAGCTGGCTTGCTGTATCTTGTGTTGTTGCACTTGCTTGATGTTTGACTGTGTTAGTGTAAGAAAAATCAATGTATTAAATGTTACAATGCACGTTTATTACATCCTTATTGATAAGTATTATGAATGTTTAACCATTATGTGCCTTATTATTCTTCTCATATTTAGAAGTGTTAAATGTTGTTTAAATTAAGTGACTGCGCATAAGAATGACCAATAAACTGAAATGATATACAATATTGTAAACTGTAAAAACATAAGGGTACACCACTTCTTAAAAGGGTGACTGAAGATCTGACCGGAGCAGAGAAGCACTAAGAGGCGTGGACACGCTTAAGTGCCAACAAGGGGGCCAATAGGACCTGGCCCCAGCCAACCAATGGGAGAAGACTATACCTGAAAGGCGGCGGGTATAAAAGATCTTGTAAAACAATAGATCGGGGCTTGTCCTGTGAATCCGTGAGACAGAGTAACTACTTTAATGTGGTCTGTGGAACGGTGAAATAGGACAGACCGCAGCTGCGTACTTTTGTAATGCTCATCACATCATCATCGAATAAATATCGTTTACCTGAAGAGAAGTTTTCCGAAATTGTTTTCTACGCATCTCTATTTCAAATTATAAGAACACGACATTAGCAAAGTTGTCGACTCACAAGATTTTGGTAATTCAAAAGCAATGTAATCATAACAAATCTGTGTGTAACGTTACAGCTGTACATGTTTTCCGAAAGCGGTGCATAAGTGAATTGCACACTAAAACTGTAGGGGGAGTTAAATCGCAAAGTTACAGAATCTTATATTATGTTTCTTTTAAGCAAACACTAATTACACTTGCTATTTTTTTTTTGGTCTGTGGTCCAGACTGTGAAATATATCTTTTGAGGCCTCCTGTGTGGATAAAATTTAATCCCCAGCTGCCTTTCAGTTTTCATCAGAAAGTTGTCGCCACTAATTGAGCTTAGAAAATACATTTTCAAAGACTTGTGAGACGTGACTGACTGTATGTAAGTATACACTAGACTAGGCTGTGTGAAGTAGATTACCCTTGACCAGCCGCCTGTAAGTCTGGACATACTGCAGTCCCAGCCTCGCTGGCCCCAATGCAGTGAGGAAACATGTCAGAAGCAAGGTGAAAAAGTAGCAATTACATAAAAGAGAGCGAGTCAGAGCGAGGCTCTCCTTGCTTCTCCCATTCTTTCCCTCCTCCTTTGGGTTAAACCGGTGAGATCAATCCACAGCTGTGAAGTAGGGAGGGCACCTTGAAAATGCTGCTATTTATTTGTTTGAAATGTTCCTTTCCTTTCTAGTCCTCTTAAGGCCACCTGGGAATCCGCCATTGATTTCTACTTCAATAACTTGACCTCTGACCCCCGAAAGGGACGTGACGTCCCTTGGCTGGCTACTCCCAGCCAGGTGTGGTGAGGGAAATCTCCAAGCCTCTATTTCATGGTCTCACTCATTTACATGATTTAAAGTAAAGAGATTTTTTTTTTCACTTAGGTTAATTGCAGTCTCTATTCGGGCCCACAACAAAAGGGCAGTCACAGACTCACAGCTGTTTCATGTTTTTCCAAAAGCTCAAAAGGCCAGCAGCCTCCATTTCAGCTGTGAACCCTGAATCAGAGAACGAGAAAATTGGAACATTTACATGCATCTTGTAGACGGAGATAATGTTTGAGCAGCCACATATCTTTTTCTAACGTGCGTCCGGCTCAATCTCCAATCTCATCTCGGCATACACATGCCATGTGTGAGTGCAATATGAAGGGACTTCTGCTGTTTGCAGATGGACTCCCTGTCTCTAATGAAGTCCGGACCACCTGAAGGGATGCTGTCAGCCAACGCAGAGTCCGCCGCAGGATTCACCCAACTCTGCAATCTTTGAAAACTGCGATGGAGCATATAACTCAAGATCTCCGAAGATTACAGGGATTGAGCGGTATAGCACGTCAATCAATATTGTCCTAATTATGCACGAAAAGTTGCATCTCTGCTGCCATGGGATCATAGACTGAACTAAGTACAATCATTTGCACAAGTCATTGTGTTATCTTTAGGGAACTAGGACAGTGGAGTTAATGAATACACAGTTATGACTTAACTTGGATAGCGTTGTTCTTTTTTTACAAGAAAAAAAAAGAGGAGAAAAAGTTGCAGACAGACGACAGAGCAAAGACAACACAAGCATTGTGGGTATGAGAGGTGAACCCTAGTTAATCTAACCTGGATTCTACAGTGTATTCATTTTACAGTGTAAACAGATCAACATTTAGTGACCAGATTACGTTAAAAGAGGAGAGTGGACGGTGTGTATTTATTTGATGAATTGTTTGCTTCCCTATTTTGAGGTATGAATAACATGTGTTTTTGTTATGATTATGTTCAGAATATATTTTGCCGCACATCGCCCCCCCCTCTCCATATTAGATATGAATAGGAAATGTTCCTGTTGTTGTCCACTGCTTATTGTGCATTTGAGGAGAAATGTAAACATTTAATAATGTATGTAAAATGCAGTCTGGCCTAATCCACAGAGATAAAAGCCGTTGATATGCAAATGTTTGCATAACAAAATAAATTGAAATCAGGATACGTGCATTTGAACACATTGTTTCAATGAGAAATCCATTCTAACCGGAGAGACTTTGTATATTCATGTGATGTTTCACTTTAATACATATAGTCACTCTTTCTTACTCTCTCACCACGTGATGAACGAGGCCTGAATGTGGCAGATGGCTGCAACCCAGGTATCATTACAACCAACTGGAAGTGGGTTATGTTTCCCTTTTGTCCGTCCAAACTTTCACAAAAACACTCAACACAAATGTTGGTCAGTAATTGCTGATCTTCACCTACAAAAGTTATGTTTTTGAGGACTGAAAACAGATTTGAGGACTGTGGGATGATTATTGGATCAGTGTGGATAATCCACTGCTACATTTCTTGTTGGCAGTTTCTCCAAACCTGTAGTACCAACCAGTCCTACTTCATTTTTTTTAATGAACTAATCCAGTGGCCGTTTTAACAAGGCAATGGTTTTGGTCGCGGTTTAAAGTAAAAAACAAAACAATGTTGACCGTTGTAAAAGACACAATGTGTCTGGCAAGGCTGGGGGTATCACTGAGGACATTTCCACGGTATTGTTTCTGGAATATTGTTTTCTTTTAAACAACCTGAGGAAAATGTATAAATGTGTCATTACACAAAATTTACAGATGGTGAGATATATTACTTTACGTGTCTACTATCTGGGGAGAATTGAAACCTGCATGCCTGGCTTTAACTGTGCGACATTGTGGGGACTAAATGCAGCCCTCAATAGAACAATAGCTGATTTTCCCGGTGTCCAGAAGGTCAGCGGAGACAATGTCACGCTATCAGTTGTGGTATTACATCTGGAAAAGCTTGGCTTTTACAACACACCCCTCCTCCCTTTGTTTCTAATTGTCAGCGGCTCACCAAAATAGGGTGTAATTGTAAGCGAGAGGGATGGGAGGGTGTTATTTCAGCACACTCTCGTACATCTGCTTTTTCTCTGCAGAATACACTGGCTCTATCCCATCTGGCTACAGGCTGCGAGGGGTTTACTGAGCAGGCAAAATGTAAAAAATATGAAATATCACATTCTCTGGGCCTTTTCTACACGCCACCCCCCACACACACAGCACCAAAGCCCATCTCATTCCAGAACGTTCTACCTAGTCTAGATCTGGCTTGACCTAGATCCAGTGTGGAAGCTGTATTTCCTTTTCTCATCACCCTGTGTTGTCAGTTAATAACCTGCAACCTGGGAGGAAGCATTGCTCCACAGCAGATAGATAGCGCCAAATCACTGTCGTGTGTGCTCAGTATGGCGCTGGGATCATTATTTTTGATTGGACCTTTCAAGTGTTTCGCCAGCCAGGAAAAATGTCCAGGGAGACTTAATTTCCCCGATGAGATATGTGTCTCGAACATGAAATGGTTACCTGGACACAAAATCATTTTTACATCAGCGAGGCGTTGGGGTGGGGAATAAATGACACATCTGTGACTCAGGGCTGATTCAACGGATAGAGTATGATGAAGGGATGATGAGCAGATATTCAAGATGATTGTGGGAGGTGATCCGTGGAGATAAAAGTGACATCCGCAACCTCCATAATCGTGTCTGTGGCGCAGCGGGGAGGCGGAATTCAGCTGGCTCAATGAATAGACAGTTTAATCATCCAAATAAAAATCACTTAACGCGGCCCTCTACGTCTGTCCTAAAAGGATTGGCAAGGAGAAGTGAGGTAACCCGACACTTCATTGTACCAACCACGCCTTCAACCTCCGCTCCATCCACCCGCGGTCTAACTACTTGAATGCCATCTGCTTGTTGGCTCACTGGAGATGGGTCAGAGCCGGGGCATCGGAGCAGCCAATTTCGGCACTTTAAAATCTTTCCAAGTACCAGAGCTGTTTCTCGATCACATCACACACACACACACACACACACTGGCAGGGTAGCTGCTAATCACCGTAGCAGGGTGCTCACTTTGAGAGCCAGGCAGGGGATGTGTGTCAGTCGGAGAGACAGTTGGTCTCGAAGTCGAGAGGAAATGAGACGACGAGCCCCACCCCTGGGCTTTTTCCCATCAGCCCCTGTTAAGATTGGCCAGGTTTGAAGGGTCAATCAGCCGTGATCCAATCTATTTCTGAGCCTCTCCTCTTACATTCCGGTGCATTATGATGGCTGCTGTTTGAAACACGAACACAGAAAATGTTGAGCACATCAAAGACTTCACACTCTCGCCCTATCTATCTCACATCATCTTGCTCTGCCGCTGTGATGTGCACATGAATATGTGAATGTGAATGTGAATGTTGAGAGTGTGTGCATGTGTGTGTGTGTGTGTGTGTGTGTGTGTGTGTGTGTGTGTGTGTGT
>CALSBV010010995.1:326452-391563 GCA_943590825.1 Bovichtus diacanthus
GAGAGAGAGAGAGAGAGAGAGAGAGAGAGAGGGATGAGGTGAATCGATAAATATCACTCCGGCTGATTGGACCTAATTAGAGACATAGAGAGGCATTCTGGACGAGACTGGCTGGAATTGAGTTGGCCAAGTTGTCAGAGCCAATTAGGCCGCTGCATTATTGCAGCAGAGAGAAAACACACAGATTAGATTAAGTTTTGCGTGCGCGTGTGTGTGTGTGTGTGTGCGTGCGCGATGCTGCCTCCAGGGAAAACATGGCCAGGTGAGTGTAACTGTTCTCCTGTGGTGTGATAAACTGATACAACAACAATGATAATCACTCACAGCTTATCATCCGGGCACACATCACACACACACTGACAAACACTCTCTATCACACAATACTCCAGCTGTCAGCTGCTGGCCGTGCAGCTGTGGAGATCTCCCAAACACACTTTTAACTGGATCTCTTAACTTATTGTGGGTTCAACTGTGTTTGTGTTTCTGGGTATGTGTGTGTGTGTGCGTGTGCATCTGCGCATGAATGCGTGCCAACGTTTGATTCTGGTGATTGCGGGCTGGATGCAATCACTTGTGTGCAGTTAATATAATGATGGAGTTCTCTGAGTCGGCACTAACGCTCCAGCAAACCTGAAGGAAGAAATGAAAAGCAGTCCTGAGTTCAGCCGACCTCACAGTGGAGGCATCGCTCCGAGTCTGGCAGCAGGTAACGGTTGCATGAGAAAACATTGCTTTACTTTCGATCTGGGTTTTAGGTGGAATAGGGAACTGCCTTGTCTGTGGTCTAGCATGACAAGTGGAGGCAAATTTAGATAATTATTCCCAAATCCTCAGGCTATTTTGGATTGCATAGGTGCAGTGTAGCATGTTAGCCACTGCTCTGCCTTCAGCCCTCTGGGGAAAAAAAGGAGATGACAAAAAAAAAAAATAGATCTCAGAAGTCTCAAAGTAAAAACAGGAAAATAATAAGAAGTGTAAAAAAAAAAAACAGTCATGGATTTTTGGTGCCGTCGTCTCTCAATGGGAAGACTTCAAAGATCAGCAAGACAAGAGAATAGCTGCAGAGTACGGCTTTATTTGTCATACTGCCCAAGGCAACACAGCCACAAGCAGCAGTGACACATCCTTGTTTTAAATTGTGAGAGGTGGAGAAGTTTGAAGGACTTCATTATTTTTGCACTCCTCTGGGTCGTGGAACTGCAGGATCCTCCGGAGTCGGACTGGATGGAGCTGCCGATTACAAGGTACTTTAATATTTCGTTTACCTCTGACGATCCTATATAAAATATATAAATATAAATAAAAATATAAATCCAATGGATATAAAAATATTACACACAAAAGATGTTCTGTTGTGAGCTTTTTGGCTGTAGCTGTCACGGATCAGTTATTATAGCTAACAATTACTCTAATATTTTCTATAGGCGTTAAACTCCCTTTGCGTATGATTTGCAAATGTGTGACTCTGGCGACTACTAGTGGTGGTATTAAAAAAGGCACTGCAGGGACACTAAAAGTGAACACCGTTTCACAATTTCCTACAATCTTCCATCACAATAAATAAAATGCTGCTATAATCACATAAGAAGTCCACACAAAGTGGGTTTAAAGCAAATGTTTGACATTTTGGGAAATATACTTATTGTTTCTGGCCGAGATAATACCCCTCCCATGTCTGTCTATCAAATATGAAGCTACCGCCGGGCAGCCAGTTATTTTAGCTTAGCATTGATTTATTGCTATTTGCACAGATACGGGACAGTACAGGTATGTTGGAATGTTTTTGTGTACCTCTCAAAGTCAACTTTGTAAAAGAAAGACAATTAAAAATGATTACATAATGAATTATTTCACTATGAATTATTGCAAAAGACAATGGACTGGGGAAAGACTGTATGACAGAGACCCGGAGATTGAGAGTGGGTTGAGGTAGTTGAATACAGAAACGTAGTCTGTAAGGCATGTAATGGAGGTGTTACGTGTCCACAGTGGGAATAATGTGGGGGATGTGCTATTTCCTTCCAGCCTTAATGTCCAGTGAGTTTGACTCATGTGATGTAATGTAATGTGATCTCTGAAGACTCGTGCATGCTTTCCGTGTTCCGCGCCTCGCATACAGCTGCGGTCATGCCGATGTGCACGCAGTTCCCTTCATACTTCATTTGAGTGTCCCCCATTGGTCTGGTGTTCCACGCCCGCACATTTCTTGATCCACACTCCATTCCAGTTGGTGTTGTTAAGTTATTTGCCAGGAATTCGACGCCATTCCACACATTTTGGGCTGCTCGCGTACACTGCGGATGACTACATTTGCGCAAAGACGACCAAAGCCGACATGCAGAAAGCTCACTAATTAACATGTAACTAAATATACTGCACTTGTATAGCACTAATAGCGCTTTTACAACACAAGACCCACTGGCGGCAGAGGCTGCCATATGAGGTGCCACCTGCTCATCAGGAGTGATCAACACTCACTCACACACACACACACACACACACACCATTGGCAAATGCTACCGGAAGGAATTTCGGGTTAAGTATCTTGCTCAAGGATACTTAGACATGTTGACCAGAGGGCCAGGGATCGAACCACCGGACTTCTAATAGGTGGATGACCGCCCTGCCTCCCGAGCCCCAGCTGCCCGCAGGATCGACTTTTTTTAATCTAATTTGTGGACCAAAATGCACAATTGTACAATAAAAACCAGAAGACTTCATGAAAGGACAACCTGATTTTGATGTGTGGTCGTTTACCGACGCAGACGTTTGGAGTGAGGAGAAGCTCTGCTGGCAGCGCCTGTGGAAATTGTTGTTTCTCTTAGCAAGTCTCCGATCAAAGGGTATCGATTCCTCTGACCTTGTTCGGATCACAGGCAGGGTGCGGTGGTCCCGTGCAGCTTTGCCTCAGCCTCCCATTCAGATGAGGCTTCATACACAACGCTAACTGTGGTAATGATGATGGGGAATCGATAGGTGATTATGAGCCTTTAAGCCATATTGTTAGATGGGTTGGAGTAATGCAGAGAGAAGAGAAGATGGAGCGAGCATTGAAAACTACTAACAACAAGTCATGCACCCAGGCTGAGACATGTGCAACATGCAAACACAAAATACCACACAAGCACCTGCTAATGCTCACAAAAAAAACAATCCTCAAGACAACTGATAATCATGCATATACAAGGACAAAAACTGCCATTATTCACAAGCACACACACGAAGGAAATACTTCAATTTGATCTTGCATCACACACACATACACACACACACACATACACACACACACACGTATGGCTGATTTGTCACTGTGTCTCTACGTGTTCAACTCCATTACTAATTACTGGC
This sequence comes from Bovichtus diacanthus, assembly GCA_943590825.1. Lineage (NCBI taxonomy): Eukaryota > Metazoa > Chordata > Actinopteri > Perciformes > Bovichtidae > Bovichtus > Bovichtus diacanthus. Next base: position 329,801 of record CALSBV010010995.1, read on the forward strand.
CCAGCAGAAACTCTTGCATCCAAATCCCTCTATTTTTATTAAAGCACATTTATGTATAAGACCTGAACTAATCTTTGTAAATTCCCCCCCCCCAAAAAAAAAAAATCACTTTTAATTTTTGTGAAACCTATTAACGCTCAATATTAATATGCAGAGAGCTTTCTGGATTCAGTATACATCACTGAATGTAATTATGGATATGAGGTTTTTTTTTTTTTTTTTTTTTTTTTGCTTAACAACTCAAATCTTCCCAGTGAGGTGTGGTGCAGTAGGAAGACAAACACTGCCCTCTTCAGTAGCTTGCACGCAGCTGGCACTGAGCCTGCCCATCGGAACATCTCAATATGGCTCGACTTCTCTGTGTGTGTGTGTGTGTGTGTGTGTGTGTGTGTGTGCGTGTGTGTGTGTCTCTCCATCTGTCTCTTTGTCTCTCACACTCGCTCCTTTCTCTATGAGGCATTTAAATGTATACTTTTTATCGCGTCATCTCAACACAACTTATCTCCCATCCACATCTGAGCCGTCTTAAATGGCAGAAAATGTCTTCAGATAAGGCCGATTTACTTCAGTTTGAGGGGAGAAAGATTTTTTCTTTCTTTCTTTTAAGTCAAAGTTGAGATGGCGGTGAAACATCTTAAAGGATAAATGGAGAGGAGAGCCAAATGGAAAGTCACAGTGCAGTTATGAAGGTCATGCGTGGTTAATGTGTTTAGATTCTTAATTTCAGCCCTTTGCCAAGCTGCAGTAACACAGCCCCCCCTCCCCACACACACTTAATTTGGGAATGATCAAGGGCAGAGACACGCTGGTGCACTCTGAAGCTGTGCTTGCGCGCCATGTTTCTCCCACATTCCCCTTTTTTGGAAAATGAGCAGACCCACTTTGAGAGTCAGTCCTTGAAATAAAACATTTTTCTAAGAGGTAAGTGTTTTTTTTCTCCAATAGTTCCACAGTGCTGTTCATTACCCTCATGACAGCTGCAAGATTACTACTCTGATTTTTTTTTTTTCTTTCGCCAAGATATTTAAAGAAAGGCTGTTTCACCACACGAGGAGATAATTTTAACAGTTGAAGAAATTTTTCCTCATTAAAAGATAATGTAACTTCTTTGAAAACATTGCCGTAAAATTTTAAAAGCTGTTTTTTTTTTTTAGAATAACAGTAACCATCTTAAAGTTACGGAAGTTGTCTGGGGAATAGGGATCTTTTTTATTCATTAAATCAATAAAAAGTTATTATTATAACCTTATTCTCTTCCTCTTGAGGTGTAAATGTATTTTCTTGCTTCTGTTTCACCACTGTCTCCTTTCTTGTCCACAATCTTTATCCATCCACATGCAGGTAGGTTATACTCTGGGAAAATTATTATTTGTGAAAAACGATAATTCAAAATCTCACCATCATAATATACATTTTTGGTGTAAAAAATAAAAAGCCTGTGCACATTCATTTGGTTGTGGTCTGTGCGAGGCGACTGTAACATAACTCAAGTTCAATTCCTTTAAACTTTTACTGCACTACATTTTCCTGACATCTACAGTTACTAGTGACTTTTAAAATGCAGATTGTACATGAAAAATCCAAACAATAAGCCTATAAGATGCAGGACAAAAAGAATGCATTGTGATGTAAAAGTATAATGTAGTATAAACATTTTTTTGGGGGGGTGATAACGTGCGCTTATTTGCCGTCTTGCTGAAAGTTGAAGGAAAGATCAATAACATACTCAGTAACCTTGAAGCTGCCGCTAGCAGAAAGATTGGAGGCAGCCTGGCTTGGTCTGAAGGTAATAAAATCCACCTACCGGTACGTCTAATTAATACCGAAAAACCAAAGTGTGAAAACTTCCCTGGAGTCTGTGCCAGTGTTTCAAGACAAGAAATAGTCCGACACATAATTCCACGTAAAGGAACACACGTTTGTTGTTCTGATTAAATGCAGAGTGCCGTGTTAATTTAATAAGAATGTTTGCCAAATTGTAGAACTATCCCTTTTCAAACTAGCTTTACACAGACAACAGTAAAATACATCCCACACGTATATTCTAATATTGTAAGATATACACGGCTGGAGCTCGGTTTTGACTTTCCGCGGAAATGTGAGTCGCTCCAACTCACCCCGAACACTCTTAAAACATTTCGATCAGAAATCAAAAAGAAGGTATCTTAAACTCTTAGGTTTTTCATGTTTTATTTATTAGCCGTCTGCAAATTTGATTCCCCAATATGAAGGGCGAAATGGTGATTTAAAAGCCCATATTACCAGGAATACAATTCTTGGGGTGAAATGCTGAAGCCTTTTGTTGGCCTTAAAGGTAGTCACAATCACATTTTTAGGGATATTGATTCTTAAAGAACTAGAGGACAGGATGAGATCTTGGGGCTGCTGGAAAGGGACTGTTGTAGGGGAGGTAACACGCGCAGACACACACACACACACACACACTTTATCGTCTGCAAACATGGCTAATCCTGGTATCAAGAGAGAGTGTCGAGTGACCACTGGGCTGCACTACTGTGGAGTCTGACTGCAGTGATATGCTGGTGGGTGAGCTCTGAGCTTTCGTGTGTGCAGACAACCACATTTAGAGACACATTTATTCATGTTTTCAGGACTGGTGGGCCTGAGGACGTGTGAGCATCTTCCAGGTACAACAATACATCCACTGCAGCCGTGTTACTCTCTCTTTCCTGCAGAGGTGTGGGGTAACTGCTGCTCCTTTACTTTATTTAAAGGCACAATCTGTGATTCAAAGTATAGCCCAACCAAACATTTGAAATACACGACAGAAGCCTCCAGGTCTTTTAACACACAGACCAATAACACTCCAACATTATCACAGTATATGATCAAATGTTTTTTTTGGTCCAGGTGTATTATTACTGATGCATGAATGTGTGAGCAACATTTTAGTGTTTATAGCTGGTTTTATATACTGCGGGTTTGGTTTGCATTATAAGAAATGCCTCATAAAGTCTCTGTGAATATCTAAAGTGACTTCTAACTAAAGCTGTCAGTTGAATGTTAGAGGAGTGAGAAAAACAAATGTTTATTTGTGGTGGAGTAGAGGGAGTAACATAAAGTTGAAATATTCCAGTAAAGTGCAAGTAGCTTAAAACTCGAACCACCAAATACAGAAGTGTAAAACGGGAATATTGATAGTCTTTTATACAAATGCACATTTTTATTTAACACAAAAACACACATAGAAAAATTCAAAAAGCAGAAAAAATGTTGACAAACAATGAAAATGCCATAAACACTTAAGGACAAATGTGACACTTACTATGTGTAATGATCTGATGGACCATAATGGAGAAGAATATCACATTTAAAATAGGCTAGTTCATTATCAATTTATTATCATGAGCTCTTTTTTTTTCTTCTGATAACCAGTTTACATGACCTGGGTTACAAAAACATCTGATCACTCAAAATGTCACTCTTTATGCACAGCTTTCACTCTATTTGAAAAATGTCACGATTCACTTTGAGTTCTGTGGATAAGTTACTGTGCACTGCCACTGGAGACCAAACCTACTCTCTGCTGTGTCTCTCTCGTGTCTCGCGTTGGTGGGGACGTGTGTAGGCACTGCAGCGATCCACAGTGTGCAGGCTGCTGCGGCTCTCTGGCGCCCTCTGTGTGTTTGGAGGTCTGTACTGCAGCTCCTCACGCTTTGAAAAAAAAAATAAATAAAAAAACGGGCCTTAATCAAATCCAGCCAGAAGCAGTTTGTTTGGTTTGTGGTTCCTGCACAGTGGGCAGCTCCTTTTAGATTCATATCATTCTGTGGTTCAAACACATTCACCCACAATTGCGTTATTTACACTTCATGCAGCAACAGTTGTGTAACGTTGAACTTCTCGTCTCCGTTTGATGGTTTCTCAGACGTACCGTGGTGCAGCCGGCCTGCTGTGGTGTGGGGTGGACACTTACAGCCGATACAGACAGGGGGGGTACGTGTCATCGCACAACAAACAAACACACAAACAAACCTGCAGCCGCTACCAAACCCATTTCTGCCTTTCCATTTAAACACGTCTAAATTGGCTCCCATTCAGAATTTTCCATTCAATATCGTCTCGACAAAAACACAGCATATTAAACTTCATTTCTTGTCGATCACACTCTTTTGATCTTGAATTACATACTATTTTAACATGTTCACTGCGCTGACGGTTCAAATTGTATCACATTTGTTACCTGCCGACATTTTAAGAACAATGAACAACTGTATTTCAAGTTTAGAATATAGTCAATTCCTCTGCTCCTGATTCTGCTGTGTGTGTTAGTCGGTGTGTTTTGCAGGCAGAAGCTGAAGTCCAGGTCAGAGAGGAACCTGCCCAGTGAAGCTAAAACAAGTCGAAAGAGCTGCGGTCCAGTTAGACACTCGGCTAATTAATGCAGCGAGCAGGCTGTGGAATTCACATAAAAGGGAGGGAGAGGATACCAGACGGCAGCAGGTTTAATGTTCACGAGGAATTTTTCAAACACAGAAATCAAGGTAGAAGCTCTTTTTGAAATTGCAGCATCCATTTTTCCTCACTTACGGAATTTCTAATAAGAGAGAGAGAAGCAAGGAAAAGTTTTCATACCTCTAAGGCTTATTCAAAGTAAGAAACAATGTGCTTACTTCACTATTTCTGCTTCGTTCTCTCTAACAGGTGACCCCGGGGAATAACGGTTGAGTCTGGGCACTCCTATTGGTTGATAGGGGAGGGGGGAGGGGGATTAAGAATCATGAATGTGTCTCGTATCAGTAATGCCATCAGGACATCAGCCAGCCCAAACCAAACTTACATTCAACGCACTATATCTCATGTCTCGATCGACACAATGACGACATGCAGAGTTGGGTGGACTTGTGAAGTAGCGTGGCATCATGGGAGTTGTTCTCTTCACCACCATTGCAGACAGCTTTTCCCGGTTAGGGTTCCAGGAGATTTTAACCTGGAGCTGAGTGATCCGCAGAGGTCTCCTGCTCTCCAAAAACCAGTAAAGGCACGGAATAAAGCAGTTTGCCTTTAAAGAGCAGTTTCCCTCCCAGGCTGTCCGAAGGCTCGCTCAGCTTGTATCTTATATAGGTATGACCCCGACGCTATCCAGACGTCCGATGACTAACATCCTTCATCTGGTTAAAGTATATAGTTAAAAAACGACTCAAAAAAGGGCTCAAAACTGGATCAAATGTACATTTTTGACAACCACATGGTCAAAGGGGGAGAGGGGAAACTACAATGAAACAGACCATTACCATAACAAAATTGTTGGAATCATTTGGTATAATGTAAGTACACAACTCAACAACATGTATGACATGTTCTTAGACAGGTTAATGCAGAAATGTCACATATTATACCTTTAAAGCTTTTCAGCAAAGCTGTTTGTAATGTGAAGGGCGGATGTCTTCCCTCCTCAATATGAACGAGTTGCACTATGAAAATGAATGTCACTTTGTTCTCATGATGTTTACAGTTTAGCAATAAAGGAGATGTTTTCCAGTCTCACATTCCTACATGACCACGATGTGCAAGTCCCAATCAAATGCATGTGTAACACATCGTCCATCATTCAAAGTTCTAAAAGTGGAGAAAGAACACATTCCTGTGTTTACTATAATGATTTGGTTTCTGCTGCAAGCTTCGGTTCATCTGGTTCATTATGCACAGTGACCTCTTAGTATTCAAACCCTTTACTTGAGTAAAAGTACTAATACAACGCAGTAGAAAAAACTCTGTTACACGTAAAAGTCCTGCATTGAAAATGCTACTGAAGGGAAAGTATGTCACTGTCATCAGGAAAAAGTATCAAAAGTAAAAGTACTCAATGCAGAAAAATGTCCCCTGTGAGTTCATCTAAAGATATAGTATATATACCATTATACCTGTATATTATTACTCATTAAGATTTATACAATATATACATACATTTTAAATTATTAATTAATTATATTAATTGTATATAGTGCTGCAGCTAATGGTGTATATGTTTATATGTTTATTATGGATTAATCTGCTGGTTTAATCAGTGTTTTGTTTGATTTGTAAAATGCAAGATAAAAGAACCTGAAACCATGAAATATTGGGCATTTTTGCATGAAGAATTATGTAAACAATAAGTCATTACCCAAACAACTGTGATTAATTTATTGATAATTGACTAATCAACTAATTGATTACTCAGCTTAACAGTTACATACTCTTTGGTAGTTAATTATTTTTTCAAACAAGGCATCATACTTTAAAATGTCTTCATATGTTTGTGCATGTAAAATTGTCATTTGTGAAATAACTAAAGCTGTAGTGCAGTAAAAAGTAAAGATTTACCCCTGAGATGTTATGAAGTAGACATATAAAGTACTGATACTTCAAATGTGTACTTAAGTACAGTTCTTGAGTAAATGGGATTCATTACATTACAAGTGTTTTCTCTGATAAGAAGGACGAAATACAATAAAATCTACACAGCTTGGGTTTAGCAGGTGGAGACAGATGCTGATAGATGAGTTCAATTTGGAAGTGTTTTTTATGAATGTGTTGTAAATCACAGTTGTTGTGAAATGCTTCTGTACAGTGTACGTACAGTCAGAGCCAATGTCCCCGTAGAACATTTGTGTTTTTTTTACGACAGCCTTATTAAATGGTGTGAATGGCAGCCTACACGTCGGTGTTGTTGAACAGACTGTATAGTCATACGTCGTGTAGGAGCATCCGTACATGTCAGGTGTATGTGAGATTTCACGTCCGCACTCTGTTCCCAGCACTGATGTCTTCACTCTGCATTTTTTTTCTCAAAACTGCCTTATTTTAGCTCTGTATACAAACTCGTGGACTCTGGCTCTTTGGTAAAACATTTTTTAAAAAGAACATGACGTCAATGAGCCGTCGATATCAATATTAAGTCCTTCAAGTCATCCGCTTGTTCAATGTATTTCAATGTTATTTTATGCTTTTGCGATTTCTTTTTTTTTTTTTCATAAGAAAAGGTTCACATTTTTTCAACTCTATCTATGATAACCACATGTTCATATCTGTATTGAGAGATATTGGCTGCAGTAATCATTTCTTCTCTCCATACTGACCGTAAAGAAATCCCTTCCAAAACGTGACTCCAAGGAAAACACCTGTTCACACATATGGACTCAAAGTAGCAGACTCTCTTGTTTCTCACCAGCCTGAAACTTGCAGATTTGTTTAACACACTACATACTCGGCTGTGATTGGGCAGTTCTTTTCTCCCATTGTCGCTAAACACACGCATGGAGAGGTTGTTTCACACGCGATTCGATTCTTTCACAGTGTTTATATTATTCCACCTTTATAATAAAAAAAATCTCACGTTTTACAATAGAGCACCTATAACATACCGTGGTTGCTATGGGCAGATATGGAAGAAATTAAGAATTTTCAAAACATTGCTGCAGGACATAAAATATAGAATGTACTCTGGAGTTTTGCGGAATCGTCCAGGGGAACTGGGTTGAAGACCGTAACTCTGGAAGATAGCTTCTTGATTTGCTAACTCAGACTGCGAATGCATCATATACATTTTGGATGAACTTTGGAATGCATTTTTGCCCAGAATGAGAGTGGTTGATTCTGTCCCCCATCCCTTACCTTGGAATAGCATAAGGGGACGATTTCAATGCACCAATAACTCTTGTAATGTACATATGGGCCAGGTGGATATCCACTTGAAAAAATGTTGAACCTGTCCAGCAACCCTTTGGGGTTCAATATAGAAATGGCATCACAAGCTGGGATGTAAAATCTTTGATGCTCACAAAACGTAACTGGGTCCAGCCACTTAAAGCTAACCCTTAACGCCAAACTCGTGATTCAACAAGTGCTTTGTAGCTGAAACTCAACACAAGAAGACCATTCAAGCCTTGTTATCAGCTGCAGCAGTGGTGGGCAAGTTAACTTTGTGAGTCCACCTTTGAGAATGTGCCACAGTCCGCTGGAGCAGAAGTGGAATTCCACGTCTGCAATTATTGAACAACGGGGCGCAAAATAAGTATTTGAGCTGGAAAGGAGGAAGGAGTTGGGGGGGGTGAAGAATGGGCGAAAAGTCAGGCGAGGATGAAAAGTTAGGAAACAACTAATAAAGCGCTGACTCGAGTCCATTTTTATGTCTCTGTTTACTTTATTCTAGAAGAAACAGACAAGGGTATACTGTAAATGAGATGATACACAACATTGAGGAGGTAAATATTAGAGAAAAGGAACGGCATGGTAAATAAATGCAGGCATCACAAGGGCATTTGAACACTCAGCCAACTGGCGTTCCTTAGTACAGGAGACAACACACAGTACAGTACGTCCTTTAGAGTCAGAAATACAAAGACTCTGTCATTCACACAAAATCATATCGGCACCTAACCAAACAAAATGAATGTACTGGGTATATCCTCAATCCAGGCTACTTGGAAACAGGCACACAGCTCATTACAAACAGTGGCATAAGGCACTATGCTTAAGATAAATCGTATGTATGTATTTGTTGTTTCGTAAGTGGTACTGTAGAGTAGCTTCACATTCATTTTCATAAATCCAACAATAGAAAAAGGCACACAGAACTGCTGGCGGAGGAACTATGGAAACATCCCTCAGAAGGGATGGGAGACTTTAAAGAACGCATGAAGTTGAAAAACATACATGTGCACAAACATGTGTTATAAGGCACAAGTAGTAGAACATTTTATATGTAGTAAAAATAAAAAATAAAAACAATAGAGTAGGTGGTATATACACCCGGGCATTTTAACATGTTATAGAAAACATACCCTGAATGACTGTCTCTCCCAAAGTCAACAAAACAGACAAGACCAGGATATCGTCTCTCTACAATCCTAGTGAAGCAAATATTCCATAAAAACATCCCAAAACAATTTTTTATTTTTTATTTACTTCAACAAAGACTCAAATTGATGTTGCTGCAATATGCTTTGAATGGTTGCTTTTCATAAATTCTTTCTTTTTAATGGTGACTGTCTGTCTGTTTTGAATTCCTCAGTGAGAGGATTTTGTCTGTTGACAGAATCTAAACCATGGTAAGGCCAGAAGACTCTCCCAAACTACAAGTACTGCTCCCTTTTCTCTGGTGGGGTACTTTTAACATTTGGTCTGCAATTCAAAAGGGAAAAAAAGACATGTTTCAGTCAAAGTACAGTCACAGCGCACAAAAAAAAAACAAAAGACACATTTACAAAAACACCCAGAGGTCATAGGATATAAGTCAAATCATAAATCAGCGCAACAGAACCACAAGGGGTTTCAACTCATTGTTAACTTTCGGCCAATAGTGAGACAGGGGGAGGGTGTGGGAGGTGTAGTAGAGGGTTGACAGGCTGAAAGGGAGGAGGCCATCTCATTTCTTAAATAGAAGGTCTGGTCACATATCCTTTAAGAGTCCATATTTACAGAAAAAGGCTCAGAAGGTAAGGAAAAAATGGGAGAAGACAATGCATCTTGATTCCCAATAAGACTGATAAGGTGCAGTTGTAGTACTGAGGAAATAGGGAATATTCTACTACAAGAGGTCAAATTTAGAGTCTAAGAGATAACAGGGGGGTGGGGGGGGGGGAGACAGTGGTTGGACAGTCGGACAGTCCTCGATAATAAGGCGGGGGCTGATCAGTCAGGGAAACTAGTTTCACTCAACAACTCTGCCCTGAATTAGAGGAGAGAAGAAGACAGTCAGAGAAGAACAGGATTAGAGGACAGGAGGGGAAAGAAGAGACACATCAAGACCGCTCAGATTCTCACAACAGCTACGAAGTGTTAGGAAGAAAGCAGGAAGATTAAAAAAAAGATGTTAGCAAAAAATAATGGAAGTCAATGAGAATGAGCACGGTGAGGTGATGCTACGATTCAGCTCGCCAGTAACCCACAGTTTAAAGAGATCACATATTTCAAATACTTGTTAATAATGATGGACTAACTGATAAAGGGGAAACACAACATATTTAGTACGATTTATCTGGCTGTAGCCAAGTTACTAGTTCATGCGTTATTTTTTTTAGGGAATAGTTTGACATCTTGAGAAATATACGCTCTTTTCTTTGGTCATAGCTTTACAGGTAGTTTTTTTTGTCAGACTTGTTGTTGAGCAATCCCTATTCCAAGCGCAGCTGCTAATGACAGACCAGTGACGCCTAACCTAACCCCCCCCCCAATCTGACAAAAACAGAGCACTACACAAACAAGTGTCTACCAAGGAGAAAGGCCGTACGGCCCGGGAAATGGGGGGGGGGCTGGAAGCAATTATAAGAAGAGTTAATGGCTTTATTATCTGGAACAGAGATAGCTGGGCTCTTTCAGAAACACAAATGAAGGCAAATGTATGTGGGTGCATCAAGAGGGAACTCAAGAGTCTATTTAGCCCACTGTTGAGTTTCACAGGCTATAATGCGAGGCACATTTTTTAAATGCTGCGGATAACTATTGTAATTCATCAACAGCTGTAGTTCAACTGCAGCGACATAAAAATGACATGGTTTATATTATGTACAACTCTGTTTTAAGCGTCATGCTAGCTTACAGTAAAGTAATGGTACGGCACTGGTGCTTTGTAGCTTATGATTTGCAGTGAGATGTGAGAAGTACATGAATTAGTTTAGATCTTAGACATTGTTTTGGTTATGCACGAGATTGGGAGATGAAGGAGTGTACGAATGTGAAATGATGGTGTTAGTAAATGGAGCATGGTGACATGTGTTGATGACAGCCTCCACTTTGTCTTAGTGTAGAGCAAAATGGTGAAATGATCATTAACAGCATTCATACTCAGTCCAACTAAGCAGGCACCTTTGTATCAACTATTCACCTCCACTCCTGCAGTTTGTTGTGTAAAAAAAGGACTACTTAAGAAGTTTGTCAGCTGTTATAAAATGGCTGCCTGAGGCCTCAATTACACAGGACACTGTCTTTATTGTCATTTTGGTTTGTTTAATCACACATAGCCTAGTGTAAAGTGTCTTCATCGTATTTTATCTGAAATTGTGCAGTGGTTTGACAGCCCCGAGGCAGTTTACACTCAAATAAAAACGAGCCCCTTGGTGGATATTTTATAGGTTGATTCCAGAGTGTATTTTTTTAGGACTTAGACCTCTGTATTTCTAAGTGTCCGCATCTCCATAGGACTAAAGTTGATGTAAACTTTACCTACCATATTTGTTTTGGAATGTGTTTTTTAACCAAGCAAAATTAGGCAGTTCATTTCATCTAGCTAATTTCTATTAACATCATTCTTCTTTTCTGCTTCAAGTTAGGTACTGCTGACTAGATAGTTGTACCACAGTGAACCAAACTAACTGTAGGAGCTCCTTTGCCTTGTACTACGCTTGCTCTCTGTTCACCTGCTGCTGTGCTTAAAGCGTTAGAGTTAGCAGAGATCAGTGTCCTCTGTCATCACAGCCTAACTGACCCGTTTTCCTGGGTGAAATTGCGCAAGCCAACCTCTGTTTCTCACACAACGGCACAAGAGCTGCTCAGTAACTTTTCCAAGTTTTCGTATAGTGCGTTTAGGGCTCTCCCTTTACACAATATACTAACTGCACCAGTGGAGGGTGAATACACAAAAGAAATATGGAGGCAAAACACAGATGCAGCTCCAACCAGGAAGCATAGGACATGCCAATGAAAGTTCAGCAAGCTTTGCAGTATCGCCTTTTTCTAGCTCCATGTCCATTCTCTCTGGGTATCTGCTGTCATACACCTCACATTTAGCCTTGCGATGTTTTGATTTGTCCCCGTTTTTTTCTTTTATTTCTATTTTACGGTGGATGACTCAGTGTGAGCAGTTGTGATTTTTGCGGTCAGATTTAAGCAGCTGCACTTTATTTCAAGTAGATTCCAAAAATGACATTAAGGCACATGAGAGGTTTCTATTCACAATTGGAAGCTTTATATCATTATAAGCTGGATGATTGACGTGAAATATGTAGGTCATCTGCTCACAAATTTATTGAAGTTTGTGGGTTTTTTTGCCACCAAAATACATCCTACTGGTGGATAATGTGCGTGCGTGGAATACTGTATGTGTACCTGTGTCTGTATGTATACCAGTGTCCTACATGATTGCATGTGTATGTACACATGATAGTCCTTTATTTATATATATATATTTTTTTTTAACAGGTATAATTTGAGGTGGGGGGGGGTGCCAAGTGTGTCCGATGCTCTCTGTTTGGGTAGCTGCTGGAAGGGGATGGGGTTTACACGTACTCCCTGGCTGTGGATGGCTGTGATTGGCGGTAATATTGCTGCCCTCGCATGTCCTCTTTAGAGCAGGAGCAGCACAGCAAGGCGCCTCCCAGCACCGTCAGACTGGCCGCCGCCCAGCCCACAAACAGGGCCGAACCGAACTCATACCTGTGCAAGAGAGAGAGGGAAAGGTTGAAAAGATGACAGGCGTACAGTATGGCTGTGAGTTGAACTGTTTTCACTTCTTTGAAGATGTTCTCATGAATAACTCATTGGATGTCAAAAACAAGACTTGCTGAAAGTGCTTTTACCCAAGAAATATCAAAGAATATCAAACACATCATATAGAAGAAATAATCATCGTTTTTACCTAAAACCCATTTTACTAATTCTCAAAATGACCCCGATGAGACAGGCTGTATCATATCATAGGCGGATATGATACAATATGGCAGCTTGGTCAGTGGCCCTACGCTTCCAACTATGACACTGTACGTGGCTGTAGTTGGTGGGAGTAAAGGAGGAAGTTAAGGGACGTGGTATAAAGAGCGACAAAGTCTGCGTAGGTAAGATGTTGGGAGTGGTTGGATAGGTAAAACAAAACCTCCCATGTGAAACAAAAAGTTAATTTAATTACAATTCAATAATTAATTTTAAGTTACGTAAGTAAGTAAAGTTACGTGACATTGCGTATCGTAGGCTACTTAACTTACGTTGCCAAATTGTTTCTTGTGAACACGGAAGTTTATTTTGAAAAGACAGTGTATGCATGTAACGAGCGTTAACTGACACATGCAAATCGTTCACTAGAGGGGTACGTAGAGCATCATAGTTTGAAGCATAGGGCTGCCGTATTTGATGAGTTGGGAGTGAGAATGCGTTGCAGCGGGAGGGCAAAGGCAACTCCAAAATCTGATAAATCTCTTTGTCTATTAATCTTTTTATGTTACTACACGCTAAAACGCAAAGTAGCAAACACTGGCATGGATCAAAATAACTTTATTTTACGGCTGCTCGATAAAAAAAATGGATACTATTTTGCTGTTTTAAGCGCCACTCAAACTTTAATATTAGCTTTGATACAACTGCTAGCAGCTAAAGCTAGCCCTGTTTGTCAGGCATAATTGTCAACTGTTGGCATCATAGTGATGGATTCTGCAGCACTGAACCGCTGTAACTATGCAGCAGTAATTTGGAATGGTGACAATTACTATTTGTCACTCGTATCAATATTGGGGATGGCACTTTATTTCACTGTAAAACAGCAGTTACATATCCAGCTTAAAATAGGACAATAAACAAGAAGGAAAGAGAGTGGGAGAGCAAGCAAGACGAACGAATGAAACACCAAAACTACTCAATAGATCAGCATTACTTGGGAGGCAGATGTCTTCCCTTTCTGTCAGTTCCTCTTTTCCACAGCCTCTCCTCTACATCGACTCAACACACTTTGTCTGAGGTGCCTTGTACTTTTGGTCATTCAGATAGAGTAGAACGACAGCTTTGATAAAGGGGATTTTGCTCCTTGGTTCTATCGTTCCTGGGTTTATTTTGTCATGAGGCAAGATAAACGCAATATTGTGTACATGACATTATCCAGTGTTCCATGTTCCATACGGTTAAACAGAGGTTAACCCGGTAGATTATGTCTCTTTAATCCTGCGACAAGACCTCCAATAGATAATTTTATGGTTTTTGGATTATGTAAAGAAACTGGCAACATTGGTCCAATGCCTCAAAAAAAAAAACTGTATGCAGAAAAAAATTTCTTCAGCCAATAAATTATAAATAATATTGACTAGAGGATTTAAATGGCATATACATGATTGCTGAATAAAATGTGCCACATTTCCCTTCAATAAATTAAAAGCGACAACCCCACACTATAGAATATTCACCCTTATTTCTGAGAGCATTTTAAGGGCCAGCATTCTAATATAAAATAAGGACCACTAGGTTCCATATAAAACCTCCCATCTGAGTTGAGTTGTTCAGCAATCAAAATATTTTTACACACCTGGCGTTGGCCGGTGTGTTTGGGTTGAAGAACTGATAGGACACCTGAGTGGCATACCAGGACACAGACACCAGTGTACATAGACCTGTGGAGGGACAAAAGATTAATACGAGTGAATAATTTCTATGTGTCGGTTAAGCCTGCACCATTCCTTGTAGCTACAACAACACACACATGAATTTGGAGAATCCTTATTGAGTTAATTTTCTCCCCTGGGCTTGTGGTTTATGGCTGAGGTTAGCCACTAATGCCTCTAAAGTGACCACTTCCTGTTTACAGCAGGGACTCTAATTACAGAGAAGACCCCCAGTGAGAGATTCAGGCTAGAGAAACACCAGACCACTCTTGCTAAATGCACTGTAGACTCTGCAGTATAGTTTTGCTTACAAACTAAACAGAGCATTAACACAATACGTTCAGAAATCTCACCTGCAAGCAGGAAGAGAGCTCCTCCGGTCACAGCGATTCGGGTTTTGGTTGCTGGGTTGTTATCGCCCACCTTAGTGCACTTCATTCCCACCACACTGATGATCATGCCCATGAAGCCCAGCAGTACTGACACTACCATAAGGGCCCGGCATGTCTGGATGTGGACTAGATAAAGAGAAGAAAAGGAGGAGGCGGGGATTGCAGAGGGGAGCACCGAATGGCGATACAATAGAAGATATGGAAGAAAGGGAGGGCAAACCAATAAAGGAGTGGAGAGGAAAGAAAGTGGTGAGGAGATGAGAAAAAAACAAATAGAGTCTTTTAGTCCATCACTTGGAATAAAAGGCATATTTCTGGACATTGACGTGATAATTATAAGGGAATGAAGCTACACAGGCCATGCAGGGAAGACAGGAGACCACATGCATTTTTGATAGAAAGCTCATTCGGGAGAGTCCACCACTGTCCTGTGTTCCAGCAGGGGAGTTCCAGCCTTTTCCTTTCCAGAGGTGAATTTCTGAGCCAAGCTCTGGGACCTTAACTGATCCTGTAAATCTTTCTCCAGATCCTTCCAGTGGGGCTTTGCCTTCTCAAAAAACTAATGTGCCGCCCACACAGGCCTCAGCAAACACATAACTTAGTGGGAGCAACATATTTATACAGACACACACACACACACACACACACACACACACATACTGTATGTACAAAGGCACAATATCTGCACACATGCAATTACTGTAGGTGGAATAGACACAGATGAAACACACAAGTCTCTCTCACACACACAGAGCAGCTGTAGGAGGGCCTGCTTTACATGTTCCACACAGTAGGATTAGTGTGGCTTTGTCACAAAGCAAGATTGTTTTCATGGGGCTGTCGCCAGAGCGATCAGACATTGCTGCCTCAAACACAAACCGCTCACAAAACGTGTTTGAAGCGATGCGAAGCGCTTGATGACACTGTCAGAAAATGCTGATGGAGTGTGTCTTATCTACAACGAGCGAGGGAAATGTTGAAATCACAGCAGCGGTAGGACACATGTAAAGTCTAATATCCTGATTCTGATATCTAACAAAGTTGAAAAATAGTTCAACGGTTTTTGGAGTAAACAAAACAGAAGCTTTCATACAGGTTTAACAGCCAAGGTCACAGGCATTAGCTTCAAATAACATTGACTTAAAGTGTACGCCAGTGTTTTTACATCGCAGGAGAAATGCACGGATCCAATTACACCAAAGCCACAAACGCAACATCACTGAATACACTTAAGCAGAATAAAAAATTAATAAAAAATCAATAGGATTGTTTTGTTTTTTTAAATATTCTTAACTCAATGTTCACTTTCTAATTTTTCCACGGCTGTCAACTGCACTTTGTGGTCTTCAAAGCTTCGGGAAAAAAGGGTAGTGGTGGAATCCTTGAGCATTTTTGTGTCAGACTTTCCAAGGTCAACAATAAAGTGTCCCGAGCAGAGTAGAATAGAACAGTATAGCATTGTCTGTCAATAGTTAAGCTTTTCTCCCACCTTTCAACTGCAACTCATGGTTTTCAAAGCTCTGGATAAAAGATAGTAAGATTACCTTGACTGAAGATTTATTTTTTGTCAAACTGTTTCCAAATGGAAGAATGACCTTTCCCATTTAATTAGATGGAATAGAGCAGATTAAAATACAATAGAACATCTTGACAATAGTTTTGCATTTATCTTAAGCCTTTAACTCTGTGAAAGAGCTTTTAAGAGGACCATAAGGAACTATTGTCAAAACTACTGTTTTCAAGAATTACATTGTGCGCTCCACTAGCATAGAATACAATTGCTTGCCAAAAAAAAAAACTAAAAACAACATAAATAAATGAAGCTTCAAAGTGAGCATCTTTTCTGGAGCTTTCAGATGCATCTCACCATATCCAAACAAAAGAAAAAAACAAGCATGTGGACCTTGAGTTCAGATCTTATTTTTATGGTATTATTTTTACTAACTGTTTTTAAGGTGAAGAATGAACTTTCACTCTCAACTCAGCTCAGCAATATAATTAAAATAGAATAAAATAGAATTCACTGACAATGGTATAATAGCTTTTTCCAGAGCTTTCACTCACACATCACGGAAGAAAACTAGCACTCGGATCCGTAGATGTTTTTGTCAAATTGCTGTGTCCAATGTCAAGAATAAAATGTCATGCTAAACTGGAATACAGCAGAATGTGACTATGTGTTGGGAAAAAAGAGACATAACTTCAAAAAGAGCTGTAGATCAACCAGCCTGAGCAGGAACCTAAAGTCATCGTTAGTCATTGTGACAGAAACACACACGCCATCATTCATGGTGCAGCAGTGAAGTAGCATTTCAGAAGCTGATCTGAGGGACTTCTGATGGGGGGTAGAGGATGGAACAATCTTTGAACTCTGATTTATGGCTCCACGGCCTTTTGATGGAGTCTCTGAATAGTCTTCAACAGAGAAAAGGTTTCATTCTCGTTTCTTTCACCCACTCTGAGCATTCCTCTTTTTGCTGAGGGTGTGCATGGGGTTAGGGCCCATGCTCTGACCAGTTTCAGTTGGTGACACACCAGAAGGGCATTTGGGGGCCTTTAGGGTAAAGGAAAGGCTCAAAGGAGGGAGGGAGATGGGGGCAGGCTGGCTCACCCACTAGACCCTCTCTCTCCAGTGCCAAGGTTGGCAGTGCCAGCCACAAGCTTTCAATGAGTATGTGTGCTTGCTGGTGTGTGTGTGTGTGCGTGTGCGTGTATGTATGTATGTGTGTGTGTGTGTGTGTGTGTATGAGAGCATTGTTAGGTCCCATTGTGAGGTCACTTGTGACTCTGTTGTACGTAATATCTGTTTGCCCGCTCACTTCACAACTAGGAAACTAAACTCACTAAACACTGAATTTAGTTGAAGTGAAAAACAATGTAACGCTCTTAATTGTAACACCTACAACAAACATTTAGTTCACTTCAGTGAGCAGAGCGGTATCCCAAAGGAATATATCAGACATATTAGGCTTAATATACAAAATACATGAGGCTGATATATCTTATATCTCATTCCTCTGTGCCAAAAACTATTAAAAAGACATCAGTGAGCACACTGTTGCACTGGGTGACATGTTCCTTCATTACCATGAACACACACACTGTAGTGTATCTCACATACACCGTACCGCTACACCAAATGTGGATTATTCCATGACTGAAAATAGTCTGAAATGCTCTATTTCCTCCTGTTTCAGTAACATTTGCTAATAACTACAGCGGCCAGCTGTTATAGGAAATTGATGAGCCTTTTTGTAAAAGTAGATATTTTGGGATTTTTCAAGAGTTATGTTTTCAGTAGGAACCTCTGTGCTTGGAGTGCCACAGACAGGGTCGGGAAGTAGGAAAGTATTGAGAGGCGGACCAACACGTTATTGGCTTTGGTCTTTTTATGGCATTTGTTGACCACAAGAATCCCTAAATAAATGACAATTAATGGAAATTGATTGGACAGTTGCTTGACAACAGATTGAGCTGATTTGGGAAGCTGATCGATAATATTTGAAGTGATACATTGCAGTGGCAATTTTGTCTAAATGCAGAATCTGAATATGTGTTCCGCAAGCAGGATTACACTTGAATGAATGAATGTTTCTGGTTCTAAATATGCTGTTCTTTCAGCACCACCGCCCGCACTCTTCTGAAAAAATTAATAAAAATAACTATCCTTCTGAACTGATCGTTATCTCCTTTTTTGAGAATTATAATAAAACCTGCAGCAGATCCAACAGTTTCCACTACGGCTGCTTGGCGGCATCATTAGAGCACAGTCTGGTGAACAATTAGACCCTCCATCACATGCTGCTCCTGCTGCGAAGGTAGCCCTTCAGAACTGAAATCAGTGCTAGTGTTGGATCAAACCAACACTAGAGGGGTGTTTAATCAAGGTTCAGACCAGCAGTGCCGACTCTGACCCCGGACACATGATTGGATGCTGATCTGCTCCATTTGATAATCTGTCTGGGGGAAGCACCTGAATAAACCTGTGATTGATCAAGAATGCTCGGCCACGACTTTTGAGTACTGTGCTCATTCAGAGGTGCATAACCCTTTAGAAGAATTTCTTCACTGTTTGTCTTCATACCAAGTCTGTACTCACTGGGTGTGTTATTGGACAAATGGAACAATGTGCGCGTGTGGGGAAGACGGAGCGCATTCTGGGAATATCTCCGGTGTTTGGCTCAACACTGCCCTTTTCTTCTCCGAACAGCCCCTATTCATCCTCAAGGACAATACGCTGTTCTTATTGCTGCAATGAACCAAAGGAGACGGGAGATCAGCTCGGGCACCCGTCACACAGAACGCCACAGAAAGGGTTTCGATATAATGACTCACCAAGACACCAAAATGTTTGCAAAGTGCCTCATTTGTTGCTTCAAGACAAGCGTGCCACAGCAGTAAGCACATCGGCCTCAAGCCACAGAGAAAAACAGACAGAAAGTGTTCATTGTTTTATGAAAATTACTTGTGACCGGACCCACCCCCTGCAGTCATTAGAATCTCTAATGGGATGATTTGAGTGGACAGTAGATGGATGGATTCCTATAATCTGTGTGCCATTAATTATGAGTCACTAGGTCCCACATACAGATTGGAGATGACAGGAGGCTCATATTCTGAGCTAATTTATGTCTGAATCCCACATTCCTGACCCCCTCCCACTCCTCACACATTACATTTCATGATGTTTGGGAGTTTTAATTTGAAGAGAAGCATTTTAAGTGAGATTTACAGTTTCTGGATTTAATGTGTCCCAGATAGTAAGGGCTTGGGGACTTGTTGTCCTTCTTGTTTTTGCTGCTGATTAATACTATGTGTGGCCAAACGAATGGGCCGGCTACAATAACTGTTGTGATTTCTATTACAACACCATAGATATATTTCACCGGGGCAACTTGGGAAGACAGATTGAAGGGGAAGGTTTTCACTGGATATTTCTTTTGTCATCACAGCTGATGAAAAGTCACATAGAACTTACTTTTACAAAAAAGACAACTATTAAAGAAAATTAAACTGGAGCATCAAGAATTAGAGAAGCCTTTCTTGGTGATGCTTCACAAGCACATAATACCTTACTTGAATTTTAACTATGCTTTTCCGTCATCTGACAAATTATCCAGAGAATATCCTTTGAACAGCTATACACTTTTTTCAGATTTTGTTAGTTATATCATGGTTTAAATATGATAATAATCTCACAATATGCCTTCATCAGCATATACTCATTTAGGAAGAAGTTTTACCAAACAGTCTAGAAGCAATTGCCACTACAAATTCATCATGTTTTGTGGAGCCAAATTCAAACATCGTACTCACTGTCCAGCGAGAGCATGGAGTCAAAGATCTTGCACTGCACCTGTCCTGTACTCTGTGAGGCGCAGCTCATCCACAGCCCCTCGTACAGACCCACGGCCGTGATGATGGCATCGCCAGCGTACGACGACTGCTTCCACTGGGGCAAGGCAACGGTGGAGATGATGCCGATCCAGCCGCCCAACGCCAGGAAATAACCCAACAACTGGAGACCCGAGTTGGCCATCCTGATCTAACTCTGTCCCTCTGCTTATGTCTGCTCTCGCTCTTTCACTCCCTGTTTCACTTGCCAACAGCTTTTGTGCGGGTGACTCTGGTGTGTCGCCCTGTCTTTGAGCTGTCCTTGTGGACACACCTGTAGCAAACCTGTCACTTGTTTCACTTTTCACTTCTCTATCTGGTCACTCTGAGCATCTCCTTTTGTCTCTCTGCTTGATCTGTCATCTATAGATATCCCCCTCTTTGTCCTCGTCTCTAACTCTTTTCTTGAGCTCTCCACGTCCTGGACTGTTTTTTGCCCGTCAGTTGGTGCGATGAGTTGATGTCTCCCCTCGGGACTGTCCTGTCTGATTCCTTAATCTCTCTGGAGCTCAGTCAAAGTGGGAGAAAGCCTTTCTGGTGGTCAGTGGTTCAGTTCATCAAGCATTGTCGCTGGGCTGCCTCACTCTCTGCATGGCTTCTTCCAATTTTCTCTCTCTCTGCTGCTTGCTTACTCTCCCCCACTACAATCTTTCCATCTGCTCCAGGCTCAAGTGGCTCAATGAGGGGTAGCAGGGAAAAAAAGTAAAAGGGAGAAAAGGAAAAACGTGAACACAAAAAGTCCTTAACAGGCTGACCACGGAGGGACGGGGTAAAGGGCTAGCCAGTGATTGGACCCCTCTGTGTTGTAGGAACGCCTACTAGGAGGGAAGAGGGATGGGCTGGTTGGGAAAACAAGCACTGTTTCGAACAATGAGGGAAAGCAAAAGATTTAGCTCAGGAGAGAAACCAGCATAGGTAAAGTCATAAGGACCATTTCATTAATGAAAAATAGTCAAGCATTTCTATGAATCTGCATCAATCAAACCCTTTAACAAAACTTCTGCATGCTGTTTCACCAGGTCTTGGATGCATTGATCCTTTAAAGGTTTGCTGCCCCCGCTGGAGGTGTGGAGGAGGTGGTGGTAAAGTGCAACAAGCACACGTAAATCAGCATCTAAACAATGCCTGGCTGAAAAGGACGTGTCACATCCAGACAGGCTCTCTGGAAATTATGGGCCTCCAAGGCAAGCCTCCCCCATCACCATGGCAACCGCGACAAATGAAGAGAGAGAAAGATAGAGAGCGAGTGAGAGTTCACCCGACTGTACATCCTTACGAGGCGCAAACGCAGACGCACTCCGGTCTTTTGTGTGTTTGGAGAGTGCAGAAAGCTGTTTTCCCACAGTTGCACACAGCCTATCAGCGCTGCTTCAACACAACTCATTACATTGCCTTCAATTCACTTCAGACTGACTCTGTAATTCTATTCTGCCAATTAGACTGTCCACACACTTTGTCTCAGAGACATGGCCGTTTTATCACATCTGTAAGAGACATGTCTCACCCCCACCCTGCACACACACACACACACACACACAAATACACACACATACAGCCTGTCTAGGCAACAGCCATGTTCTTGCCTATACTCTCAAGGTTGGTTTTAAAAGACTTTGGATGTTTAAAAAAATATTACTCACCTAAGACTAAATAGTAGAAATATAAAGCATGACAAATTAAAAAGCAAGATGTTGTTGGTGGTCTTGGTCTTGTTGTTCTGCTTTAATGAGTATCCATTTGTCTCCATCTTCGGTTTCTCTGTTTGCCCTTTTCTTTCTTTTCTTACCTCTGCTACCAATTGAACCTTGAACTTGATCTACCAGAACATCACAGCAACACCGGAACATGTGAACACGCATGTGACCGCACTTATCCGACACTAAGTATGTCTTTGAAAAACCGTAACTACACATGCACACGCACACACACACACACACACTCACACTCACAAATTGACACACATATATGGATAGAAAGAGCCATACATGGAGGTGTAGACATGGGCCAAACCAACCCTGGTTTATTATTCTCCAAGCCTTTTCTCATGTGCACTCTTCTTATAGTTTTGCATATTTAGGGTGCATGTATGTGTGACCGTCACCGTTGTGTGTTCAGGTTTGCAGTGTCTAATAAGGGGCTTGACATATAGGGTGAGTGGTGGTCTGAGCACAGAGGTCAGCTGAGCACGAGAGGCGAAAGAGATGAAAGAGAGGCAAAACAAGTGCTCAGGTCCAGGGCAGAGGGTGGAGCAGTGGGGGCTTTCTGATTTTGAATCATAACAACACTCTGACATTGGGGATATGGCGTTACAAGTCCAAGTGAAAAACTCAACTCAGCAATGTTTTGAGTGTAAAACACTCTCTGCCTGTAGGCTCTGAGCAAACATAGAGCAAGTCCTCGTATCTAAATGAGAAAATAAGTTGTTTGCCATTGCAGCCCTGGCTCCAACAAAACTACGCTACCATACAACTAAACTGCATTCTCAATTATGTTTCAAAGGAAACGTATTTTCTCCCGTATTGCACTTTTAAGCATGTGGTTAATGTATAATGGTTTGGCATAAAAATAGGTACGTTTGTTACGTTATTGAAGTTATATGTACATTTGAAAAATGTCAACGTTGACTTTTGGTTTAAGTGGTCAAACACCGTCTCCGAGGTAAAAGTCCCATGTTTGTTTGAACCATCCATCCATCCGCCCACCAACCACAACTTCCACTAGATGCAGACTTTGTGGCTTTGAGGTTACATAAGATACTTCCAGCATAACACACCTGAATCTCTGCGGCCAAGTTGCTCTGGTTCTGCTGCATCACTGCTGCATCATCAGTTTTTTGAGATACAGTATCTCGCTCAGATACATCTCCCCTACCCCAATGCAGTGCATGTAATTTGGACACATTGTTGAAAATGTATTTTTATAAAAATTCAACAGTAACTCCTGGAGTGACCGTATTACTCTGGCCAACAGTTTTATATATTTTTTTAAAGGTGCAATGTGTAAGAAATTAACAGAACTTTAGTTTAAAGCGTACCATAAAGCGTTCCTCTGAGTTTCAGCAGTTTGGTCAAATTGTGCGTATTCTTGCCATGCTGTTAGTTAGGAGTTGTCTTTTTCAGATTGCATGGATTTGTGTTAATTGCTTTTTTTGGGTTGAAGCTAAAACCTAACTCTCAGTAGAAAACGTCTCTGCGTCATCATCTTTCTTTCACTTTCATTTTGACTTCAAACCAGCTATGCAAGTTACTTAGGGTAAAGGAAAGAGTAAACCTTCTTTTTGGAATAACTGATCAAAAGTGAAATGATTTTGATATTGGTGAACATGTTACAGTTCAGACAAAGTCCATCACTTCCTCTGACTTTACCCCAGAAAAAGATCCCTGTAATGTCAGTTCCAACACCATTACCAATGTGGATGAAGCCCTTCACTCCTCTGTCACTCCTATCTCTTTGATATTATTCTCCCCAAGCAAATGTGGTTAGCAAAGTATCATACCCATGCACACACAAATAAGGTGTCAGGGGCCTATCAGATTAGCTGGAGTTGCCAGGGTTACAGTGAAACACATGTGGACATGTAAACAGTATTGGATAAGAATTATGTAACACAACAGGCAGGTCGTGGATTAGTCTATTCAAAGAAACAGATAAGGATTATTCAGTGAAGCAGCTTCACTTTGATGTCACGTGAAGGAAATGTGCATGTAGTCATACATCTGGAAGATATATACATCACTTGGGATGTGAACTTGTACATGAGTTGTTTTCCCAGAGACCTCCAGTAAACTTTAATTACTGTACGTCAAGTCTTTCCTGTTAATGTCTTTCACTGAGAGAGCCCACATGAGAAGGTGGCATCTGAATGAATACTAACTCAGCACATTAATAATGTATGTCTGGGCCCCAAGGAGAGCTCCTCTAGTCGGGCTCAAGTGCGCCTGAAGAGACTGTTGGCTCTGCTCATTATGAAGTTGAACAGGGCGTCTTTTCCGCAAATTAGACAGCAGCATCAAGGGCTGTGACACATAATAAAGCAACATCGAGAATGTGGAGGAGAAAAACATTTTGAGAGTTGAGTGTTTGGCGAGGTTATTCTTGTTGACTGATGTCTTAATTGCTTTGATTATGTCATTTTGGATACTTAAATCTTTCTGTGAGAGGTTGGTGAGAGCACTTTCCATGAATGGTCCAGAGTCTTGTACATCTATACAAAGGCAGTGCGTTCTACGAATTCTTTTCATCCCACTGTTTCCTAAACTCACTATGGTCGACCTTGCTTTCATGCCTGGCTTCAGTTCACTTGTGGGGTCAGCGCCTTCTGGTGATGGTAGTAGTGAAGCGTGTGACTGTCAGGGGAGGAATGGAAGGAGTCCCATCCTCTCCACTCCATCTGCCTTTCCCCCATCACCTTCGTTTCTTCCTCACCAGAGGATACACGCTTCAGTGGGTGCCATCAGTTACTCCCTCTTGCCTTCGTCTCTCCCCACCTCTTACCTCTCTCCCTCTCCCCAGATTTTCCAGACCCCTGCCGCACTAAGCTGAGCTTAAGAGTCAGCTGAGCTGATCAAAGACCGTAGCCATGTAGTGGCTAACAAGAGGCGAGAGTTCCCAACGACACAGGACCTCCCAGGGGTTTCCACCACTATAGAGCTACTGTAACTAGAATGGACATGGAGGACACGACTCTGCTTGCGTGGCTGCACAAGTAGCCACGTGGTCTACTTACACAGATGGCTGTCTGATTTCCTGGGAAAATGTATTTATGCTCGTGGAGGCTGAGCTTGGGTCCGTGGTACATTCTGCCAGCTTGCTCTAGTTATTTTAGGTCTAGAGCCACCCTCCATTATATAGCATCCCCCCAGTGTGGAGAAGGCCCAGGTCTTGTTCCCACCACTCTCCTCCCTCTAAACCCACCACCCCTCCTCCTCCATGTACCACTCTCATCGTCATGTCGACCTCTTACAGTTTCCTCTGCATGATCAGGCCCCCCTATTTTTACTCTAATTAGACCTAGCAGGCTGTCCCTCCTCTTCCTCCTCCCTTTGTTCCCCATTTCATGTTTTGTCCTTCATGACCTTTTTTTCATTTTACAGTGTAGACTGTAGCCCTGCCGTAGGCCGCTGGTTGACCCCAGCAGGAATGAAACCACAATCCTCGGCAATGATGTATTTTGGTCTGCTGGTAAATGTTGGACTAGGGGTGTCACTTTGTGTGGAAAAAGTGTATAACAATCTGTAAAGATTTGTCTTAATTAAAAAAATGACTTTGTATCAATGGGCAGTCCTAAAATGCTGTCGGTCTGACCTGTTGCATGCCTGTTGTTGTGCACTAGGATACTTTTGTTCTCTTTGCTAACACAACAATGGGGGACACTAGCGAGCCATGCTAACAGATAATCATCACATCAATCCATCTGAGAAGTAATGTGAGGAAGCTTTTTGGACTCTATACCAGATGGCTAAATCTTGGATGAAGATAAGACTCTCTGCAGACTTTGTAAAACGCAACAGTTTTACAGTAACATTACCATGAAGACAAATCTGACGAGTCATGTTAGCTTGTCAGCCCAGTGAGGCAGTGAAGGCACCTACGGAAAAGAAAAAGAACGTCAATTCTAGAAGGTAGTTTAGGATTAGGTTACATGTGAACACAGTTGAATAAAAAAGGACATCATCAATAACATGGAATATAGTGTGCAGGGAAAGGAACATATTAATTATTCATTACATCTAAAACAATTAAAAATAAAGATATAAAACAGGTTGAGTGTCTTTGGAAACAGTATTATAAAAATCTAAAATAAATGTAACTTAAAGTCCAGGTACTAGGTTTTTTGGAAGCTTTCAACAGCATCTTAGATGGAGATGGATCATACAGAGTCATGTAGTGGCTAATGAGAGGCTACCGAGCTGGAGCTACTTTTCACTTTCCACTGTAGACGACCATGACATATGGATGACAGCCCGAGAAAAAAAAAAAAATTTCTTCTTCAAACATATAAAATGCTAATTGCAATCCATCCATTATCTGTAGTATCTTTACCATGGACAGGTAGCCACAGGGCTGACAAATAGGGACAACAACTGACTGACCTGAATTTTACTCTTAATGATTGATACTTATTACTTAGCCCATTCTTTCTATTTCTCCTCTTTCTTCTCCAAGTCTCCTCCTCTTTAACCACAATACAAACATAAATTATCCAGCCCATGCTTTGTCTTTTTATTCTTCCGTCATTCCCTTCCTGCCCTCCACCTCTTGGCACCTTATTGGCTGCCTCCTCTTTCACCATACACTTGCTGGAGCCAAATCTCTTGCTCCTGCATGTTAGGGCTCTATCCGGTTCCCTGAATTCCTGAAAGCACTGTGCTGATCTGACCCTCCAAGAAACTGAGGTACGTGAAGGGGAGAGGAGAAGGAAAACAAAGATGGGGAACAGAGAGAGGAGCAGTAACCCTTTCAGTGGCTTGCAGTGATGGTGGTAGTTGGGAGGGCTCCTCTTATGGGTGTGCATTTATCTAGAGCCGGAAAGAGCTTTATTGTAGCCTAAGGTGAAGCCAAGGCTCTGGAAAGAGACTGCTTTTAACGTGGTCTCCAGAAGAAGAAAAAAAGACTCTCTGGTCTGGAGTGGGGCCTCTGAGTTCCTCTGTAGTAGTACAGCTTCCTCTCACTGAGAAGGCCCACATGGGGATATTACATACGTAAATTTAAATGGCATCAAATTAGGAAAAATCGAATGGAACTGCTAATTTTGCAAAGATTCTTTCTCAATTCTTTTTGAAGAAATGATATGACACAGAAATTTAAATGGGTTAGTTGAATAGACGATATCATAGATTTAGCATAATAAAAGAAGTTAATGATCAGATGGTTTTGCAAAACAATTCAAAAGCGGTCTAAGGGTCAAAAGTGCTGTCTATGTATAACAGTTCTACCCGTTTGCCACCAAAATCAGCTTGTCTATGCAAATTTTGCAGTTTGTGTTTGACAGACATGAGGGAAATCAGTGGAGTTTGAGGCAGATATTTCTGGCAATCCGTGATTTTTGAAGCCCCTCACTTCATCTGCAGACCCACTATTAGGAGTCAAAAGTCTGTCGTTGTGTGTGTCGTAAAAGTAGTGAGAAGTCTCGAATACGAGCACACAATCGACACATCGTAACGAAGGGGAGTACGGTAAGGATCATCACGTTCATACCCGAGTGACCACCGGTGAAAATGTTTGGTTAAGATGACCTACAGTCCCAATCTGTGCCAAATTCACTTGAGTGATGGGGTTTTGGTGCATGTCTATTGTCATATTCTGTGTGTGTGTGTGTATATACTGTATGCGAGCCCAACATCAACAGACAGCCAGTGGGAGGTAGAGGAGCACAGGCCTGAGGGTGAACAGCTGAAGGTGACTATAGAGAGATTAAAAAGAGAATGTGGGACTTAATCCACTGTTATACAGCTGTCCTCTGAGTCTCCACTCACTGAGAGAAAGCAAAGAAAAGACAAGCATTCCTCCCAGCCCTCGCTATGCAGCACACAGACCAGGGGCTACAGACGCCATTCTAATGCCATCTGGCCTTAACCAAACACCGGACAGCCCCCCGACCCTCCTCCACCTCCGCACACTCTTCATCTTCACCCTCGACCCTCTGCAGCCTTTCACTTCCTCCTCAGCTCCCCCTTCATCGCTATGTCACAAGCACAGTATTATTATGGCTTTTACCTGGAGAGAGAAACGAGAACGTGCAGTGCTTCTCCTTTCGTTCTCCATGTTCAGTACAGGTAGCAATTAAACAAGCAACGATCAAATATTGTTTCGATAAGTGCTACGTAAATAAGCTTTATTGTCAAACACGTCAGGATCTTAAGTTATCAGAGAAACAACCTGAGGAAATGTTAGCGTTTAGCTGGCAGCCACTCTGCCCTGTGTCTGCTTTATTCAGAGTTTTTACCAGCTTTTTCTCACCGGGGCCACTTGTTTTGCAGAGGAGAGAAAAAGCCCCCAGGAAAAAATCTCCTGAATGATGAACAATGAAGCTGACTTCAATGAACTCCATCGTTAGTGATTGTTTTGATTGATAGACCCCTAGTGGCAAACAATTACATATTGTACGTTTTAAAGTTTCAAAAGTAAAAGTAATCATTCATGAACAGAGTGCCCCTGTCAGTTATAGTTGGACATTGATATTCACAGTAAGTAGCATTTTCAAGCTGCGCCCGGTCGAACTGAAACTAATTTGAACTACTTTATATACTATTTGGTATTAATCCGTAACAATACATCTTATTATATACTAAAAATCAACACGTTTTATATGTAAGTTAATATAGCTGGAAGGTGAAAAGTACAATAATTTCCCTCTGAACTGTGATTATAGAGTGTTATAGAGTGTTATAGAGTAGCATATGAGGGACGTAACCTGCTCAAGTAACAAGCAGGCCACCCTATAACTTTACTGAGGAATAGCACCAGAGAAAATGTACTTCCCTCTCTCTCTTGATTTCCACTTCCACTTCCTTCTTTTCAAAGTACAGGACAGAAGTAGGTTGAGTTCCTCACTGCTCATAGTCAAATATGTGCCAGCACTTTCAAATATATTGTGCTAGCAAAAGTGAAACTTTCTAAGAGCTTGCAGTCAAGTTTGTTTGATTGCAAATACTGCAAAAGGTTCAGATTTGAGGAATTTTAAGGGGATGAAAGGAAACCAACAGGAGCAGAACACTGATGGTTGACAGTGATCCGGAGTGCTTTGGGGTGAAAAATACAATAGATCCATGGAATTTGAACGATTTTATGTCATTGCAGAATCACAATGCGGTTTGCTCAGAATACAGTACATTTAGCAAAGATCAACACTACGAAACCTTTTTTTAAAGCACCATATACACCATACAAGCCAAGAAAGCAAAGTTACTTTGATTGTGGATGAATGTAAGGATTCTCCACTGTGCAAGTGACAAGGTGTTAACATAGGGTGTTGGTGGTAGTCTAGTAGTCTAGTGGTGTAGTGGTTAGGCTTACAAAAAGATCACTAAAAGTTTGTGAGTTCAATACCAGGCTGCTACCCCTGATGCAAGGCACCTAACCCCAAGTTGCTCCAGATGACTGTCTCTGTAGTTAGTTCACTGTAAGTCACTCTGCATAAGAGCATCTGCTAAAAAAAAAGACTTGTAATAACATTAACTGGGAGCGTTTAGGCGCTCGTGTCTACAAAATCTTTCTCACACTCTTTGCCACCTTTTTATTGACCGCTATTCCAAAAATGTGTCATGTACCTGCTGTCTCGTGAAGGAGGATCTCCTCCTCTCTGTCTCCTTCACTTTCCCCATTTTGCTGTCTTCCCCACCAACTTATGCACCTTTTGTTACATATGAAAACTCTTTTTCCTCCTATGCTATGTTCTGTTGTCTGTCCTCATGCTAACATTTCTCCATGGCCGACCTTCACCACCAACTTTATTCTCCCATCTGTCTCTCTGTAAGTGGGTGGCAGTGAGCCAAGCATCGCCCGGTCTGCCTTCACCGTAACAACCAGAGGAGACGTCTTCATTTGATGGGACAAAAGGGCCTCCAAGAATCAGAGCCATTCATCCGGGGGCTTATTGGTGCTTGCCAGCTACCTACGGGCTGAGAGCTAGAGATTTGGAAAAGGAAGGTCCAGGTAGGAAGAAATGGGCAGTGGAGTTTCCTGGAAGGAGTAGCGTTATCTATCAACATGGAGTTTAACCTCCCTGAAATACCCCCTAGCACTGAGAACTTCTCCAAAGAGCAGTTAATACCTTCTCACAGGCTCTTACACACTGCGCTGTGTAACCCCTCCACACTGTGACTGAAAGCAGGACCTGTTCTTTCTGTGAAATTGTGCACTGGAATAATTATTTCTTCAGCGAGCCAATGAAAATGTCATTCAGCCCCAAAAAATAATAGCATGGTATTCCATGAAACATATTTAAAAGGTCATAAGTCATAACTTTAAGAACCCCTAATGTAGAACCTGAAATGACACATAACGGGGAGAAAACCAAAGTTCACTGTGAATGTTTTTTATTTTTTGTCACATTGCTGACTATTTTTCAAGGAAGGACAAAGTTAGAAATTCCATGATGATGACAAGACTACTAGAGACCTTCTTGTGATGGGATCACACCAGCTGCGATGCCAAATCCCCACATCCTACCCCCCTACTTCCAGCACCCTTTCTCAAACTTGGTCTTCATTTTGATCTCAACTACACACATGTAAAGTTTTGTGACAGCAAATTTGGCCAGGGGTGTAAAGTGGGGGGGGGCAAGGGCCTTTTCACCCTGCATCTTACATGGTCGAGAAGCTATCACAGTGACAAAAACTGTCCACACAGACTCACAAGGTGAAAACAATAACAGCATCGCTGTCGCGGCTCGTAATAATTGGGTTCAAACAATGAAAATCTTCAATAAAAGTTAACTGGCAGTCTCGTCTGAAACAGTTATGTTTTCCTGTAAGTCCCTATGTATACATCTGGCTGCCCCCACAACTATATACATGCCCAGCACGCTGCTGGACCTCTGCTTCCCTCTCAGCTGTGGTCCCATGCCCAGACCGGCACGGCTGTGATCCCCGTCCTATAGGAGAATAAGGAGACAGTTCATCGCAGAGCTGAAGTCATCGGCCAGGCATCCATCAGAACAACCACCAAAACAATGGAGCCCTCTGTCCCACAAAACACAAGGTTGGTTTTAGACTAGAGGCCGGACAGCGCTGAGATGGACCAGCAGCAGCAATGGAACTGACAGCTACAGTTTGACCTTGTCTTGTACTGTTTGATTAATATTAGGGTATCTCCTCAAGTCAATCTGTCGAATAATCCCATTGAAACTGTTTTATCCTTGGCCTAAAACACCCAATTTCTGCAACAACAAAAAAACACCTCGCACAGCATTGCGCTGTGTCTGACTCATGGGTTACAGAGATGAGTGAAAGGCTGATCGTGAAAGTTTCAGCCAAAGACGTTGGACAATGAAAAGTTTCCTTTGGATGTGCCGCCTGTAGCCGGAGAATTGGTGAGATGGAGGTCATGTCAGTTCTTGATAGCCTGCTGTTTTATTCTCTTCTCTCCAGAGTCACAGTCACAGTTAATCTCAGCTCCGCGCCCCGCTGTGCCTGACCCCAACCTGCCACCTCCGTCTCCATGCCCACCGCATCGCCATGGCAACAAGGACGACCATGTGGCACAAACATATACACACGCCCAGGCCTATAAGCAATGCACTGCACTCGCACAGTTTGTAATGCTTAAAGAGGAAAAGTAAAGAACTTTTGGTACGTATTGAAATGTGCCGCGGCTGTAGGCAGAACAGTGAGAGACAGCTGTACCAATCACGGACTTGACCTCCGTTGTCTACTGTACTCTCCTACTCCCTTTTGGAGAAACAATGGTCAAATCTATAGGCCACAAATACACAGAAAAAACAAAGTGGCCTGTGTGTGTTTTTCTCTCCCTCTTTCAATCAAACAAGAGCAAGAAGATACAAAGAAAGCACTGACAGCACACCACACACACACACACAAACACACACACACACACACACACACTGCAGCAGAGCAGAGGGGTCCTGTTCATGTATTCTGCGCTGTAGGAGGTTGGGAGTTGGTTTATGCATGACAGCTGAGTCCATCTGCCCTTCACATTAATCACACTATGAGCTCAATAAAACTAAGGTAAATCAACACCTCTTGCAAATTATTTGACAGGATACCATGTGCTTATATGTGTGTGTGTATTTACATGGACAGTGTATGCATGTGTGTGGATTTGTGTTGGTGGATGAGTGGGGGTGTAGATTTGCATTGCATGCGTTTCCGAGTAAAGGTTCAGTCTCAGCTCTGACTGCACTGTTTGAACAGAGTTGAAATCATTTTTCGCCAAACATTTGACCCACACTGACCAAAGCCTCCATATGGAGGGCAGCAGTAAGACTGTCTCCTCTATACTCCTTTCCGAAGGACTCCACTATTACTGTGTTGCGCTTATTATTTGGGCTACCATAATTGCACCCGTGTGCGCGCATGTGTGTCCAGATGGCTGACTTCATCCACATGCTAAACCTACGCAGACATCACTTCACGTATCCCAACGTCATAGCTGCCTACGCACCAGCTCACCAACAATGTGACGATGTGAAGGTGGTCGATCGTAGTGATCAGCCTGAAAACAAATCATCGGCCCTAATCTGCTGCTCCATTTGGCTTCACAGAGCTGTACAGTGAGTTTCAGCTCAGTGTTTGATCCACAGCTTTACCGT
This sequence comes from Bovichtus diacanthus, assembly GCA_943590825.1. NCBI lineage: Eukaryota > Metazoa > Chordata > Actinopteri > Perciformes > Bovichtidae > Bovichtus > Bovichtus diacanthus. The sequence goes on from CALSBV010010995.1 coordinate 362,161, forward strand.
TTTGGTTCACTCTTTTCAGCGCAAAGCTCTCAAAACCCACTGCACACTACAGTTAGAGACTAGTTTCGACTTACAATACGTCAGCTGGCCAGAAATGTGACTCCAAATGTGGCAACTTACTGTAAAAGGTAATTTACGTCAATGTTGTGTTCACAGCTTGTTTCTGCTGCCGTTGGAAGGAATGGATTTCCCCCTGCTCTGCAAGGTAAAAAAAATTTAAAAAAAAGACTTTTTTTAACGGTGGTGGCTGTGAAAAGAGCATAGATTATGGCTTGAGTTTCCCGTCGGAAAGCGATGTCTGACTGCAAGATAAAGCAGTGAAAATATTCTAAATGTAGCCTACACTTGACTTTGTAGGTGTCCAAAATACATTTTGCTGCTACACAAGAGTAATATTTATGTTCTCATGCAACTGTTAAATCATCTAAATTGAGTTAGGTCTTTGAATCAAGTATGATCCTAAATAGAGAGTGAATCAAGTGAATAGAGAATCAGCAAAACATTCTCGAAGTATCAAAAGTAAAAAATATGCATTATGGAAAATTGTTCTTTTAGAGTGATGCTCTTCTATATATAATTTTTTTCAATTATTATTGATGCATTAAAATGTAAGCGGCATTTTAACTTTCTATGTAGGCCTATATGAACATATATTGGGGTGGTTTAATTGAGAACAAAGCATCATACTTTTTAAAAACTGATTTTTTATTTGTCTGTAATATCATTCCGCAAATAACTGTAGCTGTCAATTAAATATATAGTGAGCAAAGAATTTCCCTGCAGCGAAGTATAAAGTAGCCTGAAGTGCAAACGCTCCAGTACAAGTGCCAACAAAAATGTAGATAAGTACTTTAGTAAATGTACTTTGTTACTTTCCTACCTGGAGATGCATCCTTATTGATGAGCGTCTATGAATTGAGGCTCTGCGGAGAAAACTTTAAGGCTGAGTTTGAGAGAACTGGTGGTATGTCTTTTGTGAAGAGCAAAAATCTCAATTTAATTAATTCCCAACAGCAGCGTCCACAGAGACAACAGACACATCAGTTTAGACCTAAACTTCAATCTCAGACATGTTCGTTTTCCCAAGCAGAGCTCTGAGATTTACAATGTGACAGACAGTGTTGGAATGTGCTGAGCTTCAAGGAAAGTCAGGAGAACAACGAGCACTTGGGCTTTGAATTATTCAGGTTGAAATCCAATCACAGCAGGACTTCCCGAAAATCTTGAAGTTCACTACCTGAGGATTTCTCTTAGAAGTGAATCTGTTATGGTTTGTTAAATGAGCAGTGCGGGTGTGACAGTTTACTGAACAATGCTTCCATCCTGACACCCAGTGTTGGCTTATAGTACTGCGTTAGAAGGAAAGTAAAAAAGAAAGAACTCAACACAATTTAAAAACATCTCTTTTAATTCAATGATTAGCACAGCTGATTTGAGTTCTGCTCATATTTACCCCCCCCCCCCCCCCCCTTCTAACCTGGTGTGCTTGGTTCCACAACATGACATCACGAAGAACATAAAGAGAATTCAGGTTGAAGAGATGAAGACAGGTACCATCTATACAGATTTTATAAAAAAAAAGAAAGAAAAATTGGATGGTTTAAGTGACTTGGGGAATCTGGCAGATTGTCAGATTGTCTCAAGTAATGATTTCAGTGACATCTGCAGTGAAACAGCGTTTCACTCACTCAACCTTTCATTCGACCACCCACAGAGGAGACGGTGTAGACAATAGCAGGGAAGTAGACAGCACATAGACAGTCACAGGCGCTGAGTTATCACAGCTCCTGCTTGCCGCTCTGAGAGTCTGTGGTCGACGTGCCGTCAGCTTCAGCTTTTTTGGAGTCCTTCTCGGTGGCAACTTTTACTGTCTTTTTCGCAGCCAGTTTTGCGTCCTTTTTGCCCTTCTGCTTGGCTTGTGTTTTTACCACCTGCTTTCCATCTTTTTTAGCGGCAGGTTTGGCTTTGTCTGCCGTCTTGGCCTTTGCTTTGGGAACAGCTTTGGCTTTCGTGCCCGTTTTTGTTTTGCCGACTGGTTTCGCCTCAACTTTGTCCTTTGGCAAGTCGGCTGGTTTGTCGGCCTGCATGTCTGCTGGTGCGTCTGGCTTCTGCTCCGCTAGTTTATCATCTTGCTTAGTGTCTGCCTGTTCCCGGTCAGCCTGTGCCGGAGGTTCTGATGTCGTCAGGTGGGACTCGGAGGCGTCACGCGCCTCCTTTTTGATGAACTCCGCATTCACGGGCGTAGAAAACATCTTCAGCATATCCTCAGCTTGGATTCTCTCCTACAGGACAGAAAAAGAAACATTTGAGGGGAAAATAGAATCAAAATTGGCCAATGAAGAAGCAAAATGTCACCACCAGAAACAGACAAAAACTCTTTGAAGATGTTTGTAGAAAATTTGCCCAAATTATTGTTCCATTAAGATAATAAGATATTAAAGTTTACCATACACCATATTACATTTTTTATGCATTGCCTCTTTTAGTTATGAATGATCAAAGCATAGTACAAACTCAATACTGATGTATTACTCTGGGATATTAGGAGGGAGAGTTTTGCAGTTGCCAAAAGTTTAAAAAATTTTGTGTAAGTATATTACATGAGTACATTGCATTTTTATTTTTAAGTTTAGTGCAAACAATCAGTACATTTAATTGAATTCTGACTTTATACACTAATGCTGTGGTTCCCTACCTTTTTTCCTTCAGGGTCCCTTAAGGAGGAAATGCTATCATTCAGTAAACTGGCAATTCCTGATTAAGTGACATATGTTATGGATATTTCATAAGCTATTCACAGCATAATATTAAGTACAGAACAACTGATAAACTGTACAATTAACCCAAAATAGTTAACGCAATGACTACAGGAAGTTTGTGTAAAACAAGTGATTCAGATGAAATGTGATTATTATTTACTGTGAACTTATTTTTCGGAACTTTTAATTCAATTATCTGTATTATGTATTTTTCTTAAATACAGTGTTTCCTTCTCCCCGATGCTTGGCCGTGGTTCTATTAGCTCTTTGGTGGTTTTAGCTGATAACTGCAATATACAGCAATTCAAAAAAGTCTTACACCCCTAAAATCAAGAAGGCCTCGCAGCCCCCCTGAAGCCCCTAGTGGCGGCCGGGACCCCCATGTTAGGCACGAACAGACTGCTGGTAAAAAACTACAATCGCAGGGCAATTCTTAGCTATGCTGATGCGAGTCCACGGAGATGGTCCGTACCTTTTCTTCGTGAGCGGCATCCAGGGTGAACCACAGCGCCACAGCGCACCTCTGACCGTTGGTGACGGCCCGGACACCATGGGGGTTTTCCTTCCCTGCTCCGAACCCGACCACGCGGCCGCACTGCGGACGCACCTCGGCCTGGACATGTCCGAAAAAAATATAGATCATGCAACATTTAAACAGCAGTGACGGTTGACATTTTTTTTTACGGCTAATATTTTGACGTGCAGCACATGTTGAAAAAAAAAGGATGGAGAGAGAAGCTGAATATGTACCGTGACTGTTTTAGCATCCAACTCAGTGAAAATGAAATCTCCTCCCTCGAAGTCATCGTTTAGATAAAGGATGGCACTGCAGGGCAGAGACATTGGGACGTTACGTGGGTGCTCGTCATCAGGGTGGAAGAACAGACTCTGGAGTGTATTTCTGTGTGTGCGTGTGTGTATGCTCACCTGTAGTCTCTGTGTGTGTATGCAGGAGGTTCCTTTATACACTCGTTGAGCTCAGAGACCAGGAGACAGTTGTCCACGTGAACAGGGTGACTCAGGTCCTCACGGTCCTCCTGCTTCTCTGAATAAACAACAGTGCAGAGAGGAGTTAGATCACACGGGTCACACCACCGTCCCCAGCACCTCATCGGGCCGAAGTGTATGTTGTTACGTATAATTCCGATAATGACATTATAGCTGATAAATAAATCGACAGGTAATACAAAGCCAAATAGCTTTCATTGACCTAACAAGCGCAGCAGCTACACACTCGATAAAGCAGGTGGCCGTGTGCAAGTTTAAAGATGGTTTGCAATCTGCCAATAAACATAGAGAAGAAGAAGAAGAAGAAGAAGAAGAAGAAGCGCAGCGAGCTGTGGACGTTTTCCACCGTTTCAGTGGAAGTCAACACGTTTTATGATGTACTCAACTAGAAAAAAATAAAAGAAGATTAAAGAAGAATATTAAAAGAAGAACAAGACAGAAGATAAAAGATGTGAAGAGTCAGAAGAGTTCTTTATTTTTTGTCGTGTTAGCAATAGCATCCGTTAGCCTCCAAAGCCGGCCAGTCTTTGCTTCCAGTATACAAACACATGCAGGTCATGTAATGTAGATCCATTTTACAATAAAAAAAGACAACATAATTGCTTCACGTTGTGACCTGTACCAGCCTCCATAGCATATGTCACTGAGGCTCATGGGGGCTGTAGTATTTGGAGCTATTGGCCATACAAAATGCACAGAAAACAACATAATCTCTCAGAAACAAGGTTAAAAGATGAAAGTCAATTATTATGTTGTAAACTGGTTGTGCGGCGACACACAAATGTACAATTTGTCCTGCTTTTAATTTCATGCTATTGGTTCAGAGACCAGTGGCACGTGGATGAAGGGATTTGGGGAATTTCTCGTGTTCACGTTGTTGCTTTTTTGTTTTGTTACTCTTCACATGGAAAAACGATTTTGAAAACTTCGGAACGACTTCAGGGGAAAAGACCCCTTGAAGTCAGGGCTCTCCCGATCTTCCAAACTTTTTAAGACTGAACTCGTTCCGCCGGTAGATCTAACACGCTCATTTTTCTGAATGACCAAACAGAAAAGACTAATCCGCAACATCATCGCCGGGCACACAACGAGGGAGCAGTGCCTTCCACTGACACAACGCCAGCAAACGGTCCCCACTGGACTTACCAACGATGGCGGAGCGACAGACCAGGTGTGAGTAGGAGAAGTAGAGCGGAGCGTCCAGGTGGAAGTACGACTCCAACACCTTCTTCACCCTCTCGCTGAGGTCGAAGAACAGACGAGCGCTCTTCAGTGGAACCATCCCCTCCTGTCCGAGCTGTAGGAGGCGGAAACATTCAGTAATTCAGCAGCATCACCGAGGATGAAACCAACGTTTGACAAAAGACTTTAACTACAGACCTTCACAGCCTTCAGGACTGTGACTCCCTGGAACATCTCACTGGGGGAGTGGGGGGAAGGGCGCCCCCTGTAGCCATCCCCTTTCAGAGCAGCGGCCTGGGAGATGAGCACAACGTGAACACACACAATGAAAATGCACAGACACGCACAGGCATCAGGCGCCGTGAAAAAAACTTTAAATGTTAAAAGGAAAATACAAATAAACAAACAATAATGGATTTTAAAAACAGCTGCAACACTGCCGACATCGAAAACAAACTCCAGTTTAGGTGATTTCCATGCCTTGTTTGCGTTTATGAATTATTTTAGGTTAGGAAAATTCCGCAACAGTTTGCAATTGAAAAGAAAGAACTGTGATAACTTCCAAATGTCTCCTTTAATATCTAGTTTAATGTTTTTTTTTTCATTAAAGGACAATGTTGCTGTTTTTCCATATGTTCATACAACTTAATTCTATTCTCAAATTCTCACAATACCTTTTTAAGTATTTAAATAATCCCCATCACCTTAAAAAAAATATATATAAACCCATTTTACAAATTTGTGATGGATTAATTACATGTTTAAACTATCATAGATGTAGACATACGTGTACTGCACTGAAATGACGAGAAACCAATATATATGTATATATATATATGTATATATATATATATTATATATATATATGTATATATATATATATATATATATATATGTATATGTATATATATATATATATATATATGTAGAAAAATAAAACATTTTGCACTTTTGTAAATGTTATACTCTTATACTGTCTCCTACTGTGTATTGCAACTGTTGCTCAACAATTTCCCTGGGGATTATTTTGTAATCTGATATTTAGTTTTTCAGGTGTCAAATACATATTGCTGCCGCCCCTCTGTCCACAGCAGCACATTAGCTTCTGTGCCGGTAAGTCTGTTTCTCCAAAGTGGGGGCGTGCCGACCGCCATCTACTGTGGGAAATACACTGACTCTGGAGAAGTACCTGATACAACCCCACTTCAAACAATCTGAACTATCCCTTTAATAGATTTAGTCATTATTACGAGTACCTACAGTGTGACATACTGTACATGCTTTGCAAGCAGGGAAGATATCATTTTGATACAATGGGAGTTAAAGGAGAATTCTGTACTTGATGTGTCCCAGGTAGCGTGTATAAAAACTAATCAATCCACTAGTTAGAGAGTTTATATGGCGACGGCGTTGGCACTTCTCTGTATTTACTTATATTCTGTGTAGTTTTAAGTCTATATTTATATAGGATACTAATGCTGTACAGTGTTAGTATGTATTTACTTTATATGATGGTTTAAGAGTAATGTGATGTTGTCTATTATCCTGTCGCACTACCAAAGCAAGTCCCAAACAACTTCTGTTTCCACGGTGATGAGGTTAACTCGAGAAGTTGTAAGCATAACTCACGTTGGAGAGGCGGTGCAGCTCCCTGCACTCGTCATCACTGATCACCCCGTCCAGCAGCACCCGCTGAGAGCCGTTCAGCTGCTTGGACGTCATGGTCACCTTGATGCCATCATACAACAGAGCGCCACCTGGAGGAGGGCGGTCGCAGGGTCAAGTAGAGTCCAAAGTTTGACTGTCAAAGACAGAACCTTTGACTTTCTAACGTACGGTTGGCAATTGGGCAAAATCCTCACCTTCCTGTGGCGTTATTACCATGGTCATATCTGAAGAATCCTTCTTCTTCTCCTCAACCAGGGTCTCAATCTCCTTCATTAGGTTTCCTATTTCCTCCGTGATCCTCGCTGCAGTCTCTCTTTCGGCTCTGAGACACGCAGATAGGTGGAATGACAGAAGCCATAACATCACTTTGAACAATAAATGTATTCTTGCTACTCTTTGCCACAAATGTGTGTGTGTGTGTGTGTGTGTGTGTGTGTGTGTGGCGGCGTCTTCAATCTTACTTCTGCTTGTCTCTCAGTTTCTTCGGCATGACATCTTCAGGAGTCCATGTGTCCTGAATACAAATGACAGGAGAGGCACGAGTCAAATACCAGCCTGCACGAAACCACTGCGTCAGAAATCAGCAAACTGTGATGGACAATAAATGATGTGTTCACTCACTGGATCTACGAATGTGATTCCAAAGGCTTCATATCCAAAGTAGAGCAGCTCTTTTTCCAGTATGGACTGCTGGATGTACAGTTGCACCACCTGGAGGCAAACAAATGATTGAACCTTGATCTGTCAGTCTGCAAACCAGCTCCATGACATAGATTTGTCATCATCTTGTTTTTTCTGATTCCTGTTTTTATTTTGTAGGTTCATTCCCCTTGTGTCATGTCTAGTTTTACTTCCCATCTTTTGTGTTTTCCCTCCTCCTGTGATTGTTTGCCTCTGATTTAATCCTCCTGTGTGTAATCACCCTGCCACCTTTGTGTCTTTGCCTGCCTCCTCCAGCTGTGTCCCATTCATGTCATTAGTGTCTGTATGTATATATACTGTATATACAGTATTTACAGTATATACTGTATATTAACTGTATACCTCGCTGTCCCTGCTACTTCTATGTCTTCTATGTCCCCTCGCATTCCCTCACGCCATCCCGGTTTGTATCCATTTTCAGTTTTTGCTTTTTACCTTTTTGTATTTTCAGCTTGTCACAGCCTGCTCCTCAGTCTTTGCTTTGTCCCACTTTTGAAGTTTAGCTTTGTTAAATAAAGCTCTTTTGGTTATAACAATCCTGCCTGTTTTCTGCGTTTGGGTCCTTCCCTTTATCCCACCCCTTTTGATAGTTTTGATAATATCCATAAGACACCACGTTCAACTAAATGTTCAACAGTCAGGCATCGACTAATCTCTGGTTCTGAGTTGGTGACCAGCGGAACACAGCGTTCATAAAACATTAAGTATCTCCCTCCTGTACAAGTTCCGTCCCGTTGAGTCTATAGTGCTCTGTAATTGTGCATTAACTTCACATTGTGGAGCGCCTTCACTAGTTACAGCGCATGCCGCAACCCTCTCTCTCTCCCCCATTTCCAGTCCCTGTCTCTACACTGTCAAATTAGGACCAAAATGCAAAACTAAACAGCTAAAATTACCGCCTCGCACTTGTATGTGCACCTCCGCCAGCCAGTCAAGTTGCAGTTTACATCCATGTCTGTCCAAAATGTCATCACATCATCCCTTTATCCTGTTAGACGTCTGCGTTAAATTGTTGTAATAACCATATGAATCATTGAGTTATGGCAGTTTGTGTGAACGTTTGAGCCAAATTTGAAGAAATTCCCTCAAGATGTTCCTGGGATGTCGTGTTCACGAGAATAGGACGGATGTGAGGTCACAGTGACCTTGACCTTTGACCACCAAAAATGTATCGGTTCATCTTTGAGTCCAAGTGGATGTTTGAAGAAGAAATTCCCTTCAGGCGATCCAGAAACATCCCGTTTTTTTTATGCCTCTATTTGACAGCCAACCATAAATAGTATCAAAAGTGAGGTCTGATATTCTTCTGGTCTCTACAAATGACACTAAAAGTGTTTGTTTTTTTATTATTAGGGTTCATGAATGAATAACATATAGCAATTTACTCTGCACTTCCAATGAGTTTGTTCACTTTCGTTATCATGAAAAGCACAATAAACCAATAACTATAAAGAAACATACGTGCAGGAAACAGCGTTCACTTCTCAGGTTTTAACACCGCTGCAGTGTTTCTGTTCCAAATCTGAGCACGGGCTGGAAATTGAGAAGTTGTGAAAGCCAGAAATGTCAGCCTCATCCAGGATCATTAGTATTGGATCAACAAACCCTATTAAGCCACTATACATATACATGCTGCAGAATATGGACATTTACAAATCGTTCTTATTGCTTCTTTAAAAGGCACCAAACGTTTACGTGCTTTAGATCACCATCAATGTCTCTTTTGTGCTCTTGAGTACATTTGAGTGCTAGTGGAGGCAATTTATTTTTGTTGTGTGGGCTCATATACTGCTGATCATTATGGATTGTGCTAAAAGAAATAACTGTACTCGCAGGGTGCTTTGGACGAAAGCTTCGAAGGAATATAGTGTGAGTGAGACGGACTGCACCTGTCTGGCTGATATAGTTCCTGCCTTGTCTTCACCCAACATGGCAGAATAATAAGCCAGGTTCTGCTTCATCACCTCATCGTCAGGGTGGAACAACAGGAAGGTCCTCGCACACTCGATGGCCTGCACGTACTTCTCACCTGGAGAGAGGGAACAGAGGGAGGAGGGGTTCACGTCCCAAAACGGCTATTCTACAGAAACACTCTCCTTTTTCTTAGAAAGAAAAAAAGAGGGATGAGATGTGCGTACATTGGGTTCTTGCTGACTAACTAACCCGGACGATTATCTCAGTTTGGTCTTGGAGACAAATGTACAGTATAGGCCTGTTTTAACACCGGAGGGGTGGAGTGGGGAAAGACATGGATGTAGACATGTAACAGAAAGGTAGAGTTGCAGTATGGGAAGTGTAGGATCAAGTTTCTATGCAATTTGACTAGGATTTGATCGCAATAGACGGATCAATTTTGGATTCTGTTCGGCAAACACCCAGAGTTGCTAAAAGGGGAGGTAGCTGATTGTCATTTTTCTTAGCTGTTGACTAAAAGTCTAACGTATCTTGGCCTCTGCGGCTTCAGACTATTCTTTTTAAAAAACCTGTCTCTTGGGAGTCCTCCGACTTTATGGAAGGGCACTGGAGAAACCCGTGAAATGAGAAATAACATTATAAATGACGGCAGGAAGAGATGCTAGTTGCTGAACAGATGAAGGGAGCTGCTCTCTTCGGAGACATTTACATTTAACTGTGATCATTGAATACGTTTTATATTGCAAGTTTTCACATTCTCACATTTTTGTACTCTTCACATTTTTTTTTACATTTTTTTAAGAGGTTAATGGCTCCTTAAGAGAAAATGAAGGAATCAAATATCCCTGCAGGCATTACAATGTGTTTGTCTTTGACTGTGGTGTCGTATAAACCTTACAGTGTACTGTTTGTTATTAAAAATGTGTGTGTACATGTTAAGAGATGCCATGGTTTAGCAAGTCTGGTTGATGAGGCTCGCAGGTTTGATGGTTGGCTAGTTTCAAGTCTTTACAAAACAAGGACCATGAATAAAATAAAAATAAAATAAACATTAGAGAACAGATGATTTATGCCAAAGCTCATTTCCATCTGCATGCATCACCATGACATACGTAGTCTCTATCACACTAACAATAGATAGACATCAAAGTGACCTCGTCTCCACCTTCCTCCTTGTTCCAACGCTAGATGCTGATTGGTTGCTATGGAAAATGGTCGACTGCTTTGCTCGGTGCAGTGCAAGTTACCTGAGAGGGGGATCGCCTGCTTCTCTGAGATTGAAGAGGCATCTATACAACGTAGTTTTAACACTGATGAATAACACTCTCAAGCCCAAGATCTGTCTCATAATATACCTGGCACCATCAGTGATGCTGTAAGTATCTGCACATGTAGGCGTTTAATTTTACGTTCATTACAGTCCAGGACACTGGATTAAAGGCGAACTGTCCTCCGTAGAGGCTGAAAAAGGCTGCTGTGCTTACTGTTGTAGTAGGAGAACTGCAGGTAGTTGAAATGCGCGGGGAGGAAGTCCTCAAAGGGCTTGGTTTTGCCAGCGCTTGAGGCCAACTCTACGGCGCAGTTCTGCTTACAGTTCAGTACCTGCATGTAGTGGTCTGACACAAACAAACGCATTTGCACAAAAGGAAAAAATGGATCAGCGAGTTTTCAACTTTCACATGAATCTTTTCGGCCCCCAAATCCCCAGGATGCCCAGTCACACCTGTCATGGTTTGGAACAGGTCGGCACTGTACTCCATGTAGTTATACCCGTCGTAGTTGTATGCTCCCTCACATAGCGCTCTGCACTCCTTATCGGCAGTGAAGTACTCATTGACTGCCACCTCGAAGTGATCAGCCGCCAGGCCGAATGAGTCGTCGCTGTAGTAACTCTTCCCCAGCAGGAACTCGGCCTGCGGAGACAGAAAGTGGCTTACAGTCAGTGTAACTGAACAGGGGTCCCTAACCACCGGGCCGCGGACCAGTACCGGGCCGTGGATCATTTGGTACCGGGGCCGCACAGAAAAAATAAAAACGTAAACATTTTTCGCGTGTTGGTAATATTTATTGTAAACATTTTTATGTATTTTATTATATACACTACAATGTAATAATAATACAGATAAAATGCATAAAATAAAATGGAATAATCACATTTATGTTATATATGTAGTATAATTAAAATATAATTAAAATCTAATTATATAAATATAATTAAATTATATGTTTTGCACTTTATTGTGTCTTTTGTTATCCGTAGAAAAATAGTCTTGCATGAAACCGTGGTGTCCGTGGTGCAAAGAGGTTGGGGACCGCTGCTGTATAGTGTCCTTTTCGTATTAATTCAAACAACGAGTCTTGGCTTTAATTTCGCCTGGTTTAAGAGACTTACTTTAATTTACAGCCATCATCCCACAGGCCAAAACATTTGTATAGCATTTTTTTTTACTTTAAAGTCGTGCCGGTGGCAGCAACCACAGCATGTGACAATTCTGTCACAGTGTTACTGTGGAGGAAGGACCGCGTGACTCAAATGTCGACAGATTCTGAAATATACTGAACCAAAATGTAGCGAAATGTCATATGCTCATATGAATAAACATTACAGACAGCCCCCCCATGGGCAGCCCCTCTGACGACTGCCCATGAGGCCATAAACTCATCACAGAAGGCGTTTGCTCTCACCATATGTGGCCTGGCCTCCAAATCTTTGAAGTCCTCCGCCTGCACTCCTGCCATCATCCTGTAGTAGTCCAGGTTCTGTCTCATCTCCATGTGATCCGGGTTGGCCAGGAAGAACGTGTTGGCAGCCGCCACCGCCTTGTCCAGCTTATTGATCTGAAGAAAAAAAACACACACACGCAGGGTTCAGCTCGTCCTGAAGGTGTGTCCATCAGTACACCGTCTCAAAAAACCTACCGGCCCTAGTGGACAGGACTGTTCACAGGGTCTAGTTTATCCAACGCTTTATGTTACAGCAGCAATAGTTTTGACTGTGTGGGGCGGAGGAACAAACTGTAAACACAACATCGGAAAAAGTGACACTGTACGAGGTCGTAATGGCTAATGCAGTAGCCAATAGATGCTTATTTACACACGAGCATTCATGTTGCGTCATGTTTGTAAGTCTTGAGTATTTGCACTCAAGTCCCGAGTCTAGACATCTGCGATTAGTTTTTATTTTTCAACCAGCGCATGTTTTTTTGCACGTTGACAAAATTATCTTTGCCGCAAGTGTTTCTGGGCACTCGGTAACGGAACGTACATTTATCGTGGTTCTTTCCTTCAACTCGATCGGTCGGTCAAAGCCAAGTGGATCCGGGGAATTCAGTGTCCAACTGCCGGGAATAATTAGCATGGACGTTGTTGATTCAGGAAATTAAGGGAAATGAATTGAATCGTGGCACACTTATTGAATACCTCCGCGGGGGAAGGTGTCAAGTTCATGAACAACGTGCACGGACAAGCGTGAGACCGTTTGAGCGGAAGAGTTTTCGAACAGTAAGGTTTTAGTGAACCGATTAAACTGCACGAGAGTTTGTAGATGGATGTTTGGATCTTCACCGTGGAGGCAGGCGAGAAAACAAAGTTTGGGGGAGTAATTGATATATAAATGGTCATTTTGTGGGTGAAGTATTCCTTTAAGTCATTTGTAGGTTATGTTGACCTCTAACTGCGACCCGCAGCAATTGTACACATACTTCCTTCTACGTAATTCAAAGCAACCCCCGCCTGTCTCTGTAATTACAGCGGCCTGTAATTGAAACAAACAGTGAAGTCGCCTCGTCAGAGCTGCACTCAAATGAGACTGACAGGAGTGCTGGCTCCAGACCACGTTATTATCAGGCCGCTTGGCTGGAAGGTTGAGTCAGCTGATCAACAAACTCTACCTATGAAGCTGTAATTATGTCATTTTGTGCTTTTTATTTTATTTTATTTTTTATTACTGAATCCATCCTGCATTGAGTGTGCCGGAAAAATGATGATAGTTCTAAAAAAAAAAAAGAAAATACACAGTGGTTATATTCTAAGATTATTTCTGCCACTTTGCACAGATTTTAATTGCAGATTAAAATTCTGCACCAGCCTTTTTCGATTTATGCTTCGGCTCTCAAGCTCTGTGTGAGAGTAGTGTGTTCGTTTGTACACAGATAACAATCCAAGAAAACTGTGACTGTGGAAATCCTCTTTTGACAAAGACACCACTGTTGCATTTTATAACACAAACTGTCTACCTTTCACTTTACAGCTAAAAGTACTCCAATGTGCCAACACAGCATTGTGTCTTTTGGTAAGTGTGACTTTATGAAGAGCATTTGAAAGCAGCACTTTAGGCCTTTAAACCTCTGGATCCCCCCCAAAAAAAAAAAAAAAAAAAAGCTGCGTCCTAACGTCAGACTCCACAGAAGCTGACTCCACCTTAAGACGTGGCATGGCTGTCTTGTTTTTTTGGGGGGGGGGGGGGGTGGTTGGGCATTTACAGTATCAAACTGCACTTCAGCTCAGAGTCAAAGCTTGAATGGCATCTCAACTCAAACGTGTTGAAGCTGCTACACTCTGTTTCGGGCCTGCGTGTTTGGCATGCGTTATGCGTGATGCATTTTACAACAGGAGCACTGACTGCAGGCTTCATGCTCGTAGCTCCTCGGCTACTGTACTCAGCTAAATTATACCTTGAAATATGCGACTTGCAGGTAATTATACGGGGTCCTCTTGTTGAACTCCAGCGCCACTTCTTCAGTCACTAAGTGCAAAGTTGGGGAACCCAGTCTATCCGTCTCGCAGGAGTTCACACAGTCCGCCCGTTTCAGGATTCTCTGGAAGAAGCCCAGGTCCTCCAAAGACCCAGCCCCCGGTATTGGAGTTCCCAAGCCGGACAGACGATCACCGAAAGCGGTCCGGTTGGCGCAGCTCAGCCGGCACTGAGCCTTCACGCTGCGGACCGTAGCTTTGTTCCTGAGCGCCTTCTCCATGTTCAGGATGACGGTCAACCAGTCCCCCTTATTGTAGGCTTCTACCGCCGTGTCGAAGAGGAAATCGTAGGGCTCCAAAACGAAGTGGTCGCTCAGATCCGTGTCCGAGGTGCACAGTGGGATGATAAGGCAGAGAAATAGTAGCGCGCAACGGAGCTCCATGGTGCTAAAATGTCAGGGCTCTTGCAGAGAGCAGACAGCCGGCAGAGAGAGGAGGTTTAACTATGTTTCTCAGTAACTTGTCTGGAGGCGGGGTCTGCACAGTAACACCCCACCCCACCCCAACCCCCTTAACATTAGAATAGTGGAATAGTGCCATGTAGGACCATAGACTGTATACAAAAGTGTAGGACTCATACAATATACGTTAAGATTACAATGTGCAAGGGAAAACAAGCAATATAAGTTAAGACTGACTTTGGTGTAGAATACTGTAAAATGTCCATATCACCTTGAATCATCATCATCATCATCCTCATCATCTTCGTCGTTCATCAACATTATCATCTCTTCCTCCAGGACCAAGTTGTTCGTTTTTACTAGCTTCCAAATTTTATTTCCTAATAAAAGAAAGTTTCTTTATTTATTATTCTTTTTTTTTTTTAATAGGAAAAAATAGTTTGTTTTCTTTTATTATTTATGTTATGTTGCAATGCACTGAGGGTCAAACATGACTAAACTAACACGATTAAACAACAACAAGGCAAAAACAACAAATCTGATTGAATGATTTTAGTCCACAAAGGAAACTGTGTCACTAGTTTTGGATTCAGAGAAAAAGCAAGAGCACATTTTGCACTCCAGGAAGAATATAGTCTCATGTTATGATTTAGTTTTTCTCAGTATTACGAAATAGCAACTTGGCATTCTTGTTCTATGGAGCACAAACACATTGAGGTCAAAGCTAGAGGCCCACTTCACTTTTCATGCTCAAAGGAAAAAAACAGCGACTATTTCATGAATTATCAAATTATTTTCTTATTTATTAGACCCTTCCGTGACATCTCTCAGAATTGACTGTTTCATACCAAGCAAACTTTACTGACTGGATCTTTTTCTCATTAAAAAAAGAGCGTATGAAAACGTGTTGTTATAATGAGATCACATTCATTTCACAAGAATAATTGATTGTTTTTATTTGATGAGTTGCTAGAAATAGCTATGTTTTTGTTGTTGTGATATAACAAGCGGATATATCATATTATTGTGATAAATGGAAGCATCTTGTAAATAAGAACATAAATGTTAGAACACATTTTATATAAATAAGCAGATGTATTTTTTTCTCATCAATATCCTACACAAGAGCAATTGACTGTATTATACTGTATTTAGTCCCCGACACTTGTCTGACAGCTGTAGTTACTAGACATTAAATTGTCTCAAAGCTGAAAACAGGGCGGTTTTTCTGAGCTCATGAAAAGTTGACTTTTTAGAGACAAGTGGAGCTGCAAACATATGATGATCTTATAGAACATGATGGATGTAGATTAAACTACCCAACAGTAGGCAGTAATATTAATCCAGAAACATCATATATAACAGTAAAACACTGACTGGGAACATTTGACTGCACAATCAATACTACTTTTTATACTTTAAGTAGTCCTACAATCTGCTGCTCACACTTACATACTTTTAAGGTTTTGAATGCAGGCCTTTTACTTGTAGTTGATTTTCACAGTGATTGCTACTTTTACTTAAGTAACAGGATTGGAATACTTCCACCACCGCACGAGGATGTGTGATTATAGTCCATAATCACACATCCTCGCTGTTGTCATCCACAAATAAAATAAGTACTTGGATGATGGGGAAAACAAATTCTCCTACCACCACGTTTGTCAAGAATACAACTTGCGTAAGTTTGCACGCAATGGATCATGGGGGAAATCATGTGAGGTAATGGCAGAAAAACCCAAGACAACCAGACTATTGGAACATT
This sequence comes from Bovichtus diacanthus, assembly GCA_943590825.1. NCBI lineage: Eukaryota > Metazoa > Chordata > Actinopteri > Perciformes > Bovichtidae > Bovichtus > Bovichtus diacanthus. Next base: position 378,312 of record CALSBV010010995.1, read on the forward strand.
CGTAGGTCTAGTTTATCCTATACCTCTGTGGTTGTATATAACATGCGGAGCTGTTCATGTGACAAACCTCGCCCAGCCACAGTTTTACTCTACGTGGCGATATCCCGACTTTTGCTTGTTTGGTTTCTCATCAGTGACATATCTCCTCTTGTCTAAATGTTCTGTGGCGAGGCTGGGCTTGTTTTGGCATTCCTGAAAACAAATCCAAGTAATACGAAAATAGAATATATATCATTTGATTACATTGTAATGTAAGTAAGGATAAAGGTTGTATGTTTAAAACATGAATTTATAATCATATAAAATCTCCAATAAATCTTTTTATTTCAAAAGTATTTTACACAGGCACATATTTGGACTACCATCGTAGGCAAAATGGGGCGGAGATTTAGGACCCCGTGAGGACTGCACGTATTTTTGGTCAAATATTAGCTGGTTACAAAACCTGCAGGTGGACAGAGAGGTTATATATATGTGCATGGTAAAACATTTTTAAATAATCGGCAGAGTAGCTTGTAGTAAAAGGTGAAAGAAGACAACATGGACAGGACGGTCAGCCTTCCCAACCAGCCCGACAAAACCATCAGAGGTAACATACCCTTCAGAAACCGAGCAGCCTGAACATGGTTGAAGTTGTTTTACTGTCAACGTTATATAAGATTATATCTGTTTAAAATGATCTACAGTTATCTCAGCACCAGTGTGTCACCTGTCTCCACTTGACTTTTAGAGCAACTGTGGTTGAAAGACCAACGTTATTGCTGTAAGCTAATGCTAGATGCGTGTTCTGCATTTATACAATGAACCCAAGTTAAAAATGACTGGTGAAGAGTTTCGTGTTAATTACTATATTATTACAGTCATTGCCAGGTTCGTTCCACTCAGCAGAAGCTCTCCTGTTTAAACTGGTGACACTGCATGTCAAACATATATATATAGATATATATATATATATATATAGATAGATATATATATATAGATATATATATATATATATATAGATATATCTATAGATAGATAGATATATCTATAGATAGATATATCTATAGATATATCTATAGATAGATATATCTATAGATAGATAGATCTATAGATAGATAGATCTATAGATAGATAGATAGATAGATCTATCTATAGATAGATAGATCTATAGATAGATAGATAGTTTTAGTTTGTTTTGGCTGGTGAGTGAAGCACATGTAGCAGCCATGTTAGCTCGTGCTAATGTCCAACCTGGTCCTGACAGAACATTACTCTCCCGTGTATATGAATATTTGTCTTTAGGTGATGGTGGTAGCAGCTGCTGTCACAGTGATGTAACAATTATGACGCAACTGTCTAACTCGTGTGCTTTGTACAGTGACTCTGGTTGAGGGCAGCAGCACCCCCAGTGGGCTGGAACTGGTCAGCTCCTACCAGACCCACAGATTGGGAGACCCCATGGACCTGGTGGCCCTGGCATCGCAAGTGCAGAAGGTATCGACTACAGTTTTTATTTTTTATTATAATAACTGTCGAGTTATACACAGCAAGCAACACCTCTTGTTGTGGATACACAGTCCTGAAAATGTTGTTACTTGTTTTTTTTTCCAGGGAGATGATTTCATTAAAGCCAACGCTTGCAACAAACTGACAGTCATCGCTGACCAGATCAGATACTTACAGGAACAGGCGAGAAAGGTACGCAGAAGGAAAAAAAAAACACTTATACATGCAATGAATAGGCTGTTATAAATATGTTAGCTATACACACATTTTGCAGTTACTTTCTTTAACGCTACTGTAGTTATTTTGTATGTCATCGGCGTGCCATGTACAAGAATAAGAAAATAAAGGTTGAAATATTAAGAGGTATAAAAAGTAAATAAAAAAATTAAAAAGTGGATAATAAAGAGAAAAAAATTTATTAAACGTGGTAATATGAAGGCAAATAAGAAAATATAAAAGGAATAATTATAAACATTTTCATATCTTTTTTTAAATAAAATATTTTTATTTATTTATATATATATATATATATATATTTTAATACATACTTATTTATTTTTGCATATACATTATTTGTCCGAACAATTTAGCTTTTTTTTATCCCTTTTGTTTCCTTATACTTTTCCCTATTGCTTTTCTAAATATTTTTATTTACTTATTTATATACTACTTATATATTATTTATTCTTTTATGCATTTCTCTTTATACATCCACATTTTTTATGTACTTCTTTTTTTTTTTTTTTTTTTTTTTTCCCTTTATATATTCCCACATTTATTTTCTTATTATTTTACAGATTCATTTTTCTTTTTTTTATGGCACTCCTATGACCCCACCAATGTGTAGCTGATCATTCCAGGATCTATTAGCTGGGCAAGTTTTAAACCAAAATAGATTTTTATGGTTACAAGACCAGATCCCAAAGTGGTCATGCTCGTGTGATCATAATGCGAGGTAATGTTTAAATCTGACATATTACTGTATAACAGCCTATTCGCAAATAGGACAGAAGTACAAAGAAAACTAAATCATGCTTTGAGTATGTCAGATAAGACGTGCTTTCAGTCCTGTACACATATTTTTCTTGTCTTTCCAGGTTTTAGAAGATGCTAAAAGAGACGCTGACCTCCACCACGCTGCCTGTAACATTGTGAAAAAAACAGGCAACATGTATTTCCTCTACCAGCGGTCATCTGGACAGAAATACTTCTCCATCATCTCTCCTCAGGTCTGCATCATAGCTTCCTTCAATGTTCTGTCCCCCTGCAGGACACAAAGTGTTGCAATGGAAAAGGTTTACTTAACCACACGTGAATGTCTAACCAAACACCTGCAACTTGTATGTAATGGGGTTCCGTGTTCAGTTCATGTAAGTGCAGTTGTCGCAGTTTTATCTGCACATCTCTCAGGGACGGGGTCATGGAATGAATGCCAGTGAGCTAAACCCAGAGAACGGATTCTTATTATTTAACTGAGTTTTGATTACATTACAGGTCATTTAGCAGAGCTATATCCAGAGTGACTTACAGTGAACTAACTACAGGGACAGTACCCTGGAGCAACTCGGGGCTAAGTGCCTTGCTCAGGAGCCCAATGATTGACTTTGAACTCACAACCTTCAGGTGATCTATTTGAAAGCCTGACTACTAGACCACCACCACCCTCCTTTTATAGAAGGAAAAAACACGTTTTTGACTTCTGACTAAGCGCGTCACATCTCGCCACTGCATACTTTGTCTTTTGTCTTCTCCTCTGAAGGAATGGGGTCCAAGCTGCCCCCATGTGTTTGTCGGTGCATTCAAACTTCAACACGACATGTCCTGGACGCCCGTGAGCGAGGTGGAGAAGAGGGACTCTGAGATCGCAATCATGGACAAACTCCTCAGCCAGCAGACCGCCTTACCGCCGTACACAGCACCCAACTTCAAGGGCCTGACTGATTGAAGGAACTGGTCGGAATGAAGGACCGGGAATGAAAAGGCCCCACGGTGGATGCTAACTGTAGTCTTAATGGACATATATTTAAACAGACAAAAATCCATGCATGGATTGGAATCTATGATATCAAAGCACCCGTCACGGCGTTTTGGTTATTTTCATTTAGGTGCACAATGCATTACTATAACTTTTTATTTTTATATACATAAATTGCTGATGTTGAACCAGTCACAACCTCAGGGATGGGTTTTTTTTTTTCTAAAATTGAAAATATTAAATTGGGCTACACTGGCAAGTCTGTGTGTGGACACTTTTTTTCTTTCTTTCTCTCTCTCTCATCTCACTGATCTCACTAACACTCATTAGGATGAGATGAGGCAACATAACAAAAAGTTGTTTATATTCAGGTTCTCTCACTAAAACCAAAATGCATTGTGTGCATCTGGGAACAAACATGATAAAAAAAACATTAAAAACAGCAGAACAGCTGGGAACCAACCGCAGGATGTGACTCGTGTGCAACGATGGGTCGATGAAGGGAAAAATAATTGCAGATAATGTTTTCAGCCTCTCAGATATGGATATTTCCTGCCTTTCTCTTTTTTTTATACATCATATTAAAGCGAATAACTTTCAGTTTTGAACTGACAAAACAAAACATCGACTTGAAACTGCAATGGACATTTTCACTATTTTCTGACATTTTATAGATCAAACGATTTATCCAGTAAAAAAATCATCTGCACGTTCATCGATATTGAAAATAAGCATTCGTTGCAGCCCTAATCGTGTGTACGACTAAAACAAAAACCCTTCATAAGGTACCTTTTAATGTCTTACATGGAGTTTTGTGCACGAGTTCCAACTTTGATTTTGTATGGCCTTATTTTTATTTATTTAGGAGGTTGTTGAGTCGTCCATCGGTGAGATCCTGTGCAACTCCTCAAGTAAATGATATATTTCGTCTTTAACCAATAAGGTGGTTTTGACTCTTTGATAGATAAATTCCAAAATATTCAAGACAAAGTGCAATAACTTTATTTTAAATCAAGTCTTCAGCAATTTCAGTTATTAAAGCGCTGACAAAATGTGATTATTTTGGTAAAAATCAGCTTTTTAAAATAATTAACTAAAAACAAGCCAAGTACGATGCATCACAGTCGAATGTCAGAGTCTTCCTGTGAGGATGTGATTGTCAGTAAATAAGAACTTATGTGAGGCAGAAGCTGCCAGTTATCTGTGGCGATGTTGAAGTGCACAGGATCCTCCGACCTGACCCTCAGCAGCAGGTGAGACTGTGGTGGGAGGAAGAAAAGCACTTTAAATTCTTCTTTAGCAGACATGTCGGATATAAGGTAGGGGAGGAAGTGTTTCTCCACCAGGCCAATCAGAGCGGCCTCCTTCAGCTGGCAGCAGAACAGGCTGGTAGCAGCACCTGCCAGGTCCTCGCTGCTGTCAGAGTTTATTTCATCCCATAAACCCTCGAACAAGCGCAGTCTGCCGCCTCGTCCCCAGGCTAGGGGAGCAGGCAGAGGCAGAAAGGCCTGCTGGAACGCCACGTGGATGTGAGGCAGGTCGGTGAGCCAGGAGAGGCCGTCCTGGGTGGTGAAGATGGCGCTGGCGTGGAGGGTGGTGGGGTAGGGCCGCCGGGGCTTGAGTCTCAGCCTAACGTTGGGCGACGGCCTCTCTCTGAACAGACACGGGACACTGATGTCGCTCAGTTCTTCGTAGTGGTCGTCTGTGAGGTTGAAGTGGAGGCGGATGCTGAAGAGCTGATCAAAGTGGGAGTCGGTAGCTTCAATAAGAGTCAGATGGTAGTTTAAGGCGAGTTCTGAGGCAAAGCCCGGGACGTCAAACTGAGTTCTGTATACTTCCAGTGCTGCATTCGCCTCTCCTGGGCAGGTCTCATCCTGCTTAAGGTCACGTTCGGTTTCCGTTTGTGCTTCTTGTGGCTCTGAATAGGCCTCAATCAGCCTGAATATGGTTCTCTCCGTCTGGTGGACGGTCAGCATGCTCGTCAGTCCCTCGCTCTCCACCACAATGCAGGACAGCGATCGCTTCTTGACCTGCCGCCCTCCCTCGGTAGAACCCTGCGCCAAAACCCCAGCCAGCTTCTCCCTGGACAGCGTGGTCAGGAGGGTGTAGTAGAGGCGGCCGTGGTCCTGGATGTCTGTGTCTCTGTAGTGGCAGGTGAGATGCTGCAGGGCATCAGCCAGAGGGATGATCAGCGAGTCCAGGCTGGGGTGGACGAGAAGGCGGCGGCAAACCCCCAGCAGGCTGTTCCCCAGACGCCAGTCGCCACTCGCGCATAGAGAGGAGGAAGATGGAGTGATGACGCTGGACAGGAAGCCGAGGGTGCTCTGCTGCGGGATTTCTCCTTCCTCCGCCACTCTTGCCAGCATCTTGAGGTGCCAGCTCAGGTCTTGTGAAGTGAGCTGGGCGAGCGGGGCCTCCGTGACGCCTCCCTGGAGCGCCTTCAGGAACCCCACGGCCCAGTGGGACTCCGCGAGCTTGTCCTGGGTGTGGTCGGCCAGGTTGATGAAGTGCGGAGCCAGGTGGGTGTGGCGGAGATAGAGTTCGCACAGCTTCTCAATCAGGCCGTGAAAGAAGCGCTCCACGTGGCAGAAGTGAAAAAGGAAGAGGAAGGCGGCTCTGAAGAAGGTGACGACAATCTCTCGGCTGCCTCCGTTATCCACGATGTGCAGCAGCGAGGTGAGGTGTTCGTAGAGATAGGCCGGCCCCCTGCCCTCCTCCCCCTCCTCTCCCTCCTCCAGGTAGACCAGAGAGAGCATGTTGAGTCGGGCCAGCACGGTGGCGCTGTCGTTGAACACAGTGGGTACTAGAGCCGAGGCTAACCGCGGAGTCAGCAGCACAGGGAGGGCCTCGTCCCCGTCGCCAAAGCCGATTGGCCGGTTTTCCGGAAAGTGCAGGATGCAGTCCATGTAGAAAAGCTTCTCGGGTGTACTCAGCAGCGGGTGCTGGGAGAGCACAACCAGCCGCTGGAGGATGAAGGCTTCGTCTTCGGCGCTGAACAGGCTGTCCGTGAACGCACACTTCATCAGCAGAGTGGTGTGAAGCAGGCAAACCTGGAAGGAGAGATCCCGTGTGTCAATTCTCACTGTTTCAAAACTTAAAGCTGCTAATGTGTAGACTTTCTATTTGATAATAAAATAATAGTTTGAGGAAACAAACACAATTTTATCCAAATTTCTGCAAGAAAGCTAGATAGATGAGAAGATTTAGAGCACTCTCTTGTCTGTACAGTAAGCATGAATCTGGAGCCAGCAGCAGGTTAGCTTAGCATAAAGCCACCCTTTTACCGGCTTTATTTTTTAGCATACAGATATCCAGGTGGTATCGATCTTAGTTATTTAGTTTATTGTTAAGGCTGAACAAGTTTGAAAAAAAATATGCAATGAGATTATTTTGACATATTGTAATTGGGATATGATTTACGATATTGGAAGGAATGATCATTTGTGCGTCATTATTCTCATTGCAAAAATATATTCATCTTTAGATGTATCTATTAAAATCATGGTGGGATTTTTGCGAGGATCTGTACCAAACCACAATTGTTTTCTTCGTCCGTAGTATGTGTAGGCACCACATAAAACAACGGAGTGCTTCAAAACAACGGAGCGCTTCAAAACAACGTCACCAATCTAACTCTCGTCAAGAAAGCAAACAAGCTTATAGCCCATACTATTTTATAAAATCACTTTTTCATGAATTTACATTCTGTAAATTTTACAGTCTTTTTACTGGCGACATCAGTCACACGCACAGGATTCACAGGAAACATAACGTGCATGTATTCCAGTGTTACTATTCGTTATTTGATAGACCCCTCCTGTGTCAGAGCTGCGTTACTGCTAATGTGCTTCAAATTAAAAGCGTTCAACCGCCAAAACAAATGGTGGCTTTTACTGTGAAGCAGGGTTAGGATTAGAAAACATTTTTATTTATTTATTTTTAAAACACCAGACAATGTCATGGTTACTCAGAATAGTCCACAGAGCTTGCTGTGGACAGTTTTCAGTGGAACTACTTTCTATTGAAGATAGATAGTCCCTGTTAGAACTGTAGATTATCTGTATATTAACTGTTTTTTTGTTAATGTCATTTTACAACGCTGTGAGCACCAGGGACTACATTTCCTTCACCTTAATTATATTAGGTTGGAGACAGAAATCTAAATATTTAAATACTACTCCAGATAAGTGGGCTGAACGGACCATTTTAAGACCTAAACACAAAAAATGCTCGTAAACATTAACAAGTGAGCAAAACCCTGTCAGAAAAAAACCACAACTACTTCATTCCAAATTGATACAAACCTCGCTTGTGCCGAGCAGCCGCAGCAGCTGAGCTCTGAATACGGCTGGAGGGACACCAGGCACCATGGCAACCACCTCCGTCAGTCTATGTAGCAGTGCAGCCTGACACAGAGGAGTGAGGAGGTAGGAGTCCTCCAGCAGGGAGGACAGCACTGAACGCAACTCCTTACAGTCAGGCCCAGTCTGGAGGATTGGCACTGTGCTCATGGGCCCCAGGATGAGAAAGGACAGCATGGCTGAGTCTTTGTTATCCATCAAGCCTAAGTCCAGCTCTGCCTCCCACGCAACTAATGTATTGCCTCCCAGAAGAGCCTTAAGATGCTCAGCACCAGCTCCTGTTTCCTGGGTGAGCCGATAGACGGCGTTTCTTAACACCAGAGTATGGAGCCCTGCATAGGCCTGGTGGAGCCGGGAGTTTTCTCGCTGCCGCAGCCCACCTAACAGCTCGAGGCGCTGGGAAAGAAGGCCAGGGGCGCAGGCCTCCAGCTCCCGCAGGCAGTCGCACGCTGTGGCCCGTAAAGAGCGAAGAGAGCCGTCACCATGGAGATCACTGGTGTCCTGGGCTATCTGAAGAAGCAGGTCCAGGAAGTCTTGAGATGCACGGGAGCGGCTGCTCACGCAGGAGGTACAGACTAGCACAGTGGTGAGGGCCAGGAGGAGGTGACATCGAAACTGGACAGACTTGGGAGGACACTGGTCGAACACTGACATGAGCTCCAGGGCCGTCTCCTCCCCCACAGAGTCTGAGAGACACAGCAGAGTCGGGTACTCACAGAGTGGGGACAACAAGAGGACCTGAGGTGGGTGAAATGTAAGAATTATGGAGCCATAACAGCCAGGACAGAACCGGAGAACAGAAACACTGATTGGGATTACATTACACATACAACTGGGGGGGCGGGCACACCAAAGATAATACCAAGCACTTAATACAAGCAATCGCATAAACACACACTGAAAAATACAAATAAAGCAAGCATGAATACCGCTTCTCCATTGAATATTTTTGGAAGCAGGCGTGCAAGTGTGTCGCGTGTACAGTCATACTTTTACTTATTTATTGTATTATGTTGAGACTGCAACATGCCAAACTCCATTAAAAAATGCTGGCGTTGGCGGGTGTAACGTCACACACGATGTAGAATAACGCTTTCAGTGAAGAGGGTTGAGAGAATGTTTGATCTAATTTATATAACGTAGCTTCTAGCTAGCTCTGTTTGTTACTCTCATCGCGGTTAACTTATTGTACGTTACACCGTTTTTTTTTTTTTACCTTGACACTGTAACTGGCTCTGTCATCTCGGAGCTCGCGAAGCAGCTCTGCGAGGAAAGCCTCAGCTGTCGTCCCGGAGAGGAAGCGAGACGGGCTGCGGTAGAAAGCGGAGAGCCTCTCGGCCCAGCTCACTGCCATTATCACTCAAGTCCCAAACCTTGTCGACGTGCAACTTTTCAGGTCAAGCACTGTGTCCAAACTAGTCATTTGCACACGGTTAAACTTTGGTAAACACAAAGTTCTCCTCACTGACATGCAGCGTCGACACACCGGTCCGTGTTGTGTCACGTGCACCTTTCACACTCGCGGGGCCACACCAGCGCCCCCTGCTGCTTCGGAGTGCGGACCGCAGGCACGACATTTAACTTGTAAAGCAGCTGGAAGAAGTTAAATAGGATCACTGCAAAAATGTTTAAATTATCTCAAAGATTCTGTCCCTCTAGATATATATATATATATATATATATATATATATATATGTTCTGAAATGTATACTATGTGTTGTTGAATACTTTTGTTTTGTTGTTCTTTTGTTTTGTATTCATAACTAAATGTTGATTCGTGATATCACCCAATAATACACATTTAAATGAAATCCAAACAGAAGCATGACGTTAAAACGAGAGGGAGCCGGTTTAGAGTTGTACACAGTCAATGCGGTAGAGGGCGCTGCCGAGCAATGACTCATCTCTCTCATAATAGAGAATAAGTATGAAGTGACCAATCAGATGCGCTGTCTAGAAATCAACAAGGAAGTCGTTTTAAGGCGCCAATTTTGTGTCGTCGCTGAAATTGGAAATCGTTTTTTTTTTCTGTATTTACGGTTTTTATTCGGCACTAAAATTGCAACAATGACTGAAAACACCTTCCCTGTCTATACGGCAGATGCAATAGTTAATTTTTACCGAACAGAAGTTCTCACTGGTCAAGAGGCAAAACACTTCACCAAGGGCGACCTGACTCCTGTCCCAAAGGTAACGTTTACGTCCGTTCAATGCTGCTAATGTCCGCGCGATTTATTTTTGTGTGACAATAATGACAACATGAGACCGGCTTGTCAGAAAGTAGCAAAGTTCACAACTTGATAGCTAGAGAGGCCGAACTGAGGAGTTGATTCCAGACATGTTCCATCTGTCTGCTTCATCATTGCATTTACGACTTTTCTTTTATGAACAGCCGTGTGTGTTTTGCGAGCCAGTTTAGCGTTCACATTGAGATTATTTCATATTGAAACTGTTGTGAAATATATGTTAAGGTTATAGTGCATCAACTCAGCGAGGAAAACACTGTCTGAAAAACCCAACAAGGGAACTTTTGTACTCTAAAGTCTGTAACTTTGGAAGATAACCACTTGATCTGACTAACTTGGATCGAACAGGGACTATCGATCAGTGCACGGACAGAAACATTTATTGGCAACCAATTTGATAATCAGTGAATCGTTTTTTAGTTATTTTTCAAAGCATAAACAGTCACCCTCTGGCTCAGACTTCTCCAATGTGAGGGTGTTTCCCAAAGTCCAAGGTGATGTACTGGTTTCTGTCCAAAACCGCAAATTATTCAGTTTACAATCGGGTATGACTTTAATCACCAAATGTTTAGAATTGTTGCTTGAAAAATGACTAAAACAATCAAGAACATTTTCGGCTGATTCATCAATAATGAAAACTATTCTAATTAGTTGCTGGACCTAAACTCGTATTGCTGCTTTTGCACAGAACGAGGACTGTGGATTTTGTCCCCCTTACACAGGAATGTGGTTTCCAAGGGATCATTACACAGTTAGTATGAACAGGAGCAAAGATTACAACAAGTGGACCAGAGATCCCGGCTTGTGTTGGAGATGCTGCTTGAGCTCCAGCCATCAGGCGTCTGTGGTCAAACTGCAAATCATTAACTTAGCTCTTACTTCTCCTCTCCTACAGCCAGAGTCAATTCAGACGTTGTACATGAGAGTGCTGCATCTCCTGTATCGCTTCAGGCCCGAGTGTCACTCCATGGTAAGTACCGTGTTTGACAGGTAACATTTAGGGACGCACAATAGGGGGTTTTGTTTAACCGATACCAGTAATCCCCTGCTTCTCACGGCCGATACCAATAAGATAACCTAGAATTTCAAATCTTTTGTATTTTCAAAAGAAGTTCATAACCTGTAGTTTATGCACACTCTGCGAGGATGAGAACCAATAAGATTCAGTAAGCAAAGATGGATGATTTAATATTCCAAAGCTCTGACCTAACCCAATCTAACTGACATCACTATTGTTAACACAACCAAAACAAAGACACAGTTCTGACTCTTCAAATATTCTTGACTTTTCTAGTAAAATACATTTAAAAAAAAAAAACGTTCAAATTGCAATCGTGTTGTCTTCCTCTGAAACTGAAAAACGTCCACACTGCCAGAAGAAGAAGCAGAAGACAAACCATCTTTAAAGTTGCACACTGCCACCTACTTTATCGAGTGTGTAGATGCTGCACCCATTCAGTCAATGAAAGTTGTTTATGTAGGGAATGATGAGGTGGTATCATCGTAGATGGAGTCATCACCATACACCTAGTTGTTATCTTTCCTATATTTAAGAGCCTGACTTTCTGTTTTGTTTCCACACAGATTCCACTTTTGGAGAACATTCAGAATCCAGTATATCATGAGGGGTCAACTGCTATCACGAGCGTCTACATGCGCATGTGAGTTTTCATGCTTTCTCTCCCGGATATAACACAATATGTACCAACCACCACAGAATGAAAGATGATACCATGTTTATGGATATACTGTTTTAAAATGTATGTACGCAAACTAAATAGACGTGTGTCTTTTGTGTTTTTTCTTAGGCGGCAGTTTCTGCCGATGTGCTTGGTCTACGACTTTTCACTGAATGACCTTCTAGCTCCAAGTAAGTGTATGTTTTACCTGTCGAGAGCTATGGTCCCCTCAATGTCCGATAACCCTGGATAATGGTCATGCTCTTTCTTTCCAGAAAAACAGAAGACTCTGACTATTCTAAGTGCCATCATGAACTTTCTTCACTTCAGGAAGCAGAGGATGGACATGATCTTGGAGAAGCAGTCCAAATTTGTATGTTATATTGGTCCACACGTAATGGGGGGGGGGGTAGTGGTAGGCTATAAAATGGCTATTTTAGTTAGAAATCTTATCCTCCTGAAAACTGTTTTAATGCTGATCTCAAATAGAGTTCAGGACTATAATGCAAAGAAATCTCTTGACGGCCCATGGTGTCGTGTTTAAATCTTGTTTTTAACCCCATTGCCCACCTTGATAAGAGCTTGTTTTTAGCCATAAGCTGATTTTCTGCTGCTATTCTCCTGGATTCAGTGTGTTTGGAGTTGTTGTTACAGTTACACTCTCTGTTGTCAGAGGGCAGACATGGACAAGCTGCAGGCTTTCACCAAAGGCAATTTAGAAGCAGAGAAGAAGATTGAGACACTGACGTAAGTCTTGGATTCCATGTGTGTAATTTTTTTTTTTTGTTTGCTGCTTCCAGCTTCTTTATGTGACATTTAGCCACCTTTTTTGCTGTATTTATATCTTTTTAAATCTAACATTTCTGCAACAAATTGCCTAATTGAATGGACATTATGGACAGATTAATTGACATGAATGCTCATTTTGTTTGTTGCAGTCAGAAAATAATTGAATGATGATCTACTTTGTGATCATTTAAAAAAAAAAAAAAAAGACCACAAATTAATTATTTTAGTCATAATAAAGTGTTCATGATCCCAAGAAATCAGCAGAGTATGACATGTATGTCCTCTCCGGTGACGTAAAGGTTAAAGACTTTTCTTGACCCTGTTCAGCACCATCCCACCAGAGCAGCAGGCTGAGGCCGACGAGCTGGCGGCCGCTCTCTCTGAGCTGCAGACCACCACCATGCACGAATACCAGGAAGTGGTAAGTTGTGATGAAACGGCCAAATGATAAAAACCTGTTGTTGTGTTTGTGTGTATGTGTGTTCTCAAGTGAAATCAAATCTCCTTTCAGAATGCAAAAAATGAAAGCATCGCTGAGTGGAAAACCAAAATTGCAGAGAAGACTCAGAAACTGGTACGTGACTGCGAATGTAAACCTTATACGTCATGTGCTACTTCGGCTCAACGGCCCAAACCACATTAGGAAGATGACTCCAAATTTGTGTGTGTGTGTGTGTGTGTGTGTGTGTGTGTGTGTGTGTGTGTGTGTGTCAC
>CALSBV010010995.1:391963-410905 GCA_943590825.1 Bovichtus diacanthus
AGCCCTTTCCACAGTTAGAAGTAGCAAAGACTCGGGTTGCCTCCTCCACAGACTTCACGTACTGCTGAATGTTGAAGGACAGCGATAGACCGCTTACCTGCATGCTCTGTATTTAAATAAAAGTCAGTATATTGTTGTTATGGTCATGACAGAGACGGTGAGGAAACTGCTGCATAGATTTAGCCAATTTGATGAATTTAGAATTTTCATGATGGCAGATTTGTTTTGTTTTGGGGAGTTTTATTAGTTTTATTTTTTTAGTAGTTTAAAGATCCTCGTCCGACACAACGTGGGTGGATTATTTTTGTAGACTGAACATTGCCCGTTGTGCGTCGTCCCTGAGTGTAGACTTTATTTATTGAGTGAAGGCATGATGATTCTCTTGCATAGCCTCCTGGGAACCAAGGGGGGAAAAGTGTCCTCCAATTTCCTTTTTTTTTTGTGATTTCCTACCTATTTAGGGTTAAAGAAAAACCATCTTGCAATTTAGACTTAAAAAAAAAGAATGTATGTCCTCGGTACAATGCAGCAGGGATTGATAGAGTAGTTCACAAGAGTAAAAGGAGATGCATGTGAACAAAATGTCCACTACAGAGGACTCAAGTCAATGGGCTGGGTCTCAGGAGGATATTGTGTTGTGATTTGTAGCGTGGACATTTTTTTGGCTTTATTACTAGCGTGTGTGTGCGTGCGTGTGTGCGTGTGTGCGTGTGTGTGTGTGTGTGTTTAGCACCAGGAGCTGGCAGTTCAGTACGAGAAGAAGCAGAAGGAGCTGAAGAACCTGTGCATCGAGGAAGGCCAGATGAAGCGAGCCCTGGGCATGAAGCTGGACAAAGAGTCCAAACAGAACATCCGCCGGCAGAAGAAGAAAGAGACGAAGGAGCAGCATGTTCAAGACGTGCTGGGGTATTTAATATACTGCGTTTACATGCACCTTACTTTGTCATCTCTACAATAGCACTGAATGTCAATAGTTCTGTGAACTGAGTGGTTTAAAAAAACGTTGAACTGTTCTCCAGGCAGTACAACCACATCCATCAGAAGCGTGAGGAGATGGCTGACAAAATCCAAGAGATCTCCAGAGAGACGCAGCAGCTGAAGGCCAACATCCAGAGCCTGAGAGACGTCTGCGGCAAAGAGACGAAGAAAGCTCAGGTACGAGTCATCCCACGTGTCATTCTTTTCATCCGTGGTTTTCGAGACTAACGCGCCTCCCTCCCCACTGCGTCCAGGCTCTGTATGACACCCTGTCCACTTCAATGGACGAGCTGCACCGGAGGATTGAGACGCACGTTGTGGACCTGAAACAAGACGTCGCCAAGATGTCCGCAAATTTTTAAATCCTTTTTCTATCTCATTGTTCCTCTCGTATGTCTCTGCTGTGTGTTTTTAACTCTTCTAACCCTTTGTTGCCTTTTTTAACTTTTTTTTTTTTTGTATTTAAAAATGTTTAAGTGTTGTTTATCAGTTAATAAATCAGTTTGGTTGTGCAGCTCGAAGGCTTCCGTGCTTTACTGTTCCACGCTCCAGAGTACGCAAATATGCTGTCCTATATTGAGGAAACGAATCCGACAATAGCCTGAAAGATCTCTGTTGGATCCAAACATTGCACAATGAAATTATCTGGGAGCTTTCAACACAGCGTGCGGATCTTAGTTTTGATTTGTGATCCAGCACCTGTAAAAGTGTTTCTGAATGTCCGTACCTACAACCTGTTCATTTTATACTCTGGGACGGCAAAACCGTAGACATAACTGCAGTAGTAGTAGAAACACTTTACATTTATAAAGACGGTCATGATATATCCAGAAAGAAAAAAATGAACAGTTATGTTGCTGTTTGGTGTTTTCTCGACTACTTTTCCTGCCACATCCCAAGACTAAATTGCTTTTAAAAGGCGCGTGGCAGAGGTTTATAAATCTTTTTTTTTTTTCCTCACCTTCTGAGGCAGCCATTGTTTTCCATTTATTTCTGTACAGTGAAAAATCCATTGGCAGACTATTATTTTCTAGTTTTGTAATCCATCACTGTGAACATGAGTCTGAATAAATGTTTAATCAAAAATGACATAATCGCTTTAAGGAAAAATATGCTGAAACTTTTATTCAATCTGCACTTAAACTGCATTATAACAGGCTAGAAAGATGACTCCAGATTTAAAGAATGTATCCTGGATTAGGACTGGTCACTTCCATTCTATGCAAACAAAGGGGCAAAGCATTTTTGCGTCTTTGCTTCGCGCGGAGTGCAACTTTGGTGACCTTTCAGCTGAATATATCGCTTTGGCGACCGATGGTCACATGTTTGACTGTGTTTGAAGGGTTTGTCCCTTGTTAGAGTGGTTTCTTTCCACTGAAGGAAGAAGTTAACATTTCTGAATTCCAATGACACGACACAACTCCAGAAAACTAAACAAAGTCCTCCAAACTGTGGTGTCCCTGCCGAATAAACAAGAACGGTGGTTTAAATACATACTGTATATATTTAATACTTTCTAAATCGATGTGGTAAATGAAAAAATAATTTGAGTTTCTTTTTGCAAAGCATCCCGTCAAAAATCATCTCAGAAAGTGTATTTTAAATCCAATACAAACTTAGTATTTTTGTAAATGACTTCATATAGCAGTACCTATATGTGCTGGCGAATGAGTTGAAGACTGCAAACCGTTGTGTGTTTAAATGCTGTTGGTGGTGACGGCCTGTCTGCAGGGCTGCCACGGCTTCCTGTTCGAGGAGTCTTTTGTCCTTTTCGTTTCCTAGTTGACGTCTTGCCGGGCCTCCCTTTTAGGCCCTTCCGCTGAGTTCGGATGAGACTTGCTGGACTTCCTGAACGTGGCCAGCTGAGCTTTGTGATCTTTGACCTGAGTCCTCACCAAACGCAGCTCCTTACGCAGCTCATTGATTTCAGTAATGAGAGTCACATTCTCCTGCGGAGTAACAAACACCGTTAGAACATCATGTCTCCAGTAAAGCTGCTCAGGCTTACGTCACGCCACAGTAGGAATACCGAACGCCTTTAGCGTTGGACTCTGACTGTTTTAATAATTCTAAAGAAAAAATAAGAGTCGAATGGAAGGCGTCGTCATTCACCTTCATGATCTTGACATAGACCTTCTCGTGCTCCTCAGCAGATTTGACCAGCCTCGTCTTGAGGCTATTAACGGTCCTCTCCAGGTGATCACGCTGGTTACAGAATGCCCTCTGAATATCTTCGTCTACGCTGCTTTTCTCCACCTTGGAAACAGCACACACACACACGTTTGGCACATTCCCCGCGTTTCTTAGTGTGTAAAGTACAACTATCAATAAGACTGGAATCACTGTTGATGAACTCTCAGTATCCAGTCAGCCCTCGGGGACGGACTACACTGTATGACCCACTCACCCCATCAGTCTGCGCTACATAGCGGGCGTAGATCATCTGCACGCTGTCCTTCAGTTTCTTTGGCTCCTGGATGACGCCCACACAGTTATGGAGGTCTGACTTGAGTCGCTGGAGATGTGTCTCCAAGTCTTTCACCTGGCCACAGGAGAGATATCAAAAGGTGCACCTTTTTTTACACATCTATCTTCCGCCCATATGCAAATGAAAAATGGTTATTGGCCGCTATAATTGTTCAAGATCCAAAAACAAGAGAAAATTCTCAAAGAAGTAAATGGGGGGCCGTAACACTTCGGCATAAGCAGAGTCACGCTGCCAGTGCTATTTATGTGGGAGTGTTTTAAATAGGAAGGTTATAGTGAAAAATGCACGTGTTTGTGAAGTAGTGAGCGTATGCGCCTGGAGAGACGAGACTTGGATTAAACTGGAGTTGTGTGAGAGTTTGCAAAACGGATGTTTGGATGTAGTTTCGCCGTGGTTAAACGCGGCAACCCATTTACTTCAGTGCATCAAGACTTCTCCACGTTTTTGGATTCTTTGATCGCCGTGGAGGCGAGGGGGGGAGGGGGAGGAATTGATCCACAAAACGGTTATTTTGGGAGTGTAGTATTCCTTTAAGCTTAAACTAATATGAGGCTTCAGTAGTCTGAGTTAGACAAAAAATGGGAGTATCTTCCAAAGTCTTTTTTTTGTGCGAAAATTCCCATTGTGTGTTAATGTCCCTCTCCAGCTGCTCAGCAAGGAAACAAGTGGATCGACCGTCATCGCTTTCCTGCATTGACATGTGAAAACATCTGCTGTGCAAAGGCTCTATTCCCACCAAACATCATGGGCAGGGGTCCCCAACCACCGGGCTGCTACCTATTACTATGTAATAATAATATACATAAAGTGCATAATATAAAATGGAATAATTACATTTACATTATATATGTAATAAATGTCTTGCATGTCCGTGGTGCAAAAAAGGTTGGGGACCGCTGATTGTGGGCATGTCACTAGATGTTAATTGCAAATGTGGTGCCACAGAGAAACGCTGTCATTTGAACTGTGAGAGAGTAGGAAGTGAAATGGAACACAAGTTTAGTTTAATGTGAACGTCTGCCTCTTAGGGAAGAGGCACACGGAGGAGAAAGAGAAACAACATCTGACAACATCATCTCAGACAGCTGTCACTCGGGGAAAGTCGCACGTCGTGCATCATGTAATCCTCATGGTTGGTGTCAGTATAGAAACCCAGTGGGAGTGTTAGGCACGTGCTCACTTTCTGCATCTCCTTATGCGTCTCCTTATCTCTGGTCCTCAGTTTGAGCCTGAGCTCGGAGGCCGTGAGCTTCAGCTGGGTGTTGCTCTTGTCGATTTGCACCAGCTCCTGCTCCAGCTGTCGAACGGGGAAAAACAGCTCATTAATTATTATTATTTTTAGATTATTAGAGTCAGACGAAAATGTCATGGTGTAGTGTAGTACTGAGACTGACAACGAGACTTTTCTTTTTGAATATATGCTAACGCAGGGATAGCAGTGTGTGTTTTGCATGTGGATACCACTGGATGTTCACTTTATTTCGACATGTTTCATCATTAAGTTTAAAAAACTAAAACTGCATTTGAACTTTAACAACACATCACGTGTCCATCAGTATCTTTGACTTGACTAAGTGACAAATTACTTCTTAAAATTCGGAATAAATGGAGAAAAAAAACAAGTTCCGACTGGGAAAATTCACGTGAACGCCCTCAAGTCAGAACAACAGCTCGGGAAAGTCGGCAAGAATGTTTGTGCACGACTTGATGTCGTATTGCGCCGAAACATGGGGAACAAAAGTAGATGTTGGGTTGATGGCTCTGAGTGACAAAAGACAATAATTCTTCTTTGTAGCGTCCATGTTGTTCCCACATCGCAACTTAAAGCTCATGAACACACCGAAGTCGGAAGAACGACTTCCCAACTCAAGAAACGGGAACATCCGAGGAGCCTGTGAATGCACCATCGGCCTTGGCGGAGGTTTGGCTGCCAGTAAGTTTTAGTAAATATTTGAATGAAACCTGACTTCATTGTGTTTCCCGTCATCCCCACAGACCTGATGGATCCGCTCCTTCTTCTCATTGATCTCATCTTGTTGAGGTTCAGTCTGTTTCTTCAACTCGTTTAGCTGGAAATCAAGAACGAACTTCAACTTCTCCAGCTCCTGGTTCTTCTTCTTCAGGCTGGAGATGGTCTTGTCCTGTATGTGTGAAGGGAATTTACCGGAAGAAAGTATTTTTTTTTTCTTTGTTGACTTTTTACATATGTTGAAGCAGGGTTAGCTAACAAAGGGAATCCTACAATTTAGGGCGAGGTGGATTAAGACTTTTAAAAACTTTTTTTTTTTTTTTTTTTTAAGAACGGAAATTAAATTGGAGACCAATTTGACACAAGAGGCAGTTGGTAAATGATGTAAAAGAAATAGAGAATCCCAACTATTTTGAGATTTAACAATTCAACGTCAGGAAAAGAGCTATTAATAAAATCCTACTTCGCATGTCTAAGCATTTTTAAGCCTTTTGAAAGGTTGATTAGACCTTTTTTTTGGATTATTGAATACAATGTATTTTAACTGCAGGCCCATGGTCTAATTCACAAACTTCTTTCAGGATCTTATGATCATTTTCTAAGTGTAATGCATACATTTATTTTTGAATGTGGTTTAATATCTACTCTTTTCTTGTACATACACTCAGCTGTCCATTCATGCATTTCTGTTGAACATGTTCTCGCTTCAAACTAAAATGGAACTACAGAGATTACAACCCGGTGTTTTTCAGGAGCATTTCAGAAAATTCCCAATATAAAAAGGTTGTATATATATATATATAGATAGATATATATATCTCAAAACCTTGCTGCATTTGAATCTAATCTCTTTGAATCTAAAATGTTGAAGCCACCTTGTCCTGGTTGGTCTTTTCGTGTCCAGAGATCTGCCGCTTCAGGTCTTCGATGTCGCCCTCCAGGGAGCGGATCAACCCCAGCAGCCTCTGTTGCTCCTGCTTCAGCTTGTTTATATCTGTGCACCTGTCATCGATCTGTCTCTGCAGACTGTAGAACTGTGACCACGTGATCACCCAGCAAGCAGAAGGAGAAACACGCAGAGTAGGAGATTACATGAAAGCAGACAGAAAGGAGCGATGGGGAGAAAGGTTTCTGTGCAGAACAAATAGGACACAGATTGAACGAGCGGTGGTCACCTTTTGTGTCATGAGGCCAGTTTCTCCTTTCAGATTCGTGTTGGTCTCTTTCTCAGTGTGCAACTTCCTCTCATACTTGATTTGGATGTCATGGATCTTCCTCTCCTCGTCCTCCTCTACTTGCTTGATGATCTCGTTGGACTCACGGATCTGCTGCTGTGCATCCTCCTGACACTGCACAAGATCAAAAGTGGAAACGAGAACTTCACTTCACCGGTTCTTCATGCAACACTATGTGACCTTGCTGCTCCTGCTGACTGACCTGAACCAGGAGCTGAGTCTTCTCCTGCAGCTTGGCCTCGTAGAGGTGCGTCAGCTCCTCCAAGGATTGGACTTTGCTCTCCATTGCATCCTTCAGCTGCTCCTCATAGTCTCCCTGCATCCTTTGGTATTCGTGCTGAAGATCCTGGTACCTCTCATGCTCCACAATCAGCTTCTGGCTGTAGGATGACTCTGCGTATGATGGATGGACAGACAAACACAATGACTGATCCTTGTGGAGACAAGGTTACACTCTTCCTGGATTGTGCTGTCCTCTTCTCACCTAAATCCTTCAGCTCTTTTGAGTGTTGCACAGTGACCTCTGCAGAACTCGCCTGGTGCTCACACTCCTGCGTTTCCATCTCTGTCTTCGTGGCCTATAGGTACAGTATATGTTATGAATAGAAAATGAAAAAGGCCTTGAGTTGACTCAATAGCAGCATTTAAATCCTGTAAATAGGTCGCCTATATTTTCTTAATTCTTTAGAAAGCAATGAAGTAATGTGAAAGGTCATAGTCATTAAGACGGGACGCCCCCCAGACCAAAACATATTTTTTTCTTTTTCATGCACTGGCCAATTATCAGAGTTTGGGCTATTTTGCTTCCATAACATGTCTTCTTTCAGAAAAGTGGAAAGAAAACACATTGAGGAGTTTATTTTACTAATGTTGTCTATTTGTGTCTTAGAATAAAGTTAGAATTAGAAAATGCCGCATTTGCATATTTAAACAAAAAATGTGTGATACAAAAATAATTGTCTTAATGTAAGTGGTGAACAGGGGAAGTTTCATGGTGATATCCATCAGGTGAAGATGTGTCCCCTCTTCACCTGTAGTGTGTACAAAATGTATGGAATTTTACAATACATATCTTTAAAGGCTGTTTTTTTTTTTCTTCTCAGACTCTGATCCAGAAGTCTCCACTCCAGCAGCACTTACATATACCGAACTTTACAGTTTCATTCCGCTCTATATTCTGAAGGTTTCTACTGAGGGTTTTGTTCCTCTATCACTCAGAGCCTGATTTATAGAGCATTTTATTCCTAAAAACATGGTCTTTTCTTTTGGCAAATTAGCACATTTATTAAGATAATGCCTTCATTATTTAAACATAAAATTTGAGAAAAGCTGTAATACAAACAATAATTGGCTTTATATAAGTAACATGGTTCATGGTGATATCTATTAATTAGAGGTTTTACCCTATTCATGTGTGTCCCCTTAACAAAGGCCTTGTTTGTTTCTGGTTGACCTTTGAACTGTAACAGTATTGAGTAGATCTGGAGTAGAGCTCTGTGGTGGGCGACCAGCTGACCTGCTGCATTGTTGTCAGAGCTTCTATTTGCTGGGTGAACTTGTCAGAAAGCTCCTTCATCTTCTCATTGTAGTTCATGTCCTTCAGGCGGAGCTGGTACTCGTTCTCCATCTGCAGCTCCTCCAGACGCAGCTTCAGCTCCAGCATGTTCTGGGTCTGCAACACAGGCACACACACACGCACACAGGCACACGCACACAGGCACACACACACAGGCACACACACACAGGCACACACACACAGGCACACACACACAGGCAGACACACACACACAGGCAGACACACACACACAGGCACACACACACACACAGGCACACACACACACACACACATTAAATAACATTTTACAGAGGTGGCACAACATTCCTGTCAAACTTTAAATGCAGAGCAGCCAAAAAGATTTTTTTTTCACAGTATTTCTTTATTTCTAACCATAGCATGACAGTTGGTATTTAGTCAAAGTTGTGCAAACCCTCCCAGTGTTGTGGTTAAAACATGTGTTCTCACAACATTGTGCATGTACCAGAGGGTCCTGGGTTCAATTCCACCAGCTGGATGTCTCCAACATGAAACATGTACAATCTTCTGGGAAAATGAAGGCTCCATTTACAGCACAAAGCTTGAGAAAAAACTAAATGTGCAAGTCCTTCGCAGTGTTAACAACTCTTTTCCATTGAAAGTAGCTGTCACTAGCTCCGAACGTCACTAAAAGTTGCCGGAGGCGTCGCCGCGCATTCCCGGTTGTGTCGGAAAAGTTGTCCATTGCTTCATGACATGTGTCCTCCAGGTGTGAAACCTGCACTTCCTAATTGTATTATGGGGATTTTCATTTCTGTCTGCTTCGTGTTCACGTGGATGGCCTGCCTGGCAAAGACTTCATAGGTTTACCTTTCTTAAACTACACTTACAGTTCAGGGAGCCTGCTAATTTCAGTGTGCAGACAGTTCGTCTGTCTATGTGTGACAGCACTGTATGCATGCTTCGCCCTGTCCAAATGGAAGTGGAGAACAATGGACTGATGGATGCGCATGTGCTGCAAAAGAAAAATGGCATCCATCCTACATTGAATAAAAAGAAAGTTGTGTTTGTCAAACTCAAGGTAATATACTGTCCACTCGCCATCTCAGAATGTTTCATACTGCTATCAATAACTGAGACATATGCAGGTAAAATGGCCGAATGCAATCACGCACACACACACACACAGACTGACCTTCTCCTCCAGGTCTGACTTTGTGACAAGGATCTCTTCAGTCTGGATGATCTGCCTGTTGCTCTTCAGTCCTCGGCCCTCCTTATCGATGACCTTCCACATCAACAGGCAGCCGTCTTCAGACGCTGTCAACAGGAACTGATCGTCCCACGTGGTCACCATCTGAGGACACGCAAGCTACATAATTTGCTCTGCGGCGGAGGTGATTGGCTGCCGTCCCTCCAGGACCCGTACGCCTCCAGGACCCTGAGCCGCCCCCCCCCCCCGACAGACTCTTACCTGCTCCCATAACACTACATGTTACACTAATCACAGCTTTGCGATCATATATTTGTAGTTTAGAAGCTCTTCCTCATACTCCGTACTGTGAACCTTTGCACATTTTTTGTACAAAGCTCTTCCACTTTTAATTCAGATATAATGTATATGTTTTTTTACAGTAACTTTTCTTCATATTCTTATTGTATTTCCTTTTTTGTATATTTGTATTTCTTGTAAACATTTATTTATTTATTTTTTTTTTACTCTATAATAGTTTTCTTATAATATTTCTATATTTGCTCTCATTTTACATTTTTAATTCTCTTACTGTGTTACTGTATGCACCATTATACACCAAAGCAAATTCCTTGTATTTGAAACCTACTTGGCAATAAACCGATTCTGATTCTAATGGTGGACATCGGGGATCATTTCTCACTCGCAAAAATATTTGAAATCACATTTAAAAATGATGGATTTCTGCCTCAGAACAACCTTGGTGATGGGGCCACAGTGAGCCTGGTACATGATCCATTCCTTCTGGATAGGTAACGGGTATTTAATGGCTCTGATGGTTCCGCTGGAAGTCCCGGTGAAGACAACCCTCCCGGAGTGAGACACTGCCACAGCGGTGTGAGCTACCTCATCAGCAGGAACCTCCCTCAGGACCTGTGAACCAATGAATAGAGGGACAAATAGAGTACATATTTTATATTTAATGCAAAGGAATGCGCAAGAAGGTTATGGCCTTTAACTGAATTCATTATATAATACATTCCTTCCTGCAATAGCAATTTAACAGCAATGGATACACTTCCACAGTTGGATAAATGAGTCTTTTATTTGCGTCTGATGTGATGTTGCAGCATCGTTGGCAAAAGATATAAAACAACACATAGAGTATGATTTATGTAACGTAAGCCTCTGAGACCAACAGTGATTAAGTCATTGCCAGTGGTTCCAAAACGTTAAAAGTCAACTCATTACCTTGTGTCAAAGGTTACATACTGTATTTTCTTTGGTTGTGTGACTATCTCAAGCAAACAGTAACAGTATTACTTTTCCAGATTTTTGCATGAAAAAAGCAAAAATAAAATGTCCAAATATAAAGAAATATGCTTTTGTTTTGTTTCCGTCCCCTTCTGACCCAGAAGACAACGCAGGTTCTGGTCCAGGCTCTTGTCATCTTATGCCTTGACTACAGCAGCTCCCTCCTGGCTGAACTTCCTACATGTGCAATCTGACCTCTACAGCTCACCCAGAATGCTGCAGCCCGACTGGTCTTTAACCTCTGGTCTAGACCCCTCAAAATAAAACCTGCATGTTTGCTCCAAAATAGTGGAGCAAGCTCCCCAACGGCTTTGGCTCAGAGGTGGAGGTCATCCACCAGGCAGAGGGTCAGTGGTTCAATCCCTGGCCTCTGCAGTCAGCATGTCAAAGTGTCTTTGGGCAAGATACTGAACCCCAAATTGCTCCCAATAGCCAAAGGTGTGTGAGTGTGTGTGAATGGTTATCACTGATGAGCGTGTGGCACCTTGTACAGCAGTCTCTGACTCTGTATGAATGTGTGTGAATGCTGATGTGTTCTAAAGTGCTTTGAGTGATCACAAAGATTGAAAAAGCACTATATAAATGCAGAACATTTACCATTTACCCATTGATGTCAGATCAGCAGAAAGTCATCACAGACTGAAAACCCACCTGTTTTGACAGCACCTTGGCCAATAACAACATTTATAAAAAACCTATTTCTGTATGTAGCACTTGGTCTCGCTTATTATTTGAAGCCAATGTGCTTGCAAGATTCTTGCTGTTCAGAGTTGTATCCCCATGATTGTTTGACCTTATTGTAAGTAGCTTTGGACGAAAGTGTCAGCTAAATGTCATGTGATGAATCCACAGAGAATTATCACCCAATTAAGCAGTTCCCCTTGACTTCACAGACATTTTAGCATGTTTCAGCTCATTGGCTGTTTTGGTTCAGTCTCACCTCGCTCATCAACTCATATTACGTCTGTGATGTGTTTACTGCTTGTTGCGCTGGCCCCAAGTACCTTCCAAAAATAGCAAATGCAGGTTTAATCATTTCGCAAACCCCACAGATCTATGACAATTTACAGCATTGCCTGGAGGTAAACGGTGTTCCGAAAGCAACAGTGTCCTAATCTCTGCTAATATGGTCGGCAGCTTTATCTAAATGTTCTGCTGCATTTAGCAAAAACTCTTGCAATTGCACATTTTCTGCTTTTTCGGAAAATGCCCGCAATAGAAAATCTCACATCGTTCCTAATGCCTCCAGATAAGCTCATCACTCATTCTCGTTGACGGAGAGAGACGCCGTGGTGTGACACTCACCTGACAGTCTTGGATCTCCTTCAGTGTGAGGTCTGTTCCCACAGCCAGGATGGTCTTGCAGTCTGAAGAGAAGGCAACACCTGTGTAGCTGCAGGACTTGAGGACGCTCTCAGACTCACGCTTGCCAGTCTGTGTGTTCCACTCGTACACAGCGCCATCCATCCCACACGACACCAGCCGGCTGTCGTCCAGGTTCCATTCAACGCCTCGCACCTGCAGAAAAAGTTTGCACTGTACTATGTATAGCCATTTTTGGAGAGGCATAGTTAACGCTGCCTAGTTGTTTTGACAAATATGACCGCAGGGGAAGGAGACTTGAACTCGCTCACTCATTCCACATGATATACACTGTCCTGCCTCACTCACCTTTCCGTTGTGGCCCTTCAGATTGAGGATGTTCTCAAAAGAGGTGATGGAGTAGATGTGGATGACATTTCCATTGACGGCTGCAAACATGTGGCCACCGTGGCTAAACGCACACTGAGGTGTGGGGAGAGAGAGTGAACAAAATCTCAAAAGTGCATCATGTGGTTGTACTGTCAATCAAAGCACACGCGCACATCACCCACCTCCCTGCAGCCACGCACAGTGAACTCCTTGAAGGTGCGGATGTCATCAATAAGCAAGTTCATCATCCTGAGTTTGTCTGAAAAGCCCACCAGGATGAAGAGGCCCGTGGGGTGCAGAGCCACACTGTGCGCCTCCTCCTGGAACTCCTTGTACAGCTCCAACACTCTGGGGAGCATTCACAGAGAGTCCAATGAAGAGACACAGTAGCATATCACGCTTAGGCTCGGCCGTTTTCGTTCTGTGAACATACGCAATACTGAACGCAGGGCTTATACCTCGCCCACAAAAGGACTCATTTGCATATCGATAGAAATTGGAAGTAGTGAACATGCGACTGGATAAATGAGACTTGGATTACACTGCACAAGTGAGAGTTTGGAAATAGATGTAAGTGTTCTTCACAAAGCCAAGGTAACTCGGGGCGTGATTGGCATACAAATGCTTTGGGCTTGGGTGTCATTTAGTCACTTACTTTGTTTCATAGTTCCAGATGCGGACTGAGTGGTCCAGAGAGCTGGTGGCTGCCAGGGACTTTCGAATGCAGACGGACAAACCAGTGATGGACTTAGAGTGGAAGGACTGAGATAGTAACTCAAAATGTAGCTCCTCCTGATGGATAGAGTGATAAACGAAGGTTGATAGGGTCAACCAAGGGATCTCAAGTCAAGCGGGAAGTTGCTTTGACGTGTAAAACACGGAGGGAGAAGAAGGACAAGGGGAAGAATGTGCCAAGGAGTCATCCTAGTGGTTGTGTGAGGCTCTCGTTAGGCACAGCGGTGCTTTAAGCTGCTAACACCAACAACATGCTCGTAATGACGACGCTAACATGCCGATGTAAAGCAGATGGAATGTTTGCCACATCGGTATGCAAAAGAAACAAGCAAGAGAGTAATTACTCAAAGAAAAAAGTCGAGAAAGTGAAAGAAACTGCTCGTCTAAAATGTCTATAGTCTAAAGAATCTAAATGACAATGTTAAATTACACTTTTTGATCGGTGACTAGCTAGTATAGTGGTGGGTGGTGGACGGTGGTTCTGGAGGAGGAGGAGGTCATAGCAAAAGCAAAAGGAATCTGGAAGTAAAATAGCCCTTCATTGAAAAAAAAGGCCAATGTCTGCATTGGTGTGGAAATGTTGCTCCGGGCAGAAGAAAATGAAATAAGACCCAGCCACCAAAACACAGAACAATGGCATAAAGTACTATAAGCTCTCGAAAAGGATCACGGCCATCATTTTATCATTTTATCATACTGATCTCCTTTTATCTGATTGACAAACGGCAGGTAAACAGTAGAAATACAATGTTCAGGTGAAAGAGCAATCTACCAGGTAAACATGGGGCGATATGTCAATTTCATGTCACAATTATCCTGGCCAAAGTAATTGTGATTTACGATATTATCCCAATAATCAAAATATGCTTAAAACCAAGGAAGCAAGGAAGTGGAGAAGGGGAAAACGGCGGAAAAAAGGAGGAAAGAGGAAAACAAGGAAAGAAAAAAAAGATAAGACAAGAAAACAAAATAAAATAAATAGAACAAATAAACAAATAAACAAATAAACGCGACCCAGACCCAGCTGTCCCTATCTCCAGCCAGAGATTCCCTCCAATAGGATTATGTTTATGTGGGTTTCTCTTTCTCTTATTTTTGTTCCCCCCTCTTTCCTTCTTTTTCCTCTTTGCTCTCTTTTCCATCTAGCCTATATCTTTAACATAGAGGGCTCATCCATCCATCTACACTCCCCCCCCCAGCCACACAAACACACTCCTACAGTCAGTAAGACTATTATTATTTTATAATAATTATTCATTTTTGTGTATTGCAGTGTATTGCACTATAAAAAAAAAAAACTTTAAACATTTTTTTTTTTTTTTCCGCAGTGCTACTGTTAGTTTGAACAGTGCCAGTGGTGCTGGTGGGGGGAGACTGTACCTTGTGAATCTCCAGAGTGGACAGGCTGAAGCTGTACAGCTGTCCTCTGTCTGTGCTGATGGCCAGAGTCTCCTCTGCCGGACTCATGCACATGGTGTCGATCACCTGCCATTCAGCCGGGGTCAGCTCACTGCTGTATGGGTCCGCTGGGATCTGGCAGAAAAGAACACACACACACATATATATATATATATATATATATATTCCCTTTGACACAAACAGATAGCCTGCAATACCACTGTATCGTAGACATTTACCCGTATCTCCCTGCTTCTTCTATAAACGTCCTCCTCGTTCTTTTCAAAAAGGCAGACAGTGCCGGACCCCAAAGAGCATGCAAAGCCCTTGGAGTAGGACAGAATGGCTGTGATGCGAGGCACGTAGGGACCGTCATCCACATCCGTGTCTTTGATCTTCTTCATCTCCACTCGCCCTTGCAGGGAATTACTGAAAAACAACAGGGAGAGTCAGCAAAAACAAAGCCAAGGAGAGCGAAACCAAATCAATATTGTCTTGATTTGAATAATAATGACCTAGTAGTGAGTCGACTGCCCCGCCATTATACCATTTTAATTTTTTTTATGCAGTGAAAAAAAGAAAAAGCTGTGAATAAATCAGACTGGTGAAACAAACAAAAACAAACATTTTCCAGCTTGACAAAAAAAAAAAGTCTTTCTGCTATATCGTCATCAGTTTGACAAATTATTGTTTTTACTATCTTTGTGTCGGTGGTTCGTTTCCCGGCCTCTGCTGTCAGTATGTCAAAGTGTCCTTGGGCAAGATACTGAACCCCAAATTGCTCCTGATGGCCAACAGTGTGAGTGTGTGTGAATGGTTATCACTGATGAGTATCTGGCACCTTGTACAGTAGCCTCTGACTCTGTATGAATGTGTGTGAATGGGTGAATGCTGACGTGTTGTAAAGCGCTTTGCGTGATCGCAAAGATTGGAAAAGTGCTTTATAAATGCAGAACATTTACAGTTGAGAGGCAATTTTTTTTATAATCGTGTCAAGTAAAGTCCACAGTCATCAGATTAATGAATCAGTTTTATGTTTTATGTATCACATACATGTTAAGAGGATCAATTCAGAGTTGGTGTTTCATCAGGATTGATTGAGAACAAACAGTGTAACCTATCAAGTACATGAAACAAAATTTTAATGCAACTCTCGTCTGACCTATCCTGCACATTTACTGTGTGACCTGTGAGTTTTAAAAAAAAAAATAATAAAAAAAAAAATAAATAAATATATATATATATATATATATATATATATGTGTGGATGAACAATTATTAGCAAAGTATTAATGTGCTCCAACTGCTGACCTGTCAGATTCCAGCACGGCCATGTTAATCTCTCTTCGTAGGTCTCCAGACTCAAACACCAGTAGCCTGCCTGTGTCCGTTCCAGCAATCACCCGCTCCTCCGTTATCCAGGTATGACACAGGAAGTTGATGGACTCCACCTTCGGGGAGCTGCTCTGTTTCAGGGCTCCCTCTGAGTAGCGAAGCAGCTTCAACATGCCAGTTCCACTCACACACAGCTGCGTGTTGTTGTAAGGGTTAAAGCTGACCTGATGGGACATCAATAAACTAGTATTACACGCTCAAGAGCTTAAGCTGCAGCTGCATTGATACAGCATAGACGACTCACCTGTGAAACAGAATTATTTGAGTGGCTGGTCTTCACTCTCGCCAGGACTTTTTGTTTTTCCCACAGCCAGAAGATGAGCATCCACTCCGGGCCACCTGTTTGGCCTATCAGGTACTTGGAATCAGGGGAGAAAGCCATGCAAACAAACTCTTGAACAAGCATGTCTCCCACAGTCAGAACTTTTCTCTTTCTGCCCTGCTCATGTTGCAGGTCGAACACTGTGATGGTGGCCTTCTCTCCACACTCTGAAACCGCCAGGTAACGGCGGTTGGCACTGATGGCCAGAGCACGCATGCCCTGGCTTTTCTCTGAGCCTGTAGAGACGGAGATGCCATGACAAACAACTAACATGAGAAAAGTGATACAAGCCATGCAGTGAGTGCTAATGGGAAGGACATGTGCACAGGAGAACTGAAGAACACGCAATCCAGAAATTAGAGATGAGCACCAGCAAAAAGGATGGAGCAACCATGTGAATTAAAAAAAGCATTCATGTCCGAGTTTTTGCAAGTCAGCCAGTCAGAGTAGGCTAGTAAGTCTTTTCAAATCAATCTGAAATGTACATGTTCTGTACCACATGTGCTGTTTTTGCTGTATAGTTATATTGCTGTATTTGACATTCCCACTGTTATATATAGTTATAGCCTATTATTTAGCCATGATTAATGTGATGAATTGTTATTCTGTGAACTGAAGATATTGATTAATTTGTCACAATGGACTCGGACTCGACAGTTAAGTTATTAGGCTAAAGGTTATTATTAGCAATGGATTACTGTTCCTTTTTGACTCATTAAGGTAAAACTTTTTTCTCATATTTTCATCAGATATTCCCTTTTTCATATTGTACATGAAATACAATGTTGGTTCCAAAAAAGGTGCACGTGACTTGCTTCCTAAAAAAAAAATGTTTTAAACATAGAAAAATTATACAAATATTAAATATTTCTTAAAATAAATGTCAAAATATTGTTTATTGAGTTTAGTGTAAGCCACATGTTTGTAAAGTTGCTCAAATGCTCACCCCTCGATGAGCAACCTTCTTTAATTCCTCAAAATAAAAATAAAAATGGCTCTGACAATTTCAAGATGTCTGACAGGTAACAATCGTGCAGCCCACCTGGAATGAACCTCTGACATCTTTGGGCGGTGTCGTAGCACACACAGCTGTTTCCGCAGGGGAAAACGACAGTTTGCTCATCGAAGAAACACAAGTTGTTACTCACACCCGTCCGAAGACCGAAGGAGAAATGAGACTGTGCGACAACAGTCGCCATTTTTCAATGAAGTTGAACGTTTTTTCTAAACTCTACAAAGACTGTGCACAGTGCGATAACTACCAGCAAACCAAGTAACACGCGCAACAGAGTAAAAGCAAAACACAGTGGGACAGGTAGGCTATGCGAGTGTGAGTAGACTTCTGTCGCTAGGCAACCCGGGACATCCCGCGAGAACTCGACAACTCGTTTAAAGTTCCCTCTCCCTTCTCTTTTCTCCCTTTCTTTATCTTTTCCCGGACATACCATAAACTACCTGGCACACTTCTGCGTGTCCTGTAATTTATGATGTCCGCTTCTTTCTTAAAGACATGCTTCGTCTCGCGGGATTTTGGGGGTTGCCTAGCAACACAACACAACTAACTAGCTCTGTCTAGTGTTGGAACGTAAATAACTCACGCAACGTCTTATAAAGACAGTTTTGAGGTACTTTTACTTTACACGCACATTATCATATTAAAGGTTAATGCTACTTTATAAAATATTTCAGTGATAAATGTACTTTTTTAAAAAATTGCACTAGGCTACATTCATTTGAACATCATACTAGTTACTAGATTTACATATAACATCCTTTTATAAATGAGATGCATCGTCAAAGATGACAGGAGTGAGAGGACAGCACATAGCTCACGAGATAAGGAGGTAATGTTAGATCAAGGTATGCACAGCAAATGTGAATGACCAAGGAAAAAAGATCATATTTTGGACAGTACTTCTGAAAATGCATTACAATTCAACTTAAATTTAGGTCTGTAAACGAGTGCAGTCCACTGCAATTCAAAGCTTGAATTCATAATCTTTTCATCAGTGAATTAAAGTATTGAAATTATCAATAAAACAAAAGCCAAACCGAAATTCAAATTAAAGTTGGGTTAAAATAATATAATTTTAAACAAAATGACTTATTAAAGAGTGATCTAACATTTAAGTGTCATCTTGAGGGGTTTTTTTCAAACATAAATGGATGTGGATCAGGTTGTTTGAGTCGGCAGCAGTAAGAGTTAGACATTTTCTTTTCACAGGCAACAAATAAAATATCAGACCGCATACGTCAAAGGCTTTAATGGCAGGATTCAATAACACCAGTGAGTGGTTTTGGCATCTAAGGCTTTCATTTCAAGACAATAATGACAATGCAACTTATCCACCTAATGTGAAGAAGTTTCATGTTTCAGACAGAGTAATGCTGTATTATATTAAGAAACAGGTGTCAGGCACTAACCACAGGCTAACTGCTGCTAATCATGGAAATTAAATTGTTGCACTTGTGTGGGCCGTATATATATATATATATATATATATATATATATTTTTTTTATTGTTTGTATGAATATTTCTTGTTTTTGTGTCTCTGCATGTACTGAGCAGATGTAGCTACAGAATATTACAGAGACAGCTCACGCTGTGGTAACAAATGTTCCCCTGGGTGACAATAAAGTCCATCACACACACACACACACACACACACACACACACACACACACACAC
>CALSBV010010995.1:411005-443464 GCA_943590825.1 Bovichtus diacanthus
GTGTGTGTGTGTGTGTGTGTGTGTGTGTGTGTGTGTGTGTGTGTGATGGACTTTATTGTCACCCAGGGGAACATTTGTTACCACAGCGTGAGCTGTCTCTGTAATATTCTGTAGCTACATCTGCTCAGTACATGCAGAGACACACACACACACACACACACACACACACACACACACACACACACACACAGCCTCTCAAATTAAATATGGTATGATTGTAATTTTTTGGCGAATTAATGTGGCCCGTATTGAGGTTCTGAATACGAGGCCAAGCCTGCGCGGTTAAGACTCACAGAGACCAAAACTAAGATGCATTTGGGCAACCCTTGTCCCGTCCCATGCTAAAAATGTCCAACTTCAGCGCCAGGAAGTTGCCTTTGAGAGGCAGCCAAACTAGGTGGTGACCTAAGACAAGTCTCGTGATGTCAAAGTTTACAGTATGAGATTACCTTTCAACCTCAATATATCATGGACAAAAAGTGTAGCAGGTTAATGCCGAGTATTTACATTTTGCAGGGCTTCTTCATTGGTCCAGATGAAGTTATGCATATACTGCTGACGGATGCAAATAGCTGGTCGATACCAAATGTCCCAACATTACTGACGATAATGAATGAGCCACATGCATGCGCCATGACACACCGCTTCCTGATAGTGGTCTCCAAAATCAGGCCAAATGTAGGCGGTCTTCTCTGTATACTCTGGAGAGGCCTTTGTAAAGACACTGCCATGTTACGATACAGTTGATCTCAATATGCAGCCGTACATGAATGAAGCACTGACGCGGTTTCCTTTCAATTCCATCGGGGATGTGGTTGACCTGTGTACCAGTGGAGCTCGATGCACTTCACAGGACTGCTTCATGCACCCTTTTAAAAGGTTTAGCTTATTTCAACATTTTTCACATTCGGAACTTTGTTGTGGAAAAAGAGAATTCATATCGGATCATAAAAAGAGTTATGTGCAATAAAAGATCTTGGAAAAAGTCCTTAATATGTAATGAAGCCCTTTGCTATGCTAATTAACATTCTAAACTAATAGCCCTTTATAGGTAATAGGGTGTGAAGAGTATACAAGCTACAGTATAATACACTATACACATCACTCAGGCTGTCGGAGTGTCACCAGCCCAGCAGGAGGCAGCCTTTAGCAGGAGATGATGAGGGCGTTGAGAGACTGCTGACTCTGTGCTCGCTCCAAACGTCCACCAGCAGACAGAATCTCACAGGCAGCCAGTTCATGATAGAGAGCGTTGAGCACCTCCAGAATGTGGGCTTTCCCTGTGCAAAAACAGAACAGATGTGACCGCTGAGCGAGTCGTGTTACAGACAACCCGGCGAGCATTTCATTGAATTCCCCGCCCTGAGTAACAGTACATTTACACGATCACATTTCACAGGACGTGCATTGATTTTATTGGACACGTGAGCTCTACTAACCGTGCTGCGGGTCGCTACAGCATCCCAAAGTGCTGAGCAAGATTTTCCCGAGGGACCTCCGTGAGACGTTCTGAAACAAGAGAGGGCTATTCTCAGATGTCTATCAGGTAATTAACATGCACTTTAACAGGCAATCTGAGACTTGTAACCACGGAGGCGCTCACACATGTTCAACAACTGAAAACAATTTGCTCTCAGATCTCTCAAATCATTCCCAGTGTTAGGGGATAGATCACAAACGAAGGGACACAACATCCATGTTGCTCCTAGAACAGGAAAGACATCTGTTCGCTGATTCAACAGGTGCGAGAGGACTTTTAATTCAAATGATCAGTGAGTTAATGTCCATGTGGAGGTTTGTCCTGGAACAATGCAAGTGAATACTTTCAATGTGCTTTTCTTTCTGATGTCCGACCATGAAAAAAAAAATCATTCCAGTGCAGCGTGGGTGGATTTCTCTCATATAATGGATTTTCCTTACTTTGAGTTTCAGTTAGTTAGTTCACATGATGGTTTAACTGCTGTTTACGGGATTTTTTTTCTCTCACTGTGTTAAAACGCAAAACACTTTGTTTGGGCCCCAAAAATGGTAAAAACATGGTGAACATTACCACAAGTCGCGTTGACACCTCAACACTGGTATCAGAATGAGCCTCTTCAGACTCAACAGTGCAGTTTCCCCCGTGCTGTAGCTGTCACTCACCAGGTCTCTGAGCTGCTGGAGGAGCTGCAGGATGTCCACAAGCTTCTCCTCCACCAGCGACAGGCGAACCCTCTCTGTCTCCAGCATCTGCAGCTCCACCTGAAGCAGCTCAGTCTCCTCGGCCTTCTGCTGCAGCTCCTGCACCACAGAGCCCTTCATCTGGGAGACACGACACACAGCATCACACTAAAGGACATTAACCTCATCTTACTTTAGTTAAGAAAACAGGAATCACAGTTTACAGAAAGAACACCATTGTTATGAATGTCTCCAATGTACTAAACTAAATGTCTCGAAACTAAGTAAAACAAGAAGAAGGGCACTTGGAGAGTGCTGACCTCCGGCAAGGCCAAATGCCCCCATGTTAACGAAAGTTCCAGAATGTAGTGGCTTCTTCCTTGGCCCATGCGAAATCCTTCCACTAAGTGTCATCAACGTTGGGCCAGTGGTTATTCTGTAATGCCGACAAGCCTGTTGCTCTGGTTCCTACCTGACGCTCACGCTAATATACAGTATATATATTCTTTGGAGACACCGGGAAGGTTTTTATTGACATCCTCCTGGATCCATCTTTTTAATATACGATCACTTCATCATTTCGGTCGCATGGATTGTCTATGTTGTATTTCTTTTTTTTTACCATGTTGTTTATTCTGTACATATTGCACGTGTGTCCGTCCTGGGAGAGGGATCCTCCTCAGTCTCTCCCTGAGGTTTCTTCCACTTCTCCTGCTTTAATTGTGGGGTTTTTCCTTGTGTGGTGCAAGGGTCTTAGGACAGAGGGGGTCGTATCCTGTACAGTCTGTAAAACCCACTGAGACTAATGTGTAATTTGTGATATTGGGCTATATAAATAAACTTGATTTGAAACTTGATTTGAAAAGGTTTTCACTCTTCCAAAGTGACACTCCTCCCACTGCAGCTCAGCATGGACACACTGTCTGCAGTCTGCTTTATACTATGTTTCATAGCGGCTTGCCGTTTGTTTGTGTTTCTGGCTAATGAGGAATGACATCAGTCAGAAACACACCAACAATCAAACGGGGACCTTGGAAAGCTTAATGTCTTTCCAATTAGTTTATACCTTCTTGTTTCTGGAGCTGTCTGACCAGTTTAAATCTTCTCGAGGTGTGAGTAGCTTCTCAAATTCTTTTATACATTGCAAGGTGTGGGACAAGTGACCGTCTACAGCACACTCATAACATGAAACACTTTTTTATTGTGCATATAAACACGTTTTAGTTTAGTATACATTTGGTTTTGGACCTTTAGAATTAGTACGTGGGATGGAACTGCAACATGGCTCATGTTGCTGCCAGAAATGTAAAATCCAGCACTTCTTATAGTGAAAAAAAAAAACACAAGCTGTAAATATGTTTGAACATCAGCTGCAACTATTTGCATCGATTAATCAGACGATTCTTTTCTCAATTAATAAAGTAATAATTTAGTCTGTAACATTTCTGAAGACTTTTTTCCAAAAACCCAAGTTGACATCTTCCCTGTTGTGTCCTACCAACAGTCTTAAACCACACAGTACAGTCTAGGATTTTAGAAGATAAATTAAACTGGGAATAATTGGCATTTTTTGCTTAAGATAATGGTTTAAGCGATTAAAATAATTATCAAAATAGTTGCAAATCAATCTTCTGTGGATGGAATAATGGATTCATTGACATCATCATTTCAACTCTAATTTGAACAGTTAATACAGAAATGTTGATGAACTAGCTACAGGCTGAATCACTACTGTTTTTTAAATCATTTATCCATATTTATTTATATGAATATATTCCAAATATATTCCTAAAAGAGAAAAAAATAGACTTTTTTTCTTTTTTCACTGTTACCAAATCCCACGAAAAACCACAAGAACACTGTGTTAGTCTGTCTATCAAACCCATTCGTTAGCAGGAGCAATTCATTGTTGCTTTTGGTCTTTTCCTGGGATTTGTTGACATTAAAACAATTTTTTTCAGTCTTATCCCGTAAGAGAAAACACAGGATATATTTTTAGGCTGTAAATACAGCAGGTTGCCAATCATGCAAGAACATCTAGATATGTCAACCTAGTAAATGTACTATGTAATGTAAATTACACATCATTTACATGCAAATGTGAATACTCTGCAGACCTGCTAAACATCTTAATACAAAATAAATATACCCAACGTAAATGTATGACAAATATTAAAGGTTAGGGTGAGTTTTCCGCCCACGGTGTATGATAGGTTTGTCTGGAAATCTGCAGTGCACCTTTACATCACAGCGTATTGAAGGACAAAGGTCTCACCCCACACATCCTGCACATAAACAAAGCCTCGCAGTCATGACTTTGTTTAGTTTGAACTTTTCCTCTCCCGGTGCTGAGACGTTCTGGGAGCACATTACATCACCGTTCCCCTTCTGCCTGTCTTCCTGTGTTGTGAAAATACTACTCGACCGTAACAAGAGAGCTTTCATTTATGATATTCCTAAGTGTCGCGCGGGACAAAGGGGGAGTGTTTCTGTGGTCGACTCCAGTGAGAAACAGCTGCAAACACCCCCCCCACAGACACACTCACACACAGACACACACAGACACACAGACACACACACACACACACACACACACACACACACACACTGAGGGAGGCTCTGCTGCTGGTTTGGTTAGGTGGAAGCTGCAGGATCATGCCACTAGCTGTGGTTTCGCCTTTGAAGCGCTCCACTTTCATAACAACCTTCCACCGGTCCTCTCTAATCCAGTTTAACAGCATACATGCAGCCACAAAATGACTAAGCATCCTTAGTAAAGCGAGACAGAAAAAGTTTCAGATAGATGGATCAAGCAGACGGGGGCAGGAGCCCACCGGGATGTGATGGAGGCCAGTGGTGGTTTGTACCTGGTCCATGTCTATCTCTGCCCGGCTCTCCTTCAGCTCCAGCTGTTTGTGCAGCCTGGTCACCCTCTCCAGGAGCTCCACCACAGCGCTGCAGCTCTCCTCGCTCCTCGAGCTCCCATAATTACACATCAGCTTCTTGAATGTCTTGTCGTCGCACCTGGTCAACAACACGTGCCAGAGGGCAGAGAGTCCGTCAGTCTCAGAGCTACAACGGCTGTCAATGTAGCATCAGAGTTTAACAAACCGTTACCTTCTTAAACTAATGGCCTCATATTTTAAAGTTTTTCAAAAAGCTGAAAAAACAGGTTCAGTTTTTTGAAAAAAAAACACAAAACAGATAAAACAAATATAGAATATATTATATTCTATATTTAGTCCAGTTTTTTGAAAAACTTTTAAATATGATTTGGAGCATTAGTTTAAGAAGGTGACGAAACGCTGATGTGGCAAGTCAAGTTTAAATTCTTTAATAGCCTACACGGCAAAAAGTTAGCACACAAATACAACCTAGCAAGGTGTGTAGTCTGTTGATTTGTTCTCAAATAATCACTTTTTACATGTTTCAGATATTTGCAAGTGTTAAACAAGCATCAACACTTGATCCTGGCTTTGGATGTTAATCTTTCCGACTCTCACATAAATATACTATAGTTGATCACAAAATAGTATGCCACTGCTTTCAGACACATATGACATGGATGCGTACCTTTCACCACAGCAGGACAGCCTCGTCAGGATCCTCTTCACCTCGTCCACCTGCCTCTGCTGATCTTCGGTCCACTTATCCTCTTCCTCATCGGACGCCGCCTGGCCCTCCACCGAACGGAACAGCTGCTCCTCCACTAGACGCCAGAAAAACACCATCATCTTTAATGCGATCATTATCATAGAGAGCGGTAGCCAGAGGCGCAGGGAAGAAAAGGCTTGAGACTAGAAGGGAAACAATTAAACACCATTCGCTCTGCGGCTTCAGTGAAAGTGTGCTGGGCCCATAACGCAGAGGTTGATGGACCGAAACCATCATCTGCTGACAACATTTTTATGGCAGCAGTAGCTCAGTCTGTAGGGACTTGGCTTGGAAACCAGAGGGTCGTGGCTTCAAGTCCCCGATCGGCTCAAGTATGGAGTGCCCTTGAGGCACCACACCGAAATCCAATAAGGAGGGGGGGGGGCAATTTCCTTTTTCAATTTTTCATAGAAAACTCAGCATCTTTGCGGTTTGGACAAGACAATCAATAAGACGTCAGATTGGGCTCTGAGAAGAAATGTGTTTTTTTCCCAGTATTTTCTGACAATTTACAGAACAAATAATCGCAAAATGTATTGACGGATTAACCGATAATAGAAATAATGATCAGTTGCAGCCCTACTAGAGAGTTTCATGAGAAACATGTCCTACTCTTATCCGGGGTCGTCACGGCACGCCCTGTCGGAGAACACCGGTCATGTTGGGAGTCCAAGCAACATCTCGGGCCTGGCCTGCTGCCAACACTCTGCTGCTGCTCTGCCCTGGTGCTGCCTGGGAGTTGTAGTGTTGACACCTCCGACCTGAAAGAGAGCACTGTAAGTTTAACACAGCCGTTTGACGGAATGTTCTCCGCACCCCATCTTTGTACGTCCCTGCACATAAACTGGCACAGACCGAGGGGCTGAAACGGCTCTTCAAATTTGCACAGAAGAGAAAGGTTCTGTCCAAACCAATTGGCAACATCAAAGAGAACATATCAAGTAACACACAAGGCAGTGTGTATTAAGCCACATCTACAACCGCCATGATAATTTTATAGAGGCCTGTGATGTTGTATGCCAAATCTGGGTGGGGTAATTGAAGCCAGACATTGTATCCTAAAGGCATTTTTACAGTAAAGTGGGTCAATGGTAGAAGGGAGTCGTTTCTGTGGACGAGTCAGCTTGCAAGATGTGAGGCAGAAGCACACAAGCCGACACTGGATGGAGCAAAATTAGAGCACAGAAAATGTTAAGCGCATAAAGAGTTTTCTAAGCTACGTTTCATATAACTATTTCATTCTCTATGTCGTGTTTTCCGTCACGTCAAAGACACATTCAAGCATTTGTTACTGAAAAAAAAAAGAATGAGGTTGCAGTTTGCGCAGCTAAATCTTTCTATAATGGTTTGAATTTTCCTACGTTTCTCCTGCTGTCTGCTTTTTTGTGTTGGGGGAAATCCGATAGGGGGCCTTCGTAAATCACAGAATAAGTGTTTCCAGATGATGATGTCTTGCAGGAAAAAAAAAAAGAAAATCTCCAAAAAGGTTTTTCAGCAGCCTGACTCGTTGAAAAAAGAAAAAAAGTCACGGTGCACTCATGCTTATATCCTGTTGGCAAGAGGCAGACTATGCCGTAACACAACATTATACTCTGCATCTGTGTACTACTTTGGGTTTCTTTGTGCAAAAACATGGGGAGAAATGAGTGACTTCACTGAAGGTCAATAATTGCAGCATGACTTCAGGCAATCAATCAGAGAGTCATGTTTAAGTTAGTGGGGGCCACGGCGGAGGAGAGATGGAGTTAGTTCACGAGGGCCAGCAGCTGCAGTCCGACCAAAATGGACATGAACGCACACACAACTTTGCTGGTTGCTGTGGAGACGCTCGGACTCTGGAATGAAGTGGTGGATGGCTTTTTTCAAATGCAGGCTTTGGTGTGACTAATTGCACTTTAATTGACAGTGGTTGAATGGGGGCTGCAGCCTGTGTCCAATGAATACTGTAGCAAGGCCCCAGCTTCTGGCTCATTCCTTGACATGCATTGAGGTTAAAAATGGCTTTGTGTCTTGGGGGGGGGAAAAATAGGGCTCCAACAAACACCCTCAGTTTTGAAGCTAGTAAAAATTTTTTTTAAAAATGACCTCCCAACTGTCACACAAAACTAGTTTGAATGTGTTTCTGACTGTGCTTGAGATTTAGGCTGTTTCCCATCACATGGTTTGACAGTGATGAGGTATTTGGTGATTGTGCTGAGCATGGGAATTCCAACTGGATGCTTACGGACAACGGAAAGTTGTCCAGACAGACATCCTGGATAGTGGTCGAACTGTGGGATGCAGCAGATATATACAGACACAATATGATCAGTTTACCAAATGCAAAAGCAACATCCGTGGGTTTATTTTGCTGAGAGAGTGAAAGAGAGAATAAAATACAAAGTGTACTGTGGGTGTAAACCTGTAATCTTTTTACATACGAGTAAGTGATGGTAAATTGTTCAAATTGAACTTATGTCACATTTTCTACCAAAATATATCTGTATGGCATATGTTCACAATATACCAATTAAAAATGTTTAACATTTTCTACCACTGGTGAGGAAAAAACTACTTAAAGCTGCACTAATCAAAACATTTATTACACAATATCATGTGAAAGGAGTCACTCAGAGTGATGAACCCACAGAGAATTATCACCCGATTTGCAGTTTGCTTCAGCTCTTTGTACTGTTTTAGTTTCTTTCAGCTAATTGTTTTTGGCATCCAACTTTATTGTTTGGTTCAGTCTAACTGCTCTCACTAACATGTTTCTAGCAGCAGGCAGCTGTTTTCAGTAAAACATTTTTTTTTCTTTAAAAGCATAGATGCACACTGTAGGCCTACACTACCTGCCCAGCACCAAATGACGGACAAGGTAAGCCACTAGGAGCAAGATATTTCCACTAAGGAGTTCACAAATACTGAAACAAATAGAGACAGACAGGCAGAATACAGGTGAATATTTAATTTACATTTGCCAGGTCGACAGAAACATGTTTAAAAATTAATGCTAATGTTGCTACAAGCTTTTTTGCCTCTTTTAGCTCATTGTTTTGATTTTATGGCACTATTACAGTAGGCTATGAATTTGTCGCTGTCATTAATCCTGTTTCCTGAAGCTGTTTTCTGCAAAAAACGCACTGATAAACCATATGTATGCTACCATGCAGTAAAAAGACAACGTGAGCAAAAAGCATATGAGGAAAGTAAAATGTCTAGCAGCTAAAAAGCTGATATTTTTCTCAGTAGGTGGTGGAGACCAAAACAAAGTCAAACGGAGAGTGAATATTGCACTTACATGTGCAGTGTGTGGAAAGATAGACAACTTCAAGCGAATGCTAATGTAGAACCATGTCTGCTAAAAAAAAAGATTGGTGCTGCCTGAAGCACTATAACTTTTAGCATTTAGCATTTTGTGCTGCTTGCCTTTCGTCTCATTTAGAAGAAAAATGACACAGAAATAAACTAAAAAAAAATTTTCTAAGATCATAAATCAGGTGGAGAATAAAGGGAG
Source organism: Bovichtus diacanthus (assembly GCA_943590825.1). NCBI lineage: Eukaryota > Metazoa > Chordata > Actinopteri > Perciformes > Bovichtidae > Bovichtus > Bovichtus diacanthus. The sequence goes on from CALSBV010010995.1 coordinate 420,316, forward strand.
AATTTAGCGGTATACATATCTCAGTTTTTCCAGGAAGTACTACAAGTGGAGCAGACGGATCATCAATTTAAAATTTCCTGAGCGATCTGTATGGCCTTCCTCTCTCTTTGATCAGATTCCTGTATCAAAGACATCTCTATCTGTAGCCAAAATTAAATTGAGACTTGGAACAATCTTCCAAATAACACATTCTGAATGGAATACTTATTACAGGAAATGTAAGAGTGTATGTATGCTACTTTCTCTGTTCTGCCTGTGACAATATGTTACATTATTCTTCACGATGAAAATCCATCTTATCGTTCTTAAATTTGAAATGGCTTACACATTTAAGCTCTTGGTCGAGAAAATGCACTAGTGGTACAGTTATATATACGTGGAAGCATTTGGTCGGCCTGATTATTACCATCCCTCAAGGCACACAGATAGGAGTAAAATTATACATGAAGAGCTCTATTGTGCTATGTCAGGGCATTTCTAATTAATAGGATCCTGTATTTGGCCCTATTAGCAACAGTCTAAAGCTGCTCTGTTGGCAGTGGGGGGCAGTCCAGCTGTTTGTTGTTAGAGCCAGGACACCCAGAGTCCTCCCTGTGTGTATCACAGCGCGGCGCTCAAGTGAACTTTCCATCAACACACCCCCCCATCACTGCCCCCCCCCCCTCCCATCACTCCCTGAAGAGCAGTTTCCTCTTTGAGGTGTCATCGGTCACTGACAGTCTTCTTTCTCTACAGAGGTTAAAAATGAGTGCACGCTGTACCTGAGCTTGAACTTGAAGTTCAGTGCTTGTTGGAGCCCCTGCAGCATGACAGAGGCAGGTGAGGGGTCATGTTTACATAGCTGACGGCTATTAATCAAGTCCTCCTGGGTCGCAGCCGTACAAAGAGGGGGTTTCTGGGATACGAATGAAGCAGCTTCAGGGTTGTGATTAGTTAGCAGTAGCTGAGGATTTAATCCAAAAAAAACAATGGCTGTAACATTTACAGAGGGTAGCTTTCCTTAGCAAAGTCAAATAAACGAGGGTGTTAAAAGTAGAAGGGAACTATACAGGCAGAGACGTCCAACAAGGGTGGGTGGCATAAGTTTATAAGATATTTCGTGTGTGATGTCTTTCTGCTGATGTCAGCATACCACTAAACCAGAAAGAGGGAGAGCAGGGCAGCATTTCGATGTGAAAATGAGCCCATTTGGCAGTGTGGGGTTTTGAAAGCTGTTCAAGAACAACAGTAAGGCAGCAGCAGCAGAATGCCACGGGTCCCAGACATCCCCCGAGTGTGTCCTTTGCACATTATTTAAAGGGTAGGAATGCCGTGGCAGCACCTGCTCCACACAATGCTGCAGCTCTTGTGCTGCCGAGGCAGATAAATGTTCTGCTGGACCCTCCTCTCCCATCCGCTCTGAGGCGCCATGCTGAGAGCATGAAAAGGCTGGGAGATTATGCCTCCCCTGGGCCCTGCCTTCAGAGGGCCAGGGGTTAGAGGCATATACAGAAGACGTCTGCAGGAGTGCCAACAAAACGGAAAGAGAGTTTTAAACTTGCACACTTTAGGACTCATGTGCTAGGGTATGCTCTCTAGAAATCCCTGGACTATAAATAGAGACACCTGGAATCAAGAGGAAAATAAAACTGAAAAAGTTCTGGATAAAAGATGACCAAAGTTAATTTGAATGAGATGATTTTGTATCTCCACCCCACATTTTGTCTTTTGAGCACAAAGACAAGATGGAAAGCAGAATAAAGCCATTCCTCTCTTGCAAAACATGTCTGTCATTTCATGAACAAACACTTGAGTGTTTGATTCTTCCTCCAGATGGTAGGCTTTCCTCCCCCTTGTTTCTTTTTGTTCCTCTCGCTGTGCTTCCTATTGTCTAATCCCTCTGACCCACAGAGCTCTATAGGCTACAGTGACTAATTTAAACTCCCTTTACCTTCTGGAGTGAAAAAAAACTGAATTAAAAGTGACACTTTTAAACTATCCCAGTATACAAAGACTTTGCTGTGCTAATCAATTCCTGTTAGAGGAGTGGCTCCATGTTCTAGCGTACAATCCGCAGGAATCACAGACATGTTATGCAACAACACCCACATATCTTAAGTTTCACCAATGACCACACTTTCTACTGACATTTTACTGATTTCTGCTTGGATGTTGATGAAAAGTTGAAAGGGGATTTTTTGAGAAACTTGTACCAAATGCTAATAAGCACTAAAAAGGAAATCAAATCACATGTTACTGGGAAATTCTCACGTCTGTGCAGTAATGAAGGTGGTTAGCTTAGCTTGACTTAGCACAAAGACTGGGAGCTGGAGCTAGCCTGACTCTGTGCAAAGGCAATAAAATCTGCTTTCCTGCACCTCGAAAATAACACATATAATCACAACTTGTCGTTTTTACACTCCATTTTCTTGTACTGATTAAACAAACAAGATATAAAGAGTTAATTATTGATCTTTAGAGGTGGTGATAGACACATTTTGTTACTTTTGACAGAGTCTGGTTAGCTTCTTCCCCGTTTCCAATCATCTAAACTAAGCTAGTCAGCTTTAGATTTGACCGTACAGGCATTAGAGTGGTATCTATTTTGTCATTTAACTCATGGCAAGACAAGAACTATTCCTTTAAACATTCTAGATGCAAAACATTTTCTCAGGGCTACACTAATGCCAAGTCAAATGGGTGGCTATTCGAGTGGGTTAGGGCTCACACTAGGTGCTCATAAGGATGCATAAGCATTGTCTATCTTCATCTTTATTATCAGTGTGCGTAAGTGGAATCCACAGGATAGAAGCAGTGCCAGTTCGCACCAACCCCCCAGCCCTGTAACTCTATATCTCCGAGAGCCAGCAGCATCTAAGATAATCTCATTACTTGTCACAGCCTTTTAGAAATAAAACGCAGGGATGAAGTTACGGTCGTTTATTTCAACAGACCCCTCCACACACTACTGCATCTCTAACAGGGTTTCTTGCACCATTTTAAAAGTCAAAATTAATGCTTTTTAAGACCTTTTTTAAAAAGACCCCAAAAAATGTGGAAACAATTTTGTCTGATAGAAAGGAGAGACAACTTATTGGGTCCTACTTTGGGAAATAAAACTTAACATTTCCTCTTGTTTCTTCAGTGCTGAGAATACTGTCGGTTCAAACTTTTCATTTAAATGATTAACCAATCAGAGAACGGTTCAAGCTTAATAATAAAAATCTATAATAATAATAAGAAGAAAAAGGGAGTATGAGTGGATATTCCAAATCTGGAACATGGCGGCAAAGTCAAAGACTTAAGACATTTAAGGCTTTTTATGAAACCGTAGGAACACTGTCTTAACCCACCACATGTGATCTGAGACAGCGTGCTGAAAGAGTGATGACTTCATTTTAAGGGGAACTCAGAGTCACATTGTTTTGAAGCAAGGAGGACAAAAAAAAGCATTTGCATCTCATGCAAATCTTAAAGCACAACACCTCAACTGGCACTGCTCTCTCTCTCTAACCCCGTCCTTGGATGAGACGCGACTGAGCAAGCGTTGAGGCTTTCAGTGGGAATATTCATGGAGCTCGGTTGCTAAGATCCATAGGATGGGGGTGCCTATGTGGTATTGTTCCTTCGGGAGCAGAGTGAAAGAAGTGAGCGCAGATTGATGAGAACGGTCAGTCCGCTGAGGTTCTCACTCAATGGAGCTCTCTCTTGACAAGTCAGAGCCTTTGTGGTGTTGAATTATTTGCCATTAGGGTATCAATGGAAGGGCAGTGAAAAGACTTTGGAACGCAGTCTGCATAGATTAGTGGAGTTTAGGGTTAGAAGAAAGAGTATTGTGATTGGGAAATGTATTATTTAGAATGAGCTAAAGGCAGGTAGTATGTGTCTGGTTTGTATGCGACTGTGTCTTAGACTCCATAATAACAGCATCAGGTAGATGTTCCAACTATTTAGAGACATCTGCCACCTAAAAAAAACCAGACCTGCAGACACTGATTGTATGGTTGGAGCAGCGAGAACAGACCCCGAGATAAACATTAAACCAACGGCTTTGTACTTTAAAAGTCCAATTACACCCTTACTTCCACCAAAATGAATAGTTCCCAACAGAAGCAGAGCTCAGGCTGCCACACACGATGCCTGCTAAGTAAACTCAAACACAACAAGGCTCAAAATTAGAAAAAAGTAAACCACATCAAGCCTGCATAAGTTGCATGGCAGAGTTTACCAGGCATGAGTCCAGGAGTAAACAGAGCGACTTTACTATAGGATGGATTATTATAATTCATTGTGGTTCATTCTGGCCACAAAGGCCTCCCTCATGCAGTAACCTGCCAGACAAGCCCGTCCTTCTCATGACATGATGAACAGCCAGACACTTGTTTTGCTCAGGGTTTGACAGCTGATTGGATATAATGAAGATGTAAAAAGGTCTTTGTCTAGTCTCTACCTTCAAAATAAAATACTCTGTGACCTTGGGGCGGTGTTTATTTTTCATGCATCAACGTGCCGGCAATGTAAAAATCATAAGATATGTTGAGGAACTTCTTTATATCTATATAAATACATGAAAATAAATCAATAACATTGGATTGCAACTGCAGTCTCACTTTCCAGCGGGGCAGTAACCAGGATTTTACTAATTCTGATGTCATGATTGCAACCCCCCACCGTTACCTCCATCACGAGCTGGAAGTGTGACCAGACACCAACAATTCTACACTCTAAAATGTTTTTGCTTATTTATTTTTGCTTTTTCTTATTTATTCAGCTTCCTGTTTACTTACTGTGTATTACCTGTAAATTGGATTTGGACATAAGCTACAGATAAATATATTGTCAAAAAATATACACATTTAACAAAAATCGGTGAAATAATGTAAGAAATTATTTGAATTTAACTAATTAAGAGGAAAAAAAGTCCTTGTTATTATAATTATAATTTATAAGTTTTATAGGACTTCATTTGTATTTCACAATAGACATGAGTATTTCAAAAGTCTGCTTTTATTTCATAATGGCATTTTCCCCAATGACCCAATTTTTTTAAAAGGACATTTTATGCCGCTTTTATTTTATAATGTCACTTTTTAAGACAGTGATATTGTCACTGCCCCCACATGGCAGCTGCCTCTGAGCAAGCTCAACAACTGCTTCCAGAATTAGCCAGTTAGCTCCAGATAACATTGTCAAAGGAATTCTGAATCAACTAGTTAACTGCTGCTGTAAATATGTTATTGGGAAAATGTCATAATGTATCGAAACTGACTTTTGAAAAAGGCCATTTTGAAATAAAATGATATTCATTCAAATTCAGTTATTATGCAAGACCTGAAGATGCATGTAAAATGGCGGTGTCTTAATGATGAAAAAACATTAAAAAATCATGATTTGAGTTTTAATCAGTTCTTCAATAATTTCACAAATTGTTGGTTAATTTCACGCAGTTTATTAATGTGATTATTGATTGATCTTTTCTATTGATTCGATATTGAACATTTTTGGGTTCCTTAGTCCTTAACCATGTCTAAAGGCAAAAACGTTTCTACCCGTTCCAAATGGCAACACTCAGAACCTGCTGTCAAGCCACTTTCCTCAATCTCGCCCCAAGAAATCTGTTTCTTTGTCTTGACATAAATAATTGTACAAATGCAAATAGAGCAGATTTGTGGACAGTCTCTCCTCGTAGAAAAACTCATGATGTTGCACTTAGTTTGAGCTGGTACACGCTGCACGTGATACAGTGTTCCGAGGGCTCTTACCTGTAGTAGAGGAGCTCTGATTCCAGCTGGAGGATGTGCCTCTGCAGTGCCGGCACATGACTGGCCTTGGCTTCCAGTTCCTTCACCTTCCCCAGACCGCTGAGCAGTGCCTGCCTGGCCTCCTCCACCTTCCTCCTCATGCCCACCTGCTCCCTCTTCAGGGCTCGGTTGCAGTCCTCTAGAGCAGCCACAGTCTCTTTAGAGCTCCACAGCTCCTGTTCCAGTCTCTCATTACACAGCATGGCCTCCTCTGCCTGTAGCTCTCTGGAGCTCCGCAGCAGCTCTATCTCATGGATAATGTTCTGCAGGCTTTTCAGGTTGCTGTATGTGCTGCTTTCCAGGTTGCTGCTGCTCAAACTTTTCTGGGCCACCTGTTTCTGGTGGGCAGCAAGACAGCCTTCCTCTGGTTTATGTTTGGAGTGGCTTTTCCATAGTCCTACCTGAAAAGCAGGGCAGTAAAGGACAGTAAATGTTACTGAGCAGATTGGTTATATGGCATAAATTGTAACCAATGGCTTCACTAATAAGAAAAAAAGTGTTTGGGTTACCAGTTTGTGAAAAATACATCTTGTTGGTGCGTCATTAATAGTCAAGTCAATACTAAAGTCTTCTAATAAGCTGCCAGGTCAGCAGTTGTGAGTCATTAATCAAATATATTGGATGTCTCACTTTCTAATAGACCATGAAGTCTGCAGTTGTAAGTGTTAATAAAATTATCAATAGAGTCATAGGTTGTGGTACCACTTTCTAATAAGGCACACTTGTGTAGTTGATTAAGTTAAATTGTAACTGATGCTTTATTAATGGTTAATAAATCATTAATTGATACATTACAGATCGGCAATAAGCCATTAATAAATCCATTATTTGGATTGTCGGGCTGTGGAAAATCTCTCTTGCAGTGATTGATCAGTCCTTAATGAATTATTAATGAAAAGATTAGCAGTGTCTCACTTTCTAATAAGCCATGCAGTCCGCAGTTATAAATGGGTTTGTCGTTTTTATAGCAGATGATAATGATTAATGATAATAAGAAAGTCTTTCTGATCAGTTATAATCCATGGGTTGCCAGGTTGTGAACAATCCCTGTACTCTGTGTTCACCTTCGTTCTTGGTTCAACACTCCTCCAGTGGACACAAACCTCCCTGAGACAAAATCCACTGATGAACAATGTATCAACATTTGCCACAGCAGACCTCATGGATTGTCATAATAACCTTTTATGAATGATTCATGGACTTTTTTTTAAATCACACGAGACCAACCGCTGCTGTTGACTTGTTACAGACAAGCGAGGCACCTTGGTACCAATTGTGATGCATCTCACCTGCAGAGCCAAGCAGCGGGCGTCGCTGCTCTGCAGTGCGGCTCGCATGTCCTCGATCAGCTCCCTCAAACTCGCGTTCTCATCTTCCAATTTCGATATTCGGTCCTCCGCTTCCTCCAGGGCCACTATCTCCTCATAGCACTCTTTGGTGCAGGTCCCGAGCCTACAGCCGGAGGCGTGCCGTCCTTCCGAGGAGGGACAGGAGTCGCCGCTCACACCCAGAGACAGCAGCTTCTCCCGCCGCCTCAGAGGGCTTCTAAGGCGGATCTGAGTCTCTATATGCTCGCTGTCCTTCCCGACAAGCAGCCGGCCGTTCTCATATTGACACCCCGCCTTGGTGCTGAAGTATCCGCACAGTTTCGCGTGGAAGTGTCTGAAGCTGAGCTCGCTGGGTAAACGGTCCAACTCCCCGGTGCATTCTGTGTCCTCCGAGTCTTTGTTTAGTCCCAACACGTCACACAAGATGTTAAAATCCTCCACGGGGATTTTGCCGCCACCTTGATAGTCCATGTGATGGAAAATCTCCTGTAGGTATTGGTCCAAACCGGTAGCCAAAACTATAATTTCGTTCTCCACTCCCCGGTCCAGTCCGTAATGGTAAGCCAGAGTGCTGACTATCCATTGTGTCCTGCGCGCTGGTCGGCTGTATGGATCAACGGCATCCATCATTTCTACCGAGAAACATCATATTCCCTCGAACTTTGACACTCGTTACTTTGCTTTGTTGCCGCGTCGTCCCGTGGGTCGGCTCGTGCTCATCCTCTCCCAGCAGTTCGGAGAAAACTGGCGGAGCTGAAAACGAGGCGTGCGTTGAAACAGAGCCGATTTGAATTGAGCACTGCCTCCAAAACCCAAAAGCAGGGGTTCCCAACCAGGAGTCAGTAACGCACGCACAGCCCACTATAACGGTCTCCAGACGGCCGTTTGCCTGTGTAATTGCCACCAGGTGTGTAAACTTTTGTCATTCACTGGGGCTAGACCTCGTTCAAATGTGAGATTCCCAAGAGACTAATGTGCTGTGGAGCGGAGGTATAGGTACTGTGTTTTTTTTTTTTTCAACTGAAGAATTTTAACTGCGTGGTCTTTACTCAGGGGTAAACACAAGCTCATATCGTATCATATCATATTTTATTTTTATTTTTTTTGCACAATATGCACCTTGCTTCATCCCCGATGCATTGTAGTTCCCCTCCATGTTTATTGTGCAGCTATTCTACCCTGCTGTATACAACGTGAACCTTTTAGATTTTGAGGGGTCTTTTTAGGTTTATATTATCCCATGCTAGTTCATTTTCCCCTGAAGTTGTATTTATTCAACGATATCATATCCATATGGTAGTAGTTGCAGAGTATTAGTCTCTGTGAACAAATCTCGCATACTCCAATCGAGTTTATTATCTCCCCCATTTCAGCCGATTCATTGCTGCCTTCAAGTCCGCCTCGTAGGTTCCAAGTCCAAATGGGTGATGTAAAAAAAAAAAAGAAGAAGAAAAGAAAAAAAGGGGTTACTATTGCAACCAATGTAACGAAAAGAAAATGAAAAAAAATAAATGTGTGAACGCAAAATGTTTAGGAAAGTGTCTATCTGGAACTGGCATTGGTGTTTATTTATTTGTTAACACACAATAAGGTAACGCATTACACAACTTTATGGGGAAATCATTTATCAAACTAAATAGACTGCAACGCTCTCAATATTATTTTAAAGTAGGCTAGACTACATTAACTGTAAATTGCTTTCACTTCCTTGTCAAGTTACTATTTACATTGTCCATTTATCAACCAGATGTGTCTGCTTTATGTTTTTGAGTCCATAGTTGTGACACTCTCATTTTGGCTTTGGTGATATTTCTTTCATGACCTTCAAGACAAATCAATCTTCTGGAATTGAACCAGTAAGAAACAAAAACGAGTTGTTTTTTCTGTCATATTACGGAATTCCGATAGTCCCAGCAGCACGTGAGAGCAGCGACACGCCTCACTTCCTTCACCTCAGTGGTTGTTGTCATGGCGACACGTTGCACTCGTGTAGTTCGTGTGACAGTTCGGCACTTTTACTGAGGCATGTACTATTACTTTTATCAAGTGAAATGAGTTAGCAGATACGGAAATTATAGTGCGGGTAAAGCGACAAGAAGTGCATAAGTATGTTTGATTAACTGACTTCTGTGTTTCACGTCTTCGAGAAAAAAAACACTTAATTTGAAGACTTGCGACCCTTCATATCCGGACCGACAGCCGGTGAGCGCACAAGAGAACAACTGTAATGTAATGTTTTAACATTAAACCATTCATTACTATTAATACTGAAACAACTGTTGTCAGAGATGTCAGAGTTGCAATTATTGAAAATATTCTTATTTCGTTTCAAGAATGAGCTAACTTATTTCGTTAATGAAAACCACATCGCCAGGCAGGGCTAGCTATAGGCTACCGTTACCATAGCAACGCAATTAAATATAAGAACTGAGTTTCATTTTTTTCAATTTGCTTTTCAATTTCATCAATGTACCTATTGATAATTGTGTAATGAGGGTATATTAATTAAATGTTGAGGTGCTAATTGATGTATAAATGAATCCAGTGTAATGTGTATTAGTGTACCTATACATTACCTGTAATGTTATTTTGTCAAATGTAAGGGCTTTTCAACCCCTTAAACCCCCCTTAATCCATGCATAGAATGCCACTTAATATTATGTATATACTGTATTATATTCCATTAATTTACACCAATCTAGGTGAAACCCATTCCTATTTGAGTACTGGATAAAAATCCAATAATGTCCTGGGTTCAGGGTTTCCACCTGAAAATATCAAGTCCCCCAAACCAAACATTGATAATAAATTAATATTTATTCACACATATCTCAAACTAATGTATAAATATATAGGAAAAGGGTCAATTCAAATCTACTTAATTTGTTAATAATTGGCTTTGGAAATTAAGGTGTTTTTGAGGTAACCTATTTAGTTTGCACCTTTTCAAATGTATGTAGCCCTACCTTCGAGCTATCATGTGTTTTCAGGGGTAAACTGAGGATTCATTAAGACTATTTTAAGAGATTGTTCTTTTTCATACTGGCTATAGGACACATATGAAGTCCAACAACTTTTGGAATGTGGGAGTTATGATTCACCCCTTTTCTATGCTATGTTTTCATGGAAAATGTTACAGTGGAATCAGACCCCCATGGCCAACATATCAGAGAAGGGCACAGTCGGACATGGATGATGGAGAAGTTACGGAAAAAGGACAGGAAGATGTCCTCGTCCTTGAGACTGATACGTTGTCCATGGAGCATGGTCTGGAAAATAGGTCAGGTTCAACTGAGGATATCACAACGCGCACAGGCGACAGCTCCTATTATGTCACATGGATAGTTTACATTGTCCTAGCTGTCCCAAGAGGTAAGTGTGTCGTACAGAAAATATAACTGATTGATATGAGCTCCACAGGGATATTGAAAAGTCTTCAAACTGAAAGTCAGAAGGACGAATTAAGTGTGGGATCTTGTGCTGGAATCACTATGATAATGTAAGAAAACAGATTACATATTCCTTTAATCCTTGATCTCATTCATAAACATGTGTCCCTTTTTAGGGGAAGACGTTGATCTCACTGAAGCTCCTCAAAACGCAAAGAAAACTAAAAAAGATTCATCTACTGTTTTGGTGAAAGCCCATAGAGCGCAGAGCTGCTATCACATTGAATACAAGTTGTTGCCAGGCGATACAGAGACAGTGAAAGTGGACCTAGTAGTGTTCGGGCCATTAGCCAAAATGTACAAAGAAGATGAGTTCAAGGTAACCATGACCTGGTGCATGTGTGTGTCTGGTGTGTGTATGTGCATGTGTATATATCTGGTGTGTGTGTGTGTGTGCATGCGTGTGTGTGTGTGTCTGGTGTGTGTGTGTGTGTGTGTGTGTGTGTCCTTCCTGAACAATTTATGAGCATCCTGAATGAACAACAATAAAGCAGCTACATTGTCTATAGTTACAGTAAATAATCCGTCCCCAGGGGGTATTATTGCCATGATATTGTTGATGATTTCTGGTAAAAAATATAATAAAATAAAATTCAAAACATCTTGCTGTTAAATAAAATGTGGAATAGTAAGTGCCTCTGATGCAAAAATAAATGTGTACATTTTGTAACAGATTCTGAGAACATGGCATGAAGGAGACCAGACATGGGTCGGTTGGACCCAGAATTTCAACGTCAGAGTCAACAGGGAGATGCTGATCAGTCTACTTCCTCATAAGATCAAGCTCCAGATATGGAACAGTAAGGACAAATTGTCCAGCCAGGCCCGCTATGAAAGATTGAAAGCCTTCAGACTGACACAGGATCAAACTGAAGATGCAACAGACATGTGTTGTGGTGAGCATCAATTTCCACTTGCCCTAAAAATGACCCAAACATTTTACAGTACATATTGGGTATACTTTGTTTTTCCATAAAATGATACAATGAAAATGATATCTTTATTCGAAGGTCGTATCAAGACGATGGTAGACAAATTGAGATCCTCATGTGAGAGGGGCTCAGAAACAGGTACATCTTCAACTCTTGCCTTGGTAATTGTGGTAAACAATTACTACTCGGTAATCTCGGGTTTATGCATGCTATGATAGATATATATGTTGTATGTATTTTTTATAACCCTGTAGACATTAACTTGGCTCGCCAAAACAGATTTTCAGAAACCCACCATTGATGCTTTCGACCTTGAGGATGTCAAAAAGAATGGCACTGCCTCAGCTGAAATCTGTCCCGTTTGTTTGTTGGCGGGTGAGTCGCCCTTTTATTCACTAGAATAGGTTATAAAACAGTGCTTAAAACGAAGCAATGTCCACCTGCAACCCCTCCTCATCATCAGTCGTGTATGTCTCCTGCTTATGACCCATTCAACCACAGTGTCACTTGTGTCTTTATTCTGTTATTAAAGGTGTAAAATGATCCAGTATTTCAGTGGGGGAAAAAAAGGCACATGTGGAGATTTATTATGCGGGAGACATTGTTATGTAATAATAATCATATGATGGCCAAAAAATGTGCACAGCTATACAGCTGTTTTTTTTTTGTTTTTTTTAGGTATTACTTGTCCTATTAAACAAATTCAACTAGAAACTAGGGAACAGCACTAAGAGTCTCCAGCCATGCTAGCCACTCTTTGAGGCTTTAGATAGATAGATAGATAGATAGATAGATAGATAGATAGATAGATAGACGGACTGACGGACAGATATATAGATGGATAGATACTTTACAGATAGAGGACAAGTCAGGGGATCATCAACTCGGATTCGTCCTCCGGTGACCTTGAATATCTTCAATAGCCAAATCTCACGGAGATATATCCGATATTTGTTGAGGTATTTCAATGTTGACTAAAGTGGTGAACCATAGGATAAAAAATGTCAAGACACTGTGTTAACGATGAAAGAAAAAAACATTTGTGGACTGTTATTTTTGTGACTGCCAGGTGAGACCTCATTGACTGAACGCTTCGCAGTCTGTTCATCTGGTGTACTCGAGGTCATGTGCAACATCTCGCTAGAGGGGCCGTTAATGTCTGACCACCTAAAGGCTGAACTCAATCCACTAGTCATCACAATTTTGTCAGCCACCTCAATGCCTTCATCCCCGGTCCCTTCCCACATCCTACAGGTGCCACTTAAATCTCACTTGTTGTTTTTCACAATCAACACATGGCTTGTGCTGCACATGCGCGTGTTGACTGCATTCCCTCCTCGTTCACTATTTTGTTTTTTAGTGAAAACAAAAGCTTTGACATTTAGCAGTGAGCTTTGATGTGCCATTTTTTTTTCTTCTTTTTTTTGTGTTTTCCCCAGGAAAAATGTGTGCCTGTATATTGTCAGTACAAGTTCCATAACTTGAACGTGCACAGAACAAACTACCACACACACGGCACCAACATCTACTTCAGAGACGTGAACGTGATCCTGACTGGCTTGATGAGTCCCGAAGAGCTCAGAGAGTTCCTCTCCGGCCCACCTCTTGAGATAGAGGTTCATGATCGCGACAGAAAGTTGGAAGAAACTCCAGCAACGTTTGGCACGGGATCAGAAGACGACATTAGGACACCGAAGGTCATCAACTCTCATGGTATTGCAAGCCTGAACTTCTCTGAGCTGCTGCTTGGGAAGAAAACCCTAAAGGTGCACTTGCAAATCAAATGCTGCCCTCCACCTCCGCTGCCGGACAGGAAGACGACAGCCACAGCGGCTCGCAGAGAGCCTGTGCCACAAGGCCATTACTTTGATGCCAATTCTCAACTCAAAGTCAACGTTGAGATAGCTTGTCCACTCAACATCAGGAATGACAGCTGTGAACTGGAGTCCTGCGAGGGCCGGTTCGGGCGCATCATCTACCTCTTTGATTACCACAACTTCTCTTTGATGACCAAGCTGAGGTCAGAAATCCTCAGAATCAATGCGGCAGCTTTCTGTCTGGGCTCACGCTCATTGGCAAATGTAGAGCAAGCCCTCTCAAACCACATGATGAATTTCAAGAACGATGAGAGCAAGGGTCTGGATATTGTTACAGGATTCCACGTGCTAGATAAGAGGACGCAGATCGTTGTTCTCGAAGGGCTGAAACATAAAGCGGTGAAGAGACTTTGGGAGGCCGTTCCTATGAAGTAAGCACACGATCACTATCTTGCCCCAACAGCCCGTGCTAACAGTTTTCAGCTGTGCTGTCCATTTGGATACAGTGTTTAAATTCCAATGAGAGTCCTGCAGCTTGTGTGATGTTTTGCAGGCTAAGTGGGAGTGAGGAGGAGCAGGTGATAGTCCTCTACAATTCAAACCTGGTTTTCTTCAAGCGCATCTATGACTCATTAGATGTGAGCCTGAGTCCTATCCATTTATGTGAGTCACTAGTGACCATCATGAGACAGCCTCTGGTCTACATTAGAGGCATGGTCCCCCAACCCTGCTTCCAAGCTTTGTTAAGGTTAGTGACATTACAGTGGCCTTAAAGGACCATACCTATGGTTTGTCTGTTTTACTCCGTTTACTTCAAATGATTTACACTGTACATCACGGCAAGTGCCGCTGTTATGATGGAAGCAGCGTTAATTCATTGTTCTTGGCCACTCGGGGGGACGTGGAACACATTTTTACCAAAAAAGTCGTCATGTGTTAATAAACCATTGCGCAAACGTGTTCCTCGCTAATTTAATGCTCCATGGTGAATGGGAGTCCAATATGTACTGGTAGTGAAAATGCATCCAAAAATATATAACAGTACAACAACATGCAACAAAACCGTCTCATCTCAAACCTTCGCCCTTTGTGTTGGGATTATTTTGTCCCACATAGTGCCAATGTCAAGAATGACTTTCCATGAACAGCAGATGTTTGAAAATGGTCGACACAAATGTTAAGTACACGAAGAATGCAAACATTTATAAACCTGGCTTTCAACCTGACGGAAATAGTAGTTTGACGAAATAATCTTGTCACGTCTACTTATTAGCTTTCGTACCTGAGCTTTCAACTGCAGCTAATGGTATTCATCACGGATGGAGTTTACTCAGTTATGAGAATGCAGCTAGTGAGTGGACCTTGGGATCAAGATTAGTTTGAGTAAATAAAATAAACTGCAATACAAATCATGGAACTAAAGTAAATGTGATCTTTAGTTAAGCAGCTAGAACTTGTGAAAACACCGGTTATTGCAAAATTAACTATTATATCGTCCATGAAATGTATATATTTTTTAATAAAATGTGTTATAAATGGCATAATAGACTTTATCATGTTAACTATTTATTCAATTCTGAGAAGTGCTTTTAAAAATTCTGCCTAGGTTGAGCCAGCTTTGTCGAGTAAGGCAACTCAAAGATGTGGTGCGGTGCAACCTCTTCCCCTCACCTGAAATGATTCTTGGCATGAGCAGGGAATATGGCGCACACCCTGAGCAGTGGGACCAAAACGCCGGGGCAAACACTGCGGTGGGCATGCCCACTCCGCATGTCCGCATGAAAAGACACACGGCACTCAACACGCACAACAGCGAGGACATGAAATGGAAACACAACAGTCGGCAGTTGCCGCTCAAACAGTCCAAGGACTTCATTCAGGTGTGTAGGCCTGCATACTTCTCAGTAGATTCCGACCTCTTAACAGAGCCACTCATATGTTACACCATTTTCCAGGCCAATATTAAAAAGGTGCGGGAGGAAAGTGAGCGGTTGCAGAAGCAAGAGGCTGCTGTGTTAACAATGGAAGTGTCTGCAGCCAGGCCAACACATAACTACAGCATCCAGACCTTCAACTCAAATGTGCAAGCCAAGGAGCTGCTCCGCAAACAGATGGCCCAGGTCGGATGAATGTATAAGACATAATGCACAACACTGTTTTATAGAGACAAGCTGTATTTGGTGCATCTTAGTATATCAGGGTACAGCTCGGTGTCTCAGAGTGGAGCACTGTAGACACTACAGGTGAACATTTCTAACTAATGGATGTCACCATTTCCGAAATGTTATGTTTAAATATGCAAATGAGACATTATCTTATTGAATATGTGCTGATGTGTGTACATTTCCGGCAACAGAAATCTAAACATTGGATGAATCAAGAGTCAAAATTCTTGTTTCCTTTTGTTGACATAATATAGAAGCATTAAATGTTGTCAGTTGCATTATCCATAGTTGTTCAGTACATGTGGTTCACTCTACAGCTCTAAGCCTTTTAGCTTAGCTGTGGTGAACATGGTGGAGCATGTAGCAGGTGGAGGAGGTGACCAAAACAGAGCTAGAAGGAGGGTGAATATCGGACTTGAAATTGCCAGGTGACCGGAAACGCGACTACAAATGAATGCTAATGTCGCTTTGTATTCTGCTAGATATGTAAACAGTTTAGCCATAACACTTTTACAAGGTGATGATATGTCAATGTTGTGTTTACAGCTTGTTGCTGTGACCAAAATCAGTTATATACTGCTTCAAACTGCATCACCACAACCACGCTTCAAGAGTCTACCAGCGTTGCCGTGTATATATGTAATCTAAACCTGTATTAAAAAAGTTGTGAGCACAAATGTAGAGTCTGCAAAGATAAGGCTGGTATTAACATATGTTTTTTTTGAGTGCTGAGACACAGACAGGAAGTGTCGAGCAAAGACGAACTCAAATGTATTGTGCTTCTCTGCCGATGACTCCAGGAACCGGGCCGGAGGTTTACCCACAGTCAGCGGTATCACAGTGCTACAGTGGAGCAAGGAGACATGGCCTCGAAGAAAGACTCCAATGCCACCGCTGCCTCTGCAGTTTGGTTCACAAGCATGTGCCGTGACAAGTCCAACTGGCACCCCAGACACCCAGATGAGGCGCGTGTGGAAGAGCTGAGGAAGGTGATGACGCTCATCTTCTAGTAGTTTGGGGTTTCACAGGGGACAGGAATGTTCCGTTTACTGTTGTTTACGTTAACCTCGCTGTTCCCTCCAGCGGTATCCGTTGATAGAGTGTGTATGAAGTAGAGGATTGCATTGATGATACTACTGTTCACTGTGCTTCCAGCCGTGGAAAGAGAACATCCTACATGCCAACATATTGAAGCCTACGCTTTCAAGGGACATGTGGGCCTGGAGCATGCGCTATGAGGACTTTCAGCTCCACAGCAAAACTACATCTTGGCTCAGCCCACCTCCTGTGACCATCCACCTGGCTGGTAGGCCGTGCTGCATCAATGTACCATAAGACAGACAACTGCTAAAATTGTCACAGTGGTCCAGTTTGTTGTTCGATAGCGTATCTTGCCTTTCCTGTGAGTAACCGGCCAAATGTTAACCAGATGTCACACTGAGATGTTTTCATTGTAGCCATGAAAGACATCAGCTGTAAATGTCAGCGTTCGGTGTCAGAGTGAAAGCGAGGGTTCAGCAGGCAAACGCGGAAAAATCCACCATGTGTATCCACAATATGCCATGTCATACAGCCACAGGGTGACACTTACTGCAGGCCACGTCACTGAGGCTGTGGGGCATGGCTGCGATGGCGTTTCCATGGCTGTGTTTCCATGGCTGTGTCCTACATTGAACAAAGAAAAAATACGTATCCAAGAATGACACTAAATAGAGGTATTGTATTACAAGAAAAAAAAAAAAAAAAAGTTAGAAGTGACCCATTTATTTACATTCAATTTGCGCTTTAAAGTTGGAGTGCTGGACTTTTACATATAAATCAATGTCTGTTACATTCGAGGCTCTTGCCAAACAAGTTCACGCAACGCTGATTAACCCTGTCGGCGGCAGGAAAAACTTTTTGCATTATACCGGACTTGCGGTGTCTGCCGTCTGCCTGCAGGTGAGCTCGCTGCATCTCCCCCCACCGCCCCCGAAGGAGCGCTCTCTTCAAGTCTCCCTGTGCAAATCTTTTTGACTTTAATCCTCTCCAGAAACTTTCCTCGGATTCTTAGGATTTTCCGCCATAGTTCCACTCTACCCCTAGCTGCGGCTATGTCGCCATGGTAATGGCCATATGGTAATTGCTCTCACTGCCTGCGTGACAAACGTTCGGGACTCCAGCTTTAAAGGTGTACTTGAGATTAGCTTATTTTAGTTCTATGAACGATTCAGTTGCAATGGATCCAGTGAATGATATATGCCAGCAAGCTAACCGGTTGCCAGCTAGACATTAATCAGCC
Organism: Bovichtus diacanthus; assembly: GCA_943590825.1. Classification (NCBI taxonomy): domain Eukaryota; kingdom Metazoa; phylum Chordata; class Actinopteri; order Perciformes; family Bovichtidae; genus Bovichtus; species Bovichtus diacanthus. The sequence goes on from CALSBV010010995.1 coordinate 438,068, forward strand.
ATTTATCAAAAACCCCAATAAAGCATTCAAAAACAGTTTTACCGTATTATCAGTACTGGGTTTTCCTCTCAGACCCCAGTGTCTCATGAAACTCTTTTGCTAAGGTAGTCTTCAAGATCCTAATACAGCGCATTCCTTTTCAGCACCATGATCATCACGATGGCGAGGGCTATATGTAGGTGACAGGGGATGAAGTGGGAAGTGAGCCACAGCTTAGGTCTGGCTACATGTAACTTGTGACATTTCCGGGTTTGGTTTTGTGTGTTTTGCTCAGTAAAATACTTCAATCAGGCTGTTTTCAGAAGCGGCTGTCTCATGGGTAAAACGTTTTGATGCTCGTATTGTAACTCTCTGCTGTGCAGAGCTCGGTGTATCCTTGTCGGGAGTGACGCGGACATGAGGTACTGGACAATAAATCTAATCTTTTGTACAGCTTCTGTATTCACACAATAATGCGGCCATTTGAGCCAGTATCAGTTTTTGCTGCAGAGTCACACACTCCCACACACTTGGTCATGGACGAACACCAGCGATATAGGAACAGAAATAATGTCTTAATGTCTAACCGTCCAGTGAAGTCAAAACAACGTCTGGCCTGTTTGATTTGTATGTCATATAAAGAGAAATGTTTTTGATCCACAGTAAGTGAAGGTTACGTGCCGTTGGTCCTCCAGGAGACACTCTGCAGCAGGAGCAGCTCGAGGCAGCCAGAGCTCAGCACCGTCACTGGCTGAGGAAGCTGCTTCCTGGCAGCAGCACCAACCCGCCAGGCAACGGCCCCTTCCCAGAGTTCAAGTGTCACATGGGAAGAAACACAGAGATGATTCAGGACATACTGAAAGATGAGCCCAAGAAGTATTCACTGAGGAAAGCAGGCATGAGGCTGAAGGTGCAGTATTTTAGGTTACTGAGATGACTAGGTTTTGGACGGAGCTGGTGAAATAATGAATACACAAAAACGCTGTGATTATTTTTAATGCGGAATGACTTCTAGAAATCCAACATTGCCTAAGAAAAAAAGAAAGAGGTGGGACTCCAGTGATTAAAAAAAACAAACAAAAAAACAACAACATAATCCTCATGTCTTGATTTGGAGTGTTTTTTAATTTGTTTTACAACTACTGAACTGACAAGACTGCTGACTGGCTTTGGTGTGAAGCATATAGCCAGAGCCCGGACTGATAGCTGCCCTGATGAAAGGGGGCGGCCCATTTACTAACGTACATGTATGTACTCGGTCCTTACTGCAGCAGCATAGGGTCGATACACCGCTGCTAGCTCACTTTGCTCTGTATCGGCCAATCTGCTCGCTGCTCCCTCACTGCGAGTGGGACCCAGAGACCCCTCAAATAAAACTCGCCCGTTTGCCATCCTGGCTCCAAAATGGTGGAACGAGCTCTCCATTGATGTCAGGCCAGCAGAAAGCCTGCGCACCTTCCGTCGACAGCACTTTGGCCAATAATGAAACATTTTTTTAAATTTATTTTCTGTACGTAGCACTTAAATTAGTTTGGCTTATTTGAAGCTAATGCACTTGCAAGATTCTTGTTTGGAGTTGTATCCCCATGATTGTTTGCACTTATCGTAAGTCGCTTTGGACAAAAGCGTCAGCGAAAAGTAATGTAATAGCGGTCATCAGTGAGCTCTCGTTTTATTAGACATATCACATGATGCAGTCATCTGTCACAGTCATAGTATCCATTTTCACTTTTTCGTGAATATAAACTTTGTTTATCCTAAGGCTGCTTGCAATTCTGTTTCGGCTTCTGTACTCCGATAGCTTTCCTCTTCAGTCCGTTTCTCGCGTCTTTCAGCTCCGTTTTTTGGTCTCTACCAACTCCTAACGGAACTATCTGGCTCTTTAGCTGCTAAATACTCCACTGTGTTCACCGGCTAAACCGTGTCTGTCTGCCGCTTGGTGCCGAGCAGGAAGTGTACAGTGGGTTTTTAGAGCCTATTTACTGAAAACAGCTGCCGGCTGCAGCCAAAAGGGATGACAGCGAACCAAAAACCAAAACAGTAAAGTTATGGGCCGCCAGGTCTGTACGGCGACACAAGCTCAAACTCACTTTAAAGCTCTGTAAAGCAGAGCGAGCTGCAATTCGGGGAGTTAATTCTCTGTGGGTTGATCATTACGCGGAGCCCTTTAGCAATGTCATTGTTTTCACAGTCATTTGATACATTGTTATTAATAAGACATCCATTCTAGCTGCTTTAATGTCCGTTTTTCCACAATGCTCGCCTCAGTTCAGCATTTGTTAACATGTTTTTTTTATTTTTCTTTTCCTTCAGTTTGTCTGGGTTTTGGTTGCATTTGGCTGTAATAACCTTCAGTTTGTGGGCCAACAGCTGTTTTCTGTGTTGCAGCCTTTGCCTCAACTGTCTGTGATAAACTCGGGGGACAACAAAGCCGAGAAAAAGAAGAGTGTGGCTCCAGGCCCCTGTGTGGACGACGCCATCGCCAGACACATCCCTCTGTACAACAAGTACCACTTATGTCGGTTTAACCTAGAATTAGTCTTTATTCAAATAGCAAAGCCAACAGATACTCCAGAACATCATGAAAGGGTTTTGTGTTCATGTGGCGTGTTCCGTTTCTTCTTACAGTGGATTCAACAAGCAGCAGTCGTTCCTGTACAAGCGCACTGCCCTGCCTCTGACGGACGAGGAGAAGAGTATCTTCGCTTTTCAAAAGCATGCCCCTAACATGAAGACGCATACATCGGCTGCCCAGCACTACGCTTGAAAGAGCATTTTGAATAAAACTCCTACAATGTCATCAGAAGAAAAAACGGCCATTTCGCAAAGATCTACAAAAAGGTGTCATCTTTGAAGCCATGGTTAATAATATACAGTAACTACTTAGATAAATCTCTTAATTTATTAATAAATGTCAACCAAAGTAATAGGAGAGTATAGACGAATCACTGCAACGGAATTGGACTGGTCCATATTGTCCAATCAGAATAGAGTGGTCGCAGTATTACTGTCACAGAGGAGCTCAGTACGTTCTCTCCAGAGGGTGAGAGCAGACGTAGGCTCTGTTCTCCAACACCTCCTTGGCGATCTTCTTGATGTTGGCATCGTTGTTCTCGGGAGAGTCTGGAACGGATTGACATGAGAATTACGAAAGCAACTTTCATTTGTTAAACACAAAAACACAACATTCTCATCTGTCTGGATCGTGTCACCGAATAACTCTGAATTACATACAGGTCATTAAAAAAAAAAGAAAAAACCTGCACAGTGTGAAAATGAAAAGCAGTGAGGGGTTTTGGTGTTGGTATGTGGGGTTTGTTGGGGGAAATTCCGCAACACATGCAAGTCTTTTGTACTCAGATGCAGTTATAAAAAAAAAAAAAAAAAAAAAAAGGCAAGGGGCTGTTCTTAATTACCTCTTTGTGTTGTACTTACGTTTTTGCAACTGAGTCAACATGTAATTGTTCTTGAAGAAGGCTTCGCTGCAGAATGTGTTTGCGAGCAGCACCTACAAAAATGAACACATATTCATCAAAACCTGCAGACACGAATCCAACTGGCAAACACACACACAAAAACTAAATGTGACACAGAAAGTAATCGAATGTGAAGTGAGACCACAGCAAACTTTGGGTGTTCAATTTTCAGCTGGAAACATTAGCCACACATTTCATCAATCACCCAGAGGTTTTATTTTACAAAAATATGTCAAATTAGCACTTTTCTACAAATCATAGAAATAGGTCAAGATTAGGTATTGGGTAGAAAACCAAACATGAAGAACCAAGCTTTAATAATCACAGTGGAACTACACTGGATGAAAGCTTCAAGATTGAAGCCATATTTGCTTTTGAAATAATTCAGAACTTGGTTTGAATTACTTCGTGATCCTCAGGCGAAACATTTCAGTCTTAAAGGAAAAAAAGAAAAAGACACAAATGACTATCTTTGGAATGGAATTCAGTGAGACAGGATACACACACACACACACACACACACACACACACACACACACACACAAAACTGTTTTACTAAGTAACTACTGATTTGAGTAAACAAATTAAAGCCCATGCTGGTGATAACAGACCTAACTACAACATGTTTGCAACAAATAAAAGAACAGAACACAAGGTTAGAGGTGAGAACATGTTGTGACCTGCTGCTGCGGCTTTTACTGCTTTCAGTAGACAAGAACGCGCTGCCGTGACAACAGCCACATCTAATTAGATAACCACGTGCTTCATTGAGCCCCGATAACTTTACCAATCTCAATTAAGACGCGACCCGCTTTCTGGATAATTACACCGTAATCAAATGCAACAACTCTACTATCGTGGATCCTTACAGTGACAGCAAAGTGGGACTGCAATGCATGTTCAAACCACATGTAGAGCAGGTGCTTCTTTTAAAAAGACGTTTTTTTTTTTTTAAACCAGGAAACACAAATCAAGCAGGAGGTTCACATTTTGAGACACACGCAAAATAGAGATTCTTTGGGTACCGATGGGTACCCATGGGTCAAATTGTGGCTGCCCACCAAATGTATGCATTTGTCACTTAATAATCAATAATTCTCAGTCGTCCATCTCACACGTGGAACAGAAACGCTCCTATTTCGATCGATCAAGCGGTCTATACGGGCTGTGTGACTGCTCGCGCTTTACTCAACCTCAAGATATTTTCGACTTCGAGTCTACTTTCTTCCTTTACGCGTAAAAGTGAAGCCAATGCGGAAGTGCCTTCTCCCCAATAGCCAGCAGGGGGGCAACTCCATGGTTGCAAAGAGAAGTCCGATTGCATAGACGTCTATGACTCACCATACGTGTGTGTGTGTGTGTGTGTGTGTGTGTGTGTGTGTAAACTGCACACCTCATGGTCGTGATTCCTGAGCCCGATGCTGATGGAGCGGCTGGTTCTGGAGAGGACAGCTGTCATAGCGTAGAGGTTGATCAGCACATCTGCTACTCTCTTCAGGATGAGCTGTTCATCCACTATGGTCTGACAACATGAAAAATACAAAACAAACAATGACACAAATCAAGTTGCTTCTACTATGCGTGTCTCTGTAATAGTATAGTGATAATTTCTTGCAAATCTCAACCCAGATGGCATTGAGGAAAGCTCTCTGAAATAGAACGTGTTCTTATCTTGGCTGAGCTCTCACTCACTGCTGCTTAGTAACAGTTTGGGTTTAGCTCTTAAGTTGTGATTAATGACTTCCTGTGTTTGGAGATTGTTTGACATACTGACAGCAGCATCACATCTGGGCTAATATGCGATACCTATGGTGTCTAAATTAGAGGGAATGGGATGCTTTTTGGATCTTTATGACCTCTCAGTGTCAGCAGTTATAGATAATATATATATAGAAATATATATATATATATATATATATATATATATATATATATATATATA
>CALSBV010010995.1:443474-460539 GCA_943590825.1 Bovichtus diacanthus
ATATATATATATATATATATATATATATATATATATATATATATATATACACACACATACATACACACACACACATACACACACACACACACACACATTATATATTATATATAATTACAATAATAATAATAACTACTACTATAGCAACTACTGCCTCCAAAGAGTCCACATTACTTAATCATTTTGCCCCAATTTGCTCAAAAATATATCTTCGTGTCCCAGGTGAGATCTTAAGGGGTTAAGAAGCATAAGATCCAGATCAAAACAAACAACCTACATGCGTTGTTGATCGTCGACCTCATTAACTCCGACTCAAGCAGTTTGAACTTAAATGTCACAAAGGTCTCTGCAGTGCGATGAGAGCAATGGAGGCAAATGATACAGGAAGTAGGCATTTAGACAGCCGACCCGTTTCCAAGAGGTTTTACAGCTCATGCGGGGAAGATATGAACATTTATCCACAGTCACAGAGAAACAACTCGCACATTCAGCCATTTAAGACGCGCAAAAAAAGAATCGGAAAGATTTGGGCGGGAAAATCCAGCTGCTGCTTTTCCACAATGCAAGAATCTAACAAATGTTACCTTTCCATATCTGTACAGCAGACTCTCCACAGTCGATCCAAAAAGGCTGACATTCTCTTCCATCTTCTTCGCACTTTCCTGTAAACAGAACACTCCCCATCGTCAACCGATATACCCAGGGTTTGCAGTAAATGTAGCCTTTAAAAGTTCTGATTAAGTTCTCACTGCCAAGCTGGGATGCAGCACTCCATCTTTTCCCGTCAGGCCGAGGTCTGCTGTACTTCCGAATGAGTTCCTCAGTTTCATGCTGACCATGCCCAAAGCCATGCCAATATTTCCTTTCTTCATCTCCCTGCAGCCAGAGCAGAGACAAGACTGAGAGGCAGGAGACGCTTCTGGAAGTTTTCATTACACAACCTTGTGATAGTATTTCTTGAAATTTACACACAAGAAATTCAACAATGTAAAAATCACAGCCACACAGATTCACAGGTAATTTCACTCAGCTACAATGATCTAACCATCTTGATGCAGAGAGGAACTAACATTTCATTTCAATTATGAGTAAAAGGGGAAGGAGTCGCTTATAGTGACTCTGCAGGGTTTAAGGTCTTGCAGCTTGTTTTGGATGTTCTGGCCTGCAAATGTACTTTAACACTGGAGTTTATAAAATAAAATAAAAAACACTGATAAGCCAACTGCTCAGCTGGTGAACAGTGAAGCATTTAGCAGCTAAAGAGAAGCATCTTTTTCTCAGGAGTCTACAGAATTAAAAAGGAGAATTACAGTAATATAGGACTTAGGTGGACAGAAACACAACTCTGGATGTTGCTACACTTTGCTAACATGTAAGTGACTACAACTTAATAAAATGATAATATGTCAAACATGCATCTGATTTTTAGGTTGTTTTCTAGGGATGCCCTGAAGTGGCCAACAAAAAAAAAAAGAAAAAACGGTTCAATGTAGTCAAATATTACACTAACCAAAATCACATAAAATATAAAATCAATGAATGCATGCACATGTATTTCCCAGTTTCCTACAACCTTCATTTTTCGTACTTTATTTTCCCTGTGAGGACTTTGCCAGCATACTGCATTCCAGTGAGAGCGATGTACATCCTCAGGATTTCATTGGTACCCTGAAAACCACAACAGAATCTATAAATGTCACATCAATTACATATGCAAGTGGCAAAACAGCCTGCAAAGAAGCACAATAAAAAGGTGGTGTGTGTGGGTGGGGGTGTACCGAGGGAAAATAGGGCACCACAATACATTTTGCTATTTGCAAAAAAGTTCTACATTGTGCTATTAATAAAACATGGAACATCACTTTAAAAATTTTTTTTTTTAATTTAAAACCAGATTTTGACTGATTAGGATAGATTCGCACCTTATGACACAAACTGCAGAAGAAGAGTCTTTAAGGCTGAGAAGCTGCTGCTCGGTCCATTCATACAACTACAGAAAGAATCTTTAACCCTCAACTCAAAACTGAATCGCAGAAGACCTGTGAGTCCAAAGTGAAATGGGCCACCTGGTGGCCACTTACAGAATGGATCATCTCAACAAACCAACTACAGGCTAGTACAGAGCCCCACCCACAGAAGACTTGTTGAAGAGGCACCATCATTTTTAACTGTTCCAAAAACGGATCTCTTAAATGCTGGTCTAAATGCCGTTTCACCCTCTTCTTGTCTAAAAGCTTCCAGAGATATAAGACGGAGAACATGACCTTTGGTGCCCTCAGTGGTAACTAGGGCCCTGACTTTAAAAATACTGAAGAGCTGCTGGAGTACCTCAAAGATCGGCAGGATGCGACAGTCCCTGACGAAGCGCTCGTAGGGGTAGTTCTTCGTGTAACCCAGACCTCCCAGGACCTGAAGCGCTTCACTGACACAAATCCAGCCTCCCTCTGAGCTGAACACCTGAGCAGAAGACGCAGAAAACACATCACGAGACATTCGGGTTTCATGCTGCTTTTAATAAACAAAAGTGTACCGACACAGCTATCTAACCTTAACCATGGCCGCCTCTAGAGAACAGTCTGGAAGCCCTGGTCTGTCCATCATCCCCGCCGTCAGGTACGCCATGCTCTCCATCACAAAGGCATTTACAGCCATCAACGCAAACTTCTCCTACAGCAACAGGAGGGGGGGAGGGGGAAACCTCATTGACCTGAGCAGACGGAGTGGTGGGCAGTACTCACAAGACGCCAATGAAGGACGAGTGGACTGTACCTGAATCATACCAAACTCCGCCAGGCTTTTGTTGAACTGCTTTCTGGTGGCAGCGTACTCGGAGGTCATTTCTACAGAAATGACGTCAAAACCGATTATTGTTTTTGCAAAAGCAAAAAAGACAAAAAAGATGAACATGGAAGTTCATCGACTGTCTCAACTACTGTACATTTTTTTTACCGATCAGTTTCTTTATCATTCCAGCTGAAGAACTGCCCATACTGAATCTGCCGGAGTTCAGGATGTTCATGGCAATCTGTCGGACACAAAGCACAAGGTTAGTGTACAAATCAACATGCCCTTGCAGTGTCATATGTCACAATATGTCATATGTCAAAAGTCATATGCAGCAGTTTGTGTTTGGGGACAGGATAAAGCTTACCTTGAATCCACCACCTACTTCCCCTATTACATTCTCCACTGGCACAGGCACATTGTCAAAGGACACTTCACAAGCTGAAAAAGTAAAATAAATAAATAAAAACGTTTTACAATGACATTAAAAAGCACAAAATCGACCAAGATTTCATCCAAATCACTTACTGTTGGAGCCCCGGATGCCCAGTTTATCCTCAGGCTTGCCGCTGGTGACGCCCCCAAAAGCCCTCTCTACGATGAACGCCGATATCTTATCTTTCTTCACGCCATCTACAACCACCTCCGTCCTGGCAAACACCGTCATAACATCTGCCATGTCTCCGTTTGAAATCCAAATCTGTTCACATAAATTGAAAGACATCGAAAAAAAATTAAAAAAAAGGCACAACGAATAATACCAGGGGACATCAAAGATCTGGCGTGCTGGATTACTCTCACCTTGGAGCCGCTGATCAGGTAATGTTTTCCGTCTTCCGACGGGGTTGCGCGGGTCTGAATGGAGGCCGCGTCACTTCCACTGAAATGATCAGACTCAGTGTAAGGTCAGGCTAGTCCACCCTGATTGGTTGGAATTAAGTGGACTGCTCTAATATAGCCTGGTAAACATTTAGGCACTGCTCTAAAATCACTCCGTCGGGTATAGGCCTATAAAAAAAGTACACACTCCCTCGCACGTTTTCATGTTTTATTGTCTGACAACATTGAATGAACTCAGATTCAATGTGGCTTTGTTGACATTTATCAATATAAAAAACAGACCATTTCGTGCCAGCGTATGGCAAGCGAGAAAATAAAAATACTGGTGATACAATTTTAAGTATGATTTATGTGGGGGAAAAAAAGAAATTAGCAACATGTGAACGAGATTTCAGTGCCTTTACCTTCCAGGCTCTGTCAGACAGAAAGCGGCGATGTGTTCTCCCGAGGCCAGTTTGGGAAGATACTTCTGCTTCTGGCCTTCATTTCCTGCGATCAGAATCCCCTGAAAACAGCAAACAAACAGCTGTTAGCAAAAAAAAACAAACAAAAAAAAACACCTCCATCACTGTTATGATGTCAGACGTGTTGACTTGGACTAAAACAGACACACAAATGATGAGCCGAGTGAGGACTATGTGACATTATTTGAGTTTTACCTTCAGCCCAATGGCTTGATGTGCAGCCAGTGTTACAGCAATAGAGCCATCCAAGGAGGTGATCTCTGCCAGCCGTGCATATATGGTGTTGGACAATCCGAGACCCCCTGGGATCAAAAATAAATACATAAAACACTGCCTTCAACTTTGAGACGCCGACACTGCAGACTCACTCGTTTAGTAACAACTAATGTCATAACTTGTTTCTGTGGAGCAACCTGTTTTTGATGCATTTGAAATGATGAAATACCCATTTAATAAGCCCTGAGGTTATAACTACAAAACAGCTGGTGTCACAACCATCTTACCGTACTCCTCAGGAACCATGATTCCAAACAGCCCCAGCTCCTTCAACCCGTTCAAAGTCTCCGGAGGGATTTTGGCTTCTCGGTCAATCTTCGCCGAATCAACTGAAATCACAATAAAAACATTTGAATTCATTGTCAATTCATCAAATTGCAAATTCCTTATTCACACATATATTCAAAACATTTTTTTAAAATGTAAGCTCACATTCAGTTTCATTCTTTATTGTCCTCTATAGAGGACACGTCTTGCCATAGTCTGTACACAAGCAGGTTGCCAATGGCGCTTGCAGTTGTACTTAGCTCTCACCTTCCTCATTGAAGAATTTTTCCACGGGTGCAACAAGCTGGCTGATCTCCTCCACTTCTTCATTTCCGAGTTCGGGATAAGGGAAGACCTCCGCCTGGAGGACAAACACAGCATTATAGACAACTAAAATGTCCAGCTGCTCACAGAGAGAAACTAAATAAAAAACGGTTCAGTGCTGTACTTCTGAGTTCAGATGCCACAGCTGTAGGCACAGTTTGATCAGCGAACATGAAATGCCATCTGCCGACGTCGAGTCCGATCAGATGCTTACATCTACCTAAATTATGATTAAATATGCATCAGTCACTAAAATAAAAAATCCATAAGCATGCAGACCTGTTGCTGTGGCAGTTCAAACTTCACAGTGGCCACGTGCTTCCCGTTTGCTTTAATCATCCTCGAGATGTGTACAGAACTTTAATAGATTGCGCGCCACACAGAGAGAGAGAGCGAGAGAGAGAACTGTGGCGAAGAGGCATCGATCAGGGCAAGCGTATAAAAAGGTTTCTAAAGCTTTAAGTGTTCCCAGCGCACAGGGGCCCTCAAATCGTTGTGACACGGAAGACGTTTGGAACCACCAGAGCGGTCTGTTCAGCCGAACTGATGGTGACCAAGAACCCAACGGAGACGAAGACGCTGCTGGAAGGACGAGCATCTCAGCATCAATCCAGCCTTCATAGTAGAGTGGAACCCAGGAGGAAACAGGATGCTCTATTCTGATGAGACACAAATGTAGCTCTTTGGGTAGAACTCCAGGCACTATGTGTGAAACCGCCAGGCTTTGCTCTTCACCTGACCTGAAGGATTATGGTGGCAACATCATGCTGGGGTGGGAGGGGAGGATGAATGCAGCCAAATACATAGAGGTCCTTGTAGAGAACCTGCTCCAGAGCGCTGTGCGTCACCCTGGGGCACAGGTAACGTTCACCGGTTTACATTTAGGCAACATTTTCTTCGACACAACGACATAGAAAGATGGACCCAAAGCTCACCGGCCCGTGACGAGCTCACTCTTACGTCTAACTTATACAGACATTAATTTTTGACGTGTAAACCGTAAATGTACGTTACCTTGTTAACTTGACCGAGGAACAAATCCTTGGCATAAGCGAGGTTTCTTGAGTGTGTTTTAATGGACCTCCGCTGCTGATGCTGTAGTCCTTGTTTCCCGGCATGCCTCGCATTACAGGCGAGCAGCCGCTGTCCGATGTGAACAGACCGAGACAAGACAGCAAATCTGTTTACGTTCATCATTCTTCTGGCATAAACCTCTACTTCATGAAGTCAACGGGAGAGTTATATACAGCGACAGCCAGGGTACCTTTCACCCCTTTCTGTCCCATGCTGATGACGCACACAAACTAGTTAGCTAATATATTCAAAGACCCTCAAAAAATAGTAAATGTCAGTTTAGCACATATGAATAGACTTGCTCTTAAACGTTTTAGAGCAACAATGGCGGGTTAAAGATGTAAAAACACACAAATAAAACAAAGGACATTTAAAAAAAAAAAAAGTTATTTTCTGGTACATTCTTAACTTTACAGATAACGGACTTTGATTGATTACTCATTCCCTTCCAGTCCGTTACATGCAGTGTTTTATAACATTGCAAAAGTATCCCTCTCGCCAACTACTATTGACAGGATTTTCATATTGTTTGTTCTTCTGAATAAACGTCGACATTCTTCTTCTTCACATGTATTTGCATATTTCATATTCTATTAAATCAACTGTTTAACTAGGCTATATTGTCTGTACATTTTATTTCTCAACACGAATATCTAAAACCTCTACATATTTTCTAAGTGTAGAAATCCTCGCCTCGTTTTGATATTTCTGACAGCACGTGAACACAGCATAACAGCAAAGCAATGGTGCGAGGGTGCCACTTGGTGGCGCAAAGTACAAAGGCACTATTAAGCAGTAGAGGCGAAATAAATAAATACAAATGTATCAACTTGGAACTTGTTTTATTGACACATTTCACCCACCAACAAAGACCAAAAAGGCTGTAAAAATAGAAATATCAGGTTATCTATAATGCTGTTTTAAATATAGTAGTCTATTTACACCAATTGTTAAACTGCTACATGTGTAGGCCTACATAATAGTCCTGTTTATTCTTGACATTTGTTTTCCTGCTTTGTCGTCCCTGTTCTTAGTTCTTAGTCAAATTATTTGCATGTACACACATATACTTGGCCAATAATGCTGATTCTTATTCTACAAACAGAACAAAAAGACTAATGCAGAACAGATGGCCAGCGTAAGTATCACTTAATGCACAGTTCTATAGTAGCAATGATAATTTGAATTATATAGCACTTTTCAAGCTTAACCTCAAAGTGCTTTCCAGATTAAAAGATATGTATAAAGATATCCAGAATAAAACTTTTTTTTCAGTCAGTCAGAAACCCATACAAACCCTCCCTGTATGACATACAAAATGTAGGTAGAGCATAATGAAAACCATTCTTTGCTGGCAGACGAAATGAAGCTCTGTGCTCAGCCTAGGTCCCTCCCAGCCGCATGATGACGTCGTCCTGCTGACACCGAGGATGTGGCCCTCAAGGCTGGAATCTATTTTTAGCTCCAACCTCAAGGGCCGAACAGACAAACAGGGCAAACTGTCAGTCAGACCACCTGCCACAGTCAGGCAGGCAGAACGAGGAGACAATTAGTGTACTGCTGTATTGACTTTCATCAGCAGTGACAACTTCCATCGCCTTTTGTTTAGGTTTATACAGATGCCTCAGTGTCCCTGAAGAAGGCCTTCGTATTGTTGGATAGCTAGCGGAGAAGTGAAACACAAACACACTTCTTTCATGAGGACACAGGTGTCCTCAGTATAGTTTCTGCAAAAGTGGGGATATTAAATGGGAATTTTCACATATAAAGACAATAGTTGTAGGATGTATTCTGTGGCTCTGGAGAGAGCTTTGTCAAGTCTGAGAAAAGCAAACAAACGTGTGACGTCATCAGGGTTACTACGAGAGACTACACATTTATGACAGAAAGCCTACAAACTGTGGGTGTGGAGTTTCAAAGATGTGCGGATTCACAAGCAGGGAGGGTCTAATAAAAGATGTCACTGATTGCATCATGGAAAGGGTATGTTTGACCTCAGGACCCCTGTAATGACCCGCGGAGGAGTTCCATTCTACAATTCTACTCAGATTTCACATTACAGGACAACTTCTAGGTAGAAAACTCTATGTAAGTACACAGAACTCTGGGGCCACCGTGGTTCTAAGATTATAGGACCTGTTTTAGGCAGAAAAGGCCTATTTAAGTGCAGTCATAGGACTAAGGACCACTTTTAGGAACACTTATAAACTATAAGCTGTTTTCCTAACACTATTTCCACCTTTTCTTGGATTCTAGAACCACTTAGATTTAACCTTAAAAAAAAAAAAAAAAAAAAAAAGCCTGTATGACGGCAGATTCGAACTACTTTCAAATAGAAACCCTCTGAGAGTGGTCCTATAGGACTCTGGGACCATTTACCTTCTTTTTTTTAAAGTAGAAAAACGTATGTGTGGTCCTGGAACTGTAGAAACACATTTTAGGTATTATTACATTAAGTTTGGTTCGTAGACGTACCCAGTCATTCGAGTCATGAGACTAAGGAATTGCATTCTTCGACAAAGCAAGGACGCTGGGCTCGGGTTTTTACAATATATTGTTTTATTTTTGCGTTCTCAACATGGTCACAGTACTAGTTTTACATCAATAGGGGTTTGTCTACTTAGAAACAGAATGCATAATAAAATAAGAGCACTCCTCCCTTTCGTTTAACTTCAAAAGTGGGCTGTGGGTGTGAGAGAACAGGTGTGTATCAGGACATAAGTCAGAAGCCGTGTTAACTGTGTAACCGTCGGCTGTCCATCTCTAGATCCTACGATAATTCAGTCCCGTCAGAGGCAGAGAGAAGCGGTTGATGATTATGTAAATATCAGAGGGGAGCAGGAATGCACCTTCAATGTAACTGCAGACAATGAGCAGTAGTAGTAATAATTATTATTATTATTTACAGACTATGTACATGTTTTCTCATTCTTTACTACACAGCCACCCTTAAAATGCTTCCTCCCTTTCAGAGCCTCTCCATCGAGTTTACCTCCCCAGATGTGTTTGCTATTTACACTCAGCAGTATACTGCCATGTCTTACTGTACAGTGAAAATAGAGGTGAAATACATGCTGGAGTAGAGTGACACAACTTTAAATGAAAAGACACACTAGTAGGCCAGAAATCATCTAGATGTAAACAAGCATCAGTCAGAGAAATCAAAAAGCTACATTGGAAGTTTAGGGGCTGGACAAGCCCACTGCTCAATAGAACACTTAAAAAACCCCAAAAAAACAAGAAAAAAGAAAGGGAAAAGAAAAGAAACGGTAGGCATCAATGGCATGCAACAAAGCCCCTCACATGGAATCTGGACAGGTTTTTACGATTGATCAGTTGTCTGAAGGGAGTGATGGGTTGTGACTGAAAACACTCCGATTCGACATTATTCTGGGAACCGCTAATGTTTAATAAAGCTAGGTTTCTTATTGGCTGGCGTTCGCACCACTATTCCATAACCGCTAGTTGGTAACCAGACTTTGATTGGTCAACTGTGGGCTTGTGCTGGGACAAATACATTTGGTCCCCAACTAATTTGGTATGAAAATTATTTGAAATATAATGACCATGCAATATTGGCACTTTTCTGACTCCACAGTACCTACACTATGATGGAATAAATGCTGTATATTTGACAGATCCGTCAAATATTAGACTTCAGAGGAGCATACAGTACGTAGAGCCTGCAAAATAAATTTTGGATCATGGCAATATTTTAGTGGTACCACTGTCTCATAAGGCACCCTTTATAGAGGGCTTGGTGGGGAGTAATGGCTTCATTAACGCTCATTAAGTACTTCACTAATGCTTTATACATCAGTAATAAGGTCTTAATGAGAAACACAGTTGGGTTGTCTGGTTGTGAAAAATCTCTTTGGCAAGTGTTTATCCTCGTTTATCTGATGCCCGTCTGGTAATTAATGTCGTTATCGATGTTATATTTCATAAAAATAAGTTATACATGTTGTTAAGTGGAGGTGGTTATTTAAGGCAGGCGAGTATAAAACTCTGACCAGCATGTCACCTGCTGGTCTTATTACCTAGCTCTTTAGTTCCTCATGGAGAAGACTGACCTATGAAAGCTGCCCTGTGTAGTTTCCTTGTAAATTAAAAAAGATGTAGTGTTTCTCACCAAGAAACAAGCATACCAAGAGCACTTTCTTTCCCGTGCAACATCTACAAAGCCGATGTCGAGGTATGTGTTACATCGTGCAATGTTTCCATCAACGTTTGCTAGTTTCTTCTTCTCCTCAGTACACTGCTGTGCTTCTTTGGGCGTTGCTGCCTCCTACTGTCCATCAGTAGACCAGCAGATGTCACTCACTAACATTTGCTGTGGGATTAACACCAGCCTAGGGGATTTTTCGGAACATAGCAACCCAAAAGTTTTACATATGAATGGTTTGATTACTTATGTACAAAGCATTAGTCAGTGACTTATTAACCAATCAATGCAAGGAGGTAATGTTTTCGGGTTTGGTTCGTCTGTGTGTTTGTTTGTTTTGCCTGTCTGTCAGCAGGTCTACAGAAAAACGACTGGTCCGATTTTCATGAAACTTGGTGGAAAGGTGTAGCATGGGCCAAGACAGAACTCACATTTTTTTTTTTGGAGCGTATCCGAATCAGGGGGCAAATACATGAATGATGTTTCACCAGCATCTTTGCTGCATTCATGTGGTGTCGGGATTATTGGGAAAAATTAGTTCCTGACCAAGATAATTCACATGAACACCCCCCTCATTTCGGAACAACAGCTCTGAAACAGAGATCAATGTGTTGCTTCGATGCCCTGAGTAATAACATACGAGATGTTGTTTCCATATTACGTCTTAAAGCTCACGAAACCACCGAAGTCGGAAGAACAACCTCCCACCATCCAAGGAGCACGTGAATGCGCCATTGGCCTTGGCAGGAGGTCTTTGCTCTTCGAACGCAATTACAGTTAACTTAATCAATTAATCAAATTAGTTACAACTTATAAACCCTTTATAAAGGGTGGTACCTTGATGACTTGATCCCGGAGGAGAGAAGTACAAGTAAGAATACTGATCTACTGGATGTCACTTGACAACAGTAATGTGTGAGCCATTGACAGAGACAGGTGATAAATATGAAGATAAAAGAGTTCCATTCATTTTACTCATAGCCGTCTGTGCATTATCTCTGCGGTTTCCAGATGACAGAGTACACCTTTCTTCACGCCTGCTCTACCTTTCCTCTCACAGCTGTGATAACACCCGGCTGTAACTACTGTTGTACACTAACGATCCAGTAAACTACTGTATGTGGATCAGGAAACGATACAGATTTGGTTATCCTCTGGAGTGACACAAACACATAGTTGACTTCAGTTAGCTGTAATTGAAGAAGTCAAAACTATTCTACCATTCATTTTTTTTTTTTTTTTGTTAACAACTGTCAACTGTAACACTGATATAGTTTGGGATTACACAATAGTTAGAAAATAGCCTTGAAATACATTGTTACATGCAATAATTTTCTTTGACATTCTTGACCAGTGTGGAAGGTCCTGTCCCTCCAAATCCATGTGGATACTTGCACTCCACTGAAACATTGAGGAAGAAATGACAAAGGATGTTGGGGAGAAAAAAAAAGACTTAAAACACTAATGGAACCAAACAAAAGGGAACAACCACCAAATTGAAATTGCTCTAAGACAAATAAGTAAATACATATTGCACATACATATTTATAAAAAAAAAAAATAAAAAAAATCCATCCCATATTCTTTAAGCAGATACAGACTAACTCTGCCATTGATATCAACTAAGTAGAACAAGTGCTGTGTCTATCACTTTCAACAGAAAAATATGCTCCAGCATTACAGCCCCCTGCCTCCACTCTGCACACACTACAGATAGTGTGCACAGGATGGCATCCCATAATATGTCAGAAAGATGATTGATATGAAACTGCCATTTGTGGCGAGTGAAGCATAAGAGTGCCATCACCATTACAGAATGATAATTATTGATTTCTGTGCTGTGGCTTCGAGGAAAAGTCTGATCGAGGGAGTAAACAGCACTGCGTGATAGCTCGCTGCTCGAGAGACGCACAATCAAACCAAAGAGGGACAGGGCACACTCAGCCAGCTGAGAGCTTCCACATCAGGGGAGACGCTTAGAACAGTCATGTTGCCGTTTCCCTGCAACACGGTTTGCAGAGACCACGGAAAAACCTTCTCCCCCCGCACAACGGACCTCAAATCTACCAGGTTGCGGTACGACAAATAGAGCATCTCATACTGTTTATTGGACTCTAAAAAAGTAGATAAAAAAATAAAATGATGGCGGACATTCAGATGAATTTTTGCTCAGCAGCTCGCTGTGGCTGCCTTTTTTTTTTCCTGGGGCTGGAGAGATGACTCCGAACCAAAGACGAGTGCAGTGGATGAGACTGTATGTGGGCCGGTGTGTGAGTCTGCACCGGCCTTCAACAATCTGAACAGTTCTAACTCAAAGGCAACCATACACAGTAGTATTCCAGCTTGCTGATTTGCCTTACTTATAAAAGCTTTGATCGGTTTCTGAACAGTGAAACTACGCCACCTATGTGCCAGTATAATACTGGGAGTTGTAATTGATTCATTTGTTCTGTAATAATTATTATTATTATAATAACAGTTGATATTATTTGACAAAATACTATGCACAATATACATAAAGCAATTGTCGTGACTAAATTAGTAAATGCTTCAATAATTGGCAAATGTATCGCTGCTAACAGAGATATCACAGTGCACTGTGAGCTACCGCTACATTAAATACTCATACAGCTACTGTAGGGCTGAGGATGTCTGTCTGTCTGTCTGCCTGCCTGCCTGCCTGCCTGCCTGTCTGTCCGTCTGTCCGTCTGTTCAGCCAAACCACCCTCGCGCTAGATCCAATCACTTTGTAGACATTAAAATCAAGATAACTATTTACTTCTTCTGTAAAATACTAGTAAGTAAGATATTTGATCACGTTCCTGTAATTTACTGAGGAGAAACAATAGTTGTGGTCTTTGTACATGCTCTTTCCTTGTTGATGTTGTTGCTCTTAAAGCAGGCAGACATGACTTATGACCTAAAATAAAACGAGAGGAGCAACCGGAAAGGAAATGTGTTTATATAGAATAAACTGTCCCTGTGATGAGCGCAACAAAAAATGCGAAGGAGGCACAGGATCTCGTCTGGCTTCACGTCCCCAGACCAACAACACACAGTGCGACCGTCTCATCAGCCAAGAGCCTCGGATTAAAACCAAAGTTCAGTCGGAGAGCCCCCGTGAATCTCAGACCACCGTACTGATGCCGCTGTGCTTGGGCTTGGTGCTACTGGGGGCCTGGGAGGGTGCTGGTGGCGCGCCATGGTGGTGGGGGCCGTGAGCCGGGTGGGAGGAGTGTGCCGAGTGGCCCCCGTGGCTGTGCTGTGTGTGAGGGTGAGGCGGGTAGGCCGGCTGCTGGCCGTGAGCAGGGGCCGGGTGGTACTGGTGCGGAGGGTGCTGCAAGTGGGCTGGTGGGTGGTAGTGGTGGTGGTGGTGGTAAGGCGGAGGGTTCTGGGTCACGTGGCAGAACTGGGCGTGGTGAGGGTGGATGGAGGCCGACGTGTCTGTCTCTGCCCGGGCCGTGTGGTGCAGGTTGGCAGGGTGAGGGGTGTGGGAGATGAGGGTTGGGTGCAGGGCCTGCGGGGTGGGGCTGGGGGACTTCATCCGCCTGGTGCCAAACAAAGTTCCAAGCAGTGAAGAGGAGTTAGGCAGGGACTGTCCGCTGTGGCGGGAAGGGCAGTCTCGGCTGGAGGGGGCTCTCCGCCGCATGTGAGGACTGCTAATGATGGACCCCTGCAAGAGAGAGGACGGTCAGATCACAACACAGACATAGAACAAAGTCTACTCTTGCTTTTCGGTGGGAAATAGCTGGTAGAAGGAAAGGTATACTTGCTGCAGATTCAAATTTCACCATTTATTTAAAAGGATCAAAAGACATATTTGTGGGAAGAAAAGGACATTACCCCACTGGTTTTTGGTTTCTGCAGTGTTGCTGAATTTCTTCACACAGCACCAACTGCATGACCAGCTACAGCTGATGTCAACCCCTCAACTCATTTTCCTTTTCCGGTTCAGTGCCTTGGTTCGTCTATCCATGCTAACATCTCTGGGTCGACTCTCTCTAAATGGTTTGGAGGCTCAGCTTGCTGAGCTCATGACAGAGCCTGCAGTATCTGCCCTGTCATGAGCAGGCACACTGACTCTCTCTCTGACTGCTGATGCTGTTGTGAGTTTCTGTCACTATCTGGTTTCCAAGGTTACAATACCCTCTTTAATTTGCATGCGCCCCCATTTTGGAGACTTTATAGAACAATCTGAAGCTGCAGCCTGTATACAGCACACACATTTCTATGCAGTACCATTTTCAACTGTCAAGTTCGGGTTCACGACGTGTGCACCAGAGTTAACTGATGTGTTTTAATGTTTCTAAATTCCCACTCAGCAAGACAAACAAAAAAAAACATAATTTTGTTTTAATAAGGGCACAGTAACACAGAATAACAAGATAAACGATCACAACAAAGTTAAAGAAACGAGGCGAATCTTTCAGAGCCATGCATAACATGCAAACTAAACTATCAAGGTTGAAGGTTCATTTATTGTCTTTCTACAACACAGGGTGGCACAACCAAATGCAAGTTGTAGTCCCTTTATGATACACGAGAAAAACGAAAACGGTGGAGTCCAGAGGATGGGTAAAGGAGTCTCACTGCCTGAGGAGAGAAGCAGCTCTGTAGTCACATGGTACGACAGCGGGTGATTCTGTATGTCTTGCCAGACGGCAGCAAGGTGAACAGGGTGTGGCTGGGGTATTGTCTTTTAATATCCTTTGGGCTCTTCGCAGGAACCTCACCTCAACAATATCACCATATCATCAATGACTTCGTAGATCCAAAAGATCCAGAGTGTTGCGTTATGATGGACTCATGCGTTTTCATTAAGTGTTACTTATTGTGTTTGACTAAACTGATTTAGTACACATCTGAAGGATTCATGATATTTTTGGACTGTCAGACATCATGTTTATAGGCTTTAATTTGTATCCTCTGCCATGTACAGTACCTGGATTGTTTTTATGACCGGTTATTCCTTTCTTTAAATCTGTATTTTCTGTAACCTGTATTGTATAAGACTGACATGATGAGAGTTACTCATATAGTATATTAAATTATTTAAATTAATTTAACTGTTCACAGCACCAGCAATCCGTGAAAGTAGTAATGCTAGCGTCCCGAGGATGGAACAGTGGGTGCTAAAAATCCAAGTCCATAGGAAGTGCAGGTTACTCATCTTTGCACTCTGAGTGGGTGCTATTGGCAGAAACGGTTAGTCTCATTTTATATGTTGAATATTGACAAATAAACCAGTCTCAAAAGCCAGATGATACATGGACCAGAGCCCCATTCCAGGCTAACATGTTAAGCTAACGGCTAACTTAATTAAACTGTGCTTCGGGCCAAGTGCCACAGACAAAGGAAAGTATTAAGGGAGGGACTTTTGGTCTCCTCATGGGATTTGTTGACAATTAGAAAACTGTAGAATAATGGCAACATTCTCCTTAAAGGTTCTGTCCTGGCAACAGCTCCGGATTCAAACTAGCACTGAATAACTGAAAATAGTTGCCTTGTGTCAAATCATCAACAATTAAATCAAGCTAACTCAGCTAGCCACGTGCTAATGGCCATAAAGATGATTTGTCTGGTTTGAGAGAGTCTATGTTAACCGTTTAACATCTGTACCTCCGTGCTCAGAGTCTTTCACTGCAGTGCACGGCTAACTAAGTGTAACAATAACAAAGCAGAGGGGAGGAACTTCATGTCAAGGTCAGGTGTCAATGAAAGGAAGCCGTGCGAGTCGGTCACTTCAAACCGTGTGAGCATGCAGTAGCTGGAACTGACAAAGCACAGCCAGGTTCATCTGGAGTAAACAAAAAAGGACAACACTCAGGAAATGGCTAAAACTCTAACCCACTACACAAGAGGATGACTCAAAGGTGAGAGTCTAACGTCGACACAGAGCAACCCTAATGTGAGTCGGGAGTATTATTAGTCATGTCATGCTGTGTACATCAAGGGGTTAACATGTGTCAGCCATCGCGGATCAGCCCCATGCATGCACAGTGACCAAGATGCTCACAACAAAAACACCACCAAAACAGTAAAAAATAAAACTCAAACTACAAAGAAACAAAAAACAGAGACTTGTGTGTTCAGAGAAACAACATAAAGTCAG
This sequence comes from Bovichtus diacanthus, assembly GCA_943590825.1. NCBI lineage: Eukaryota > Metazoa > Chordata > Actinopteri > Perciformes > Bovichtidae > Bovichtus > Bovichtus diacanthus. Next base: position 459,781 of record CALSBV010010995.1, read on the forward strand.
AGGACAGCTCTGCATCAGTTGCGTCCTACTTACTTCCATATTGCTGTCTAGTGATCCTGCACTGCTGCGTCTCCCACGCTTGCCTGCCCAGAACATGTAACATGACAGATTAGACACGCCTGGTTAACACGTGAAGGTGCACATATCCCTTCTGCCCAGTACGGAGGGGCGCTAGCACCCTAAGGTGACAAGACTAGCTAGCAGCAGACTGTCAGAATGGCAGAGGGAGGTGAAACAGGACTAAAGGAAAGGGAAGATGCGAGGCACTGCTACAACTCAAGGTTAGCCTCTGGGATAAGGCAATCTTGAAGATTTCTACACAGCAACTTGAGGCACAGCTGGCAGGACACCCTCACATTAGTAAAAAAAAAAACGTGCGATCTGACTGCTTTAAAGGGATACTCCAGCAATTTAGCATTTCACATCCATTAACTCGCGAGACTCACAAAAGACAAAAAATAAAAAAAGAATGGTCAAAATCGAAGCAGCAGAGCTATGTCCCGAGTATGAGTCGCGTAAAAACATAGCCCTACATTTGCCATCTCCACCTGGTAAATGTCCACAGTCTTTTTATTTTTATTTGACAAGACTTAGCCTTGACAAAGCTCCTCCAGAGCCAACGAATACATTAGTATTCGTATTATTAGTCACTCCCGATGACTTCTGTAAACCTGTCTGTAAAATTGGTAGAGATAGATAGATAGATAGATAGATAGATAGATAGATAGATAGATAGATAGATAGATAGATAGATAGATA
>CALSBV010010995.1:460549-499779 GCA_943590825.1 Bovichtus diacanthus
ATAGATAGATAGATAGATAGATAGATAGATAGATAGATAGATAGATACTTTATTGATCCCGAGGGAAATTTAGGGTTAGAGTAAGTGTTCCCCTTTAAAGAGAACACATCATACTAATTTTCAGGTTCATAGTTGTATCTTTGGCTTTCTACTAGAACATGTTAACATGCTTTAATGCTCAAAAAACACGTTATTTTTCTCATACCGTCTGTCTGAATATAACTGTATCCACCCTCTGTCTGAAAAGCTGTTTTTGCGCCGGTCTCTTTAAGCCCCCCTCCCGAAAAAGCCACATATGCTCTGATTGGCATGCAGAAAAAATATGGCGCACCTTTGCAAAGGTGCTTCTCAAGCCGTTGGTGGATGGGGGGCGGTATAATCTAATGAGCCTGCATGTGACATAGGATGGGGAGCCAAATCCTAAACGCTTGTTGAGTCACATGTTTTCTGATCTAGGCAGCTCACAAAAAACTTATTTCACAATTTGTGGATTCGTAGACTCTCCAGATACCCAAATGTATGTGCACAAGCAAGTGAACAAGTGACTTTTTCATTATATGTCCCCTTTAAGGATCGAGGAAGCTATATAAATATGAGTCACTTTTACACTAACCAAAATGAACCTCAAATCTTGTAAATGTTTATTAACTGAGTGATGCATATCATCTCCTGAAGGAAATATAGGCCTCCTAAACCCAGTATAGGTTGGCCTCTAAAATGTCTTGTGTCTCAATACAAAAGCACTGAGCACTGCTATACTAGAGTGTGTTTGTGCAGTGTAGAGGCGACTCGCTCCACCCTGCCTGAATCAACCGCACAACATTAATTCCTCTTACCACTAAGACGCTCAAATTGATCACGGTGACCTACATGACGCTGCCTCCTCCCCTGCCGGCGATGCAGGATTATTAGATAATAGAGTCTAGTAAATTACACCTGGGCCCATTAGCAGACACCCATCTCTCTCTCCTTGCTTCACTGGCTCCATTACTCAGAGAGTGTATTCACTCTGCATTGACAGGTCAGTTGCAGAGGCTACCACCCAAATCAAAACAGGAACTTAGCTTCTTCCAAGTTTTCAAACCAATTAACATCCACAAGGAGTGACTAGTATCATGCCAGCTTTCAGCTTGGGTATACACTCTACTTGTCAAGCAGAGGGATGGAGACATGAGATAGTTTGTTACCATGGCAACCCTTGATTTTACCTGCATCTGAGAGGTCACGTAGGGAGCTGCTGAGGGCGCTCCTCTTCAAACCTTCACCAATGGCGTAGCTGTCGTCGAGACTCCCTCGGCTCAAATTACCGTTGCCCGTATCCTTCTTCATCCCTGAAGTCTGGGACATGCTGGGCCTCACCACCCCCTTCTGTTTCTCCAGCTCAGCTGTGAAGGAGACGTATATACAATATTATATTCAAACTGACGTGAGACTATAGTCCAATTGAAGGACTGATAATTGTTGAGCACAGAGATCAAGAGAAAAAACATAAAATGTTTGCTCACATTCTATCCGGTACTTCTCCATCTCTTGGACTTCAGAAATAGATTCTCGCAAATCGTCAGTAAACTTTTTACGGTCCTGAGGATTTGGGGCATTGAAGTTGATGAGGACTTTGATGTCAGCTCCGGGAATGGCTGAGGTCAGACGTACTCCATTGGGATAATCTAGAGAGTGAGGATATCAACACATAACCTGAGTCCACACAAAATAGACAGATCACCAGTGGAGTCTACAGAGATTAGAGCTGTTTCAAAAACAGACAACACTTCTGCTACCATTAAGATGTCCATATGCTTCAAAGAAAAGGCTTGATGGATAGTTGAACCCTCTCTGAAACCTCCTCCCTCCTTACATTTCTGACATCACAATTAAGTTTTCACCATACACTGTACATATGAAGTGGACGTAGTCACTTTCACATCACCCATGGTTTTGTGGACTAAAGCTTTGAAGCCTTGAGCCTGGCTGTCGTCATCTTGGTATATAAACCAGAAGTGACACAAGAGGGTGGCGCTAAGTACAACCGAACGCTGAATTCTTTTTTTTAAAAAATGTTACAACTGAAAATACACTTTGAAAAGGAAATATTTGGAAGAAGAAAACATGGAGAGGATCCAGATCGGACAACACCGCGGTCGCGACCTGTCAATCACAAGGTAGGCCCGGCCTAAAGTATACCCTGCTATATTGTCTATTTTACTCTAAATGGGACCATAACTTACTAAATGAACATCATGCTGTATTGAAAAATGCTTGAAACTAGCAATTGACACCATAAAGTCATTAGGAAAAGGTTTACCGAGGTAATATATCAAGAGAGAATTAGGGCCATTTTCTCATAGACTTCTATACATATAAAATGTTTTGCGTTAAGATTTTCTCATACAAACTAGTTTGTTTGAAGCATACTGACACCTTTAAAAATAGAGCTTATACAAAAGTCTCTATGGCACTTACACTGATTCTCAAAGAGCAGCACTTGCATGCCATAAAGTGAGAAGGACTGCCGAAAGCTGTACGTCACAGAGTTCTTCTTCTTTTGGAAAATTTTTGTAACCTATGAAAAAAAGCATGGCATAAACTGTGTGTAGACATTTTAGACTCCAAGTGTGTTCTCAACGTGCCCGAAGAATAATGTCTGCCTTACCACCAGCAGGTCATTAAAGAGGAAGATCTCCCTTTGGTGCAGGCCCAACTTTTGTGGTTTGTTGGGGTCAGGCACTTCAAAAAGTCTGCAGTAACAGACCAGTCTCCGGTGTGGTAAGGATAGTACCTGCATGAATACAGATTCATTACAGAGTGTAAAAAATAGATAACTTTATGCATTCCACAATGTTTGCTTCTATTCCATAAAGCCTTTGGGGTATTTCACAAATACTTCCATTCAACCCTCAGATATAGATGTCAGAAAGAGTTATACTTACACAACCCAGACCATGGTGTAACGAGCCAATCTATGGAGTGAGAAATACATTCAAAAGTCATTTTACAGGGATCAGTAAACACATATGGGAACTTTTCGCTGGAATTCACCATACATCAAAAAAAAGACTTTCCACGTAATGTTCAACAAGAAAAATGGGCCAAATTTAAAATCAGGAAAACTACTTTCATGGATCACGGAACACACATCTATGTGTTCCTCACATCCATCTTTAATACACTGTGCTGTGTTTCCAATGTGCATCACCCTCTATGATCATGACACCGTCAAGGTCGCTTGGACTTGAATGATGTCACCAAAGTGGAGTTAGTTTGATGAAAAGGGCATCAATGGATCGAAAGGAAGGGTACGGTTTCAAGTAAACACCGTCAAGATTATAAGGCGTGAGGCTGTTTGTCTCATTTATTATTACAGAGCTTTTCAGACGGCACTTTTCTTGTCTGGTTCTTAGGGCAAAAGACATATTACAGTCATTCAGCATGAAGGTCTCAGGCCCTTAAGAGTTGATGTGTCACACAGTGAAGAAAGAAGTTTCAGGTAAAGAATGCTCTTTCATTTCTTTTCACTTTTAGAGAATGTTGGCCATGAATAAAACCAGTGCTCTCTGCGACAGCTCGGAGGTACATTTGGTAATTTGGTTCTGCATGCTCCTGAATGGAGGGTAAGATAAAGTGTTCACACTCTACGTGCAGCAGCCCAAGGGCAAACTCAAACTTACCGGCTTTTTTCCAACAATGAGCTTTTCCACTTTCTGAACCTGGGACACATGGTCTTCATTAGTCTTGAGCTCTCGCTTGCGAATCCGCTCATATATCCCTACCAGCATCTCTCGGGGGATGTCTTCCCCATCATCCACCCCTGTCAGAGGATGAGGAGGAAAGAGAGAAAGAAAAAACAGAAGGAATAATGATTAATTCAGAGATTTATGAGAGCTGATGAACCCCTGAATTTACCGACACACCGCATTGCACATGCTGCATCGCACATATTTCTCGCAGTACAGACAGAAATGTCCTTCAGAGCTCTCTGAGGATGAGCATTACTCCTCCACTCAATGCTATACTTTAATTACTCACACTCCACTAGGCAGAGAAATGAGTTAGCCATGCCACAAAGCCCCTGCTTATAACCTCAAAATATATTGAGGGCAACTACAAAGTTATTTTCCTCAACAGCAAAGCTTACTTGGCCATGAATTATAAAAAAATAAATAAATACCTTATTGACACGGCCATTAATCAAGGCAAAATGCATGCACAAAACTCAATTTGAGGCGAGTATTTATTCTGGGAGCTGCTTATCAGTGTATAAAGGTAATATTGGCTTTGTGACAGTAAGCTGGACATGGTGCAAGAAGGGAGGACAAAGTACCTCGAAGGTTCTTAACAAAGTCCTCCAGCTTCATCTTCCTTTCTGGCTTGACGTTGGGGCTGTACATGTCTGTGTTGAGGAGGATGATGGCAAAGGCCAGGATGAAGATGGTGTCGGGGTTCCTGAACTGTCGCACCACACCAGGGTTGCAGATGCAGTAGCGTTGGCTGCGAAAAAGGATAGTGAACACAGAAACTTTAAAGTCAAACTGAACTGAATTTATTTTTGAGAAAGAAATCGATATGCATTTCCCTGGTGTTTGTTTTGCGTTATGTAGTCAAAATTGTATTTAGCCAAAAGTGGAATTCAAAAGTCAACTTTCCTGCTGTGATCGAGCTCCGTCGGTTGTGTGTGAGAAGTCGTTACTGTTATTTAATTGGTGAAATATCTGTGTGGGCAGGCACTAAAATATAGTTCATTATGTCACTTCACCTCCAACAAGCTAACAGAAGTTGTTGCTTGTTACGAAGCTCCGTCTGTGAATTCAGCACTTGACTTTACTCGACTTTGCACATTACATCGTGTCATGATTTGAGTCTTGAGCCTAATTGAAGTGCCAGACAGGTCATTTGCCATCGAAACATCTGGACCTGGATCTGATCAACAATCTCATATCTGGATGACAAAAATTATCAAGCTAGGCTGGCTATCTTCATGGAATACAAACTTAACATCACAGTGGGTCTTCTTGGATGTGGGTTGTAAAGGTATAGCTTAAATTGCTAATAGTTGATAGATAACTATACGCTGGTTGAAAAGGGGGAGGGCTGAATTTTTTTAATAGTCTTCCAGTCAACAGCACACCATGGAAGCTGACAGTGTGTTTCCTAAACGGCTAAGCCGGCTCTCGGTTGTCACTCAACTGATGTCATGGGAAATGCCCACCCAGAGGCTCAACGCTTAGATCCTGTTTCGAAAAAACATCCAAAAGTGACTGTCTTTTAAACCGTGCAATAGTATCAGTATAATTTATACTTTATTACACATTGAGGAGAACTCAAATTGAAGTTAGACCAGAACACAGTACTTAGACCTGGCTGAACGCGAGAGACAGAAAGTTCACCCTTATAGGACAAAGCATCAGTATGACTCTACAGCATCTTCAAGGCAAACATAAATCAGTAACCTTCCCTGTTAGTTCCACTTATGGGCAGGAATATCAATATTGATATTGAGCTCTCCACTACTGTGGCCACATACATTTAAATAAGGCTTCACAGCCTCAAGCCAAAATACCAATGATCCAGTAACACTGAAGACTGTCAATACAGCCTGCAGCCCTCAGAGAGGCTGTGAAACATCTTTCTGAGTCACCATAAAGTCAGTCCATGATCATATCTGGACTGGGCTGCAGGCGATCGCCAGATGATCAGTTATTGTTATCTCCCCAATGACTGCGGTGTTTGTTGAGGCCGAAATGTCCTTGCTCAGTGCTGATAGAAGCTACGAGAGCCCCTTTCTACCAGAGGTTTGGAGGAAATAAACGAGTTACAAACAACATCCATCAGCAGCCCTGAGGGAGGTTTTCCTCAACTTTAAGAACTAATTTTCTCTTTACACTACTGTACTAATGCATGAGAGTGTTAAAGATGGTGACTTTGTGGTGTCACCTCTGTTTTAGAGGGTCATGGTGTTCACACATGACATGGTGCAAAGCTAGCTTGTGCTATCCACGAGTCATACATGCTGTGTCGTTGGTAAATACTAGACATGGTAATGAACCCGGTAATGATTATCCTGTCACATTATCCTCAAATGGTCTAAATTGATGTGAGACCAAAGACATATATGCAAAAACATGACTTTATTCCACCTTGCTGTGGAAAAATGACAGGACTTGGGAAGATTATTTCATGATCCTGCTTCGTTGAATGCTGTGTCCCCAGATTTTAGAATGGTTTCTCACCTGTAGGCCTCTATCAGCCGCTCAACCTTCTGTGCTTCTCCCTGCACTCTGATGTGCGCCTGAAATTTCCTGAGCGCTTCGTCCAGCTCCATACTTGAGAAGTCCATTTCATCCACCACACAGCTACGGAAAAACACACATTAGTGGTAAGTGGGAAGATCAGCTTGGATAGGAAAATACACAATCTTTTCAAAGATGAATGACTTGATTGTTGCATGTGATTCAGTACACAGACGGCTACAATTTCTTGCTAGTTTTAAAGTTTAACATGATATAAATACGACTTATGCTGTCAGGTAGAAATCTCCAAAATCTATACTTTTCCAGAAAACAGCATTGTTTCAGCTCGAAGACACATCTCCTTGTAGACATTCGAAAAAGAGTTTCAGTACATTTTCTCAATGTGCACTATACTCTAGAAAGGTGTACTAGGGCCTAGAAAATTGGAAGTACGAGATTTAATTTCCATTTGAACTTTTGTGTACATTTTACTGCTAACACATTTACTTTACCATAAAGCAGTAATAATGTACATAACAAACTCAATATCACACACATATTCAACACATTATCACCTTGTTATGGCTAAAGTGTTAGCAAACAGTTGCCTATTCACCCAACCGGGAAACAGAAACCAACATTAGCATACATTTGGAGTCTTGTTTCTGGCAACCGGTGGTTTGGTTTTTGACAAGTAGCACACTGTGGGTTTATCAGAGATTTTTAGCCAACACCAAATCAAAACAGCAACAGTAAAACCAGAAACAACGACCTGAAAGATATTAAAAAGCTCCATAGAGCTGACGATAACTGCAGAGCTGAGTAATAATTCTTTGTGGGTTCGTCCCCACAAGGAACCCTTTTAAAATGACAAAACCTCTTTTGTCTATTGTTAATTAAAAAATTATTCAAGCTTTAATGCAGGATTTTTACCTGGAATGGAGAATTTCTATTTAAATAAAAAGACCTGCAAACTTTTTTCTACGCTGAAGTGAGAATTGTGACTCGGCTCTCCCTGAGCCCTGATACCTTGCATGTCAGGATTTATAGAAGTTTTCTCAAGGAGCCTTTTAGACATGTCTGTCAAACTGACAATGAAGGACCTTTCCTGGCCTTATCCTCCACTGAATCTCAATGGGCTCTGATAGTGCTGCTGTGCTTCAAGTGTGTTTCAGATAAGTCTGTCCAGTCTAAAGCATCAAGTAAAGGCGCTATTTGAGAATCACTACTGGAAAATACGAGAACTTTATGACTTGCCTTCCCTGTTAACAGGACTGAAGTATATAAATGGAGTTATTATGTTTATCTGAGCAACTTCCTGAGTAGATTCTATTTCAGTTTTTTTCCTGGATGTAACTTGAGTCATCATGAGGTACTCAGAAACTCCAAAGACTGTTTGAGTGTAGATTGCAAGCTGAAAACCCTATTTGCAACTAAATGATGATTTATGTTTGTTTTTCTGGGAGGAAGATAAAATAAAATGTATAGTTGGAAAGCCAAATCAAAAGCCTGTCTTAGAAAATCTCCTGGTTGAGAAAAAATGATCCATCTGAACATACAAATGTGTCAAAGAGTACAAAGACATTACTCGCTGCAAACTCACTCGAGGACATCTCGGTTGAACTGTTTCTGTCTGTTACCCAGGAACTCGCCAATCATCTGCCTACTCAAGCCTTTCCTTTGGAGCAGGAAGTGGGCCACACCCACTGGAGTGTCTGGAACAAAGTTTCGCTCTATCAGATACTGGATGCCTTTTTCTGGTTTCCTGGAGACAGAGAGAGAGAGAGAGGGAGAGAGGGAGAGAGGGAGAGAGAGAGAGAGAGAGAGAGGAATAGGGAAGGAGGGAAGACACAATGCAAATCTGTGATTATCCCACTGCACTTTTGCCCCTGGCCAAATGTGTGTCAGATGAGGGACAGCAGTATTTAGGGAGGGAGGTGGCGGAACGGGATGAGGGCTGTGGAGAGGAGGGAGCAACTCTGTGGCGTTGATCACAAATGATTAAAAGGAACTTAATGGCCGGCTCTGAAAGAAACCAAATCCACAATCATCTATGATTAAATGGAATCACACTGGCTCAGATGAATCACGCTGCATGAAGTGGAGCAGAATGAGTCGCAGGCTGGTTTGAACCTTAAGTAGAACAGACAGTATGTCGTGTTTCAATCAACATCACTTCACATTTATTGTGCATAAGAGTTTCCTGTTGGGTTCTAAAACCAAAAAACATTCACTAAATCAAAAGTAATGGACTGGATCTCATATACATAACCTCTTCTTTCCCTCATTGGGTATGTAATGTGTGATCGTGTAATTCTGAGGCTAAAAGGTACAAGCAATGTATCATACTGCGTCTGGCTCTGTGTGAGCAGTTTGTTAATGGATCTCGTGTAGTGGAATGTACATACTTGTTGAAGAGATTTAGGCCAATCCTGTAGTGCCTTTTGCGGATGATGTCATTACTGAATGCCGGTGAGTCCCAGCTGTTGCGAGTCTCTTTGTGGTACGTCTGCTTGCTAAGTGTCTGCTCCCTAAGGCTGTCCCTGGACGAGGACTCAGAGCTGCAGTTGATGGTGTCATTGGAATTGGATGTGCTGTTGATGCTGTCGTTGTCGCCGTCAGAGAAATCGGACTCTGACTTGCTCTGCCGGTTTGCGGTACCATTGATGGCCAGGTGGGCCTCCAATTGCCGTGGCCGATTGCGGGTGGCATCCTCTTCTCTGGAAGGCCCTCGGGGTGGCCGGCTGTGGCTGATGTGTTTGGGGCTGCTCTGCTGATTGCTGAGGCTCCGGTCGTAGGTGTTCTGTCTCTTCAAAGAGCTGCGGTCGGAACGATCACTCAGCTCCACCGAGCTGTCGCTCGGAGGCTCAATGGTCAGTAAGGGTAGGTGGTCTACCCGCAAGCGTTGCTCTTGGCACTCCAGAGATGGTGTACTGCGGCAGCTGGTGTCCGTGTCCCCTTTCTCATCCTTATGAGCCAGTGACCAGTAGTCCTGGGAAGAATTGAGGGAACGCTGGCGCAAGTCCGATTCTGTGCTGGAGGGTCTGTCCACAGATTGAGACAGGGGCAGCGGTGGTGACAGTTCTTCTTCATCGATGTAAAGGGTGACATCGCTGTAAGAGGCGGTCATCTCATCTAGTTTGCGGTGGTCTGAAGCCCCATGAGAGGGTTTGACCTGGCATCTGACCTCCCTGTCTATATCCTGGTGGCCTCTCCCTGGCTCTGATTGGTTGTCGTCACCATGCAAACTGCGGCAGTTTAGAGCATCATCTATGGACTCAGCTAGAGATTTAACCTGCCTGGAGAAGGCATCTTCCAGTTCTGTGATAGCATCTGTGAAGTCGCTCTGTGTCGTGGGAGTCTTGGCCTGTCCATCCATCTCCCCACCATGCTCTGACTGCACCAGTGCACCAATTTTGGTGCCATCATCTGTTAGTGAAACCTGCTTTCCCTCGAAGTAGGAGCTATGGACTTTTTCAGGTCCTTCAAAGGAAAACTGCATTCTCATATTGGATAGGACGATCCGTCTGGACATACGGTTCTCAGACATAGAACTTCTAAGACGCTCAAAGTTCTTGTTCATCTGGTACTGGCGGAAGGCTGTCTGGATGGTGCGGGCTGCATGCCGGGTTATGAAACGGCCACCATATTTACGCTCTAGCATCTCCACCTGCAGGTAGAGAAGGAAAATGTCATGAATGCATCTAAGAAACAACTGGGAACAGTCTACATAGTCCCTTAGCTGCATTCTTATGACAATACAACCTTGCAAATTGGAAAAGTAGTTTGACAAATTAATGGAAACTGAAGGTCCATTTGATTCTCTAGAACTTTCAACCAAATCACACTCCTTCATTAGCACATGGCGTTTGCTAAGATGTCATGGAGATGGCTCAGTTAGTTCATTGTGTGACCTGAGTATGGAACTTCGGTCTCATGCTACTTAAGTCATGTAATGACGACTGAGCCAGATAAAGATAAAATCTAGTTAATAGACCTTGATTTAAGATTATTTTGTCAGGCATATAGAGGGTGAAGGTTTTTGTTTGGTGCATTACTTAAACTAACTCTCCATCTAGAAAATTGCTTGCAAACAAAAGCTGTTTTCACCTGCCTACACAAGTAAATCTTTTACCTTTGGAAACATGCATTAGACAGAATGAAAAATGGCGCTGCTGTCTTATCTGCTTTCGCCATGCCTTAAAAGACTCAAGAAGAATGGTGATGGCATTTAAAAATGGCTTGAATATAGGGTTTATTAGATTCAAATAGACGCCTGGGGAAGATGGATAATGTTGAATTGTGATGGGAACCCAGTTTGACAGATAAACTAGTAATGGCCTAAATAATGATGAGGAATTGCTCTCGCAAGATTAAGAGGAAAAATATTATTATAGGAACTGCAGTGCTGTTGGATATAAAAAAATGAACATAAAGAGACCACAAATTAAAGAATTAGGAGACAGATTAGAGTATTAGAGTACTAAAATATGACTTGATTTATAGTGGTTGCTGCAGTGATTAAAATATCTTTCATTAAAAGAAGGATGAAAAATGACTACACTTCAAAGGAATCAGTGAGGTGTATGTTACACAGTGTACACTAAACTGTAATAGATCATTAAGTGATATACCTATAATTAGGAAGGTGTGTAGCACTGTTTTACATTAGCCCCCTCTCTCAGCCCTGTGCCTTTTACACACTGACCCAGTTTTCCACCTATGGACTGGAATCATGTTTCCCTGCACCATGTGAGGGCCAAGGAGGCCAGCGGACTCAAACTTGCCACAAGGGACATGGACCATGACAGTGAGTCTCACACCAATAGATTACAACTGTCCCTGCTTAACAAGCAGGCCAGTGTCCTTCCCACACAGACGCAGCTGATATGGCCACAAAGCCAAATCAGACTATTAATATTTGACTTTTATTTGACCATCATGAGGAGCCTCAGCCTGACATCAGCTTGCAGTAACAGGTGATATAATATCTATACATAAGATAAAGAGAAATATTTTATACACATGTACTTGCAGTTCATTACGCTGGCAGTTTGTTATATATTTCTAAACAATAATTCAGAAAGGCATTTTTACATTTTGACCAGTTATAACATTATCTGACTGTCACTGAATTGTAACCTTGCCCTGGAGGTCTTCATGATTCCACTCGGTTCTCAGTATAGCTGATACATGTATTGCTCTTTTTTAAACTCTGTTTTTGCATTAATTGGTGGAGCATCTCTCCTTGTTTGGGTTGAACACCTTTTTCATAGAGTCTAGTGAATGTCTTGTGTTAGTTAGACCCAGCCGCCCATCCGCCCCAACCTCATCCAAACACAGACTTCCACAGACTTTGATTACAAAAGTAATGCGGGAGAAAATACCTTTCCCTCGAAACGTAATTGACAATGGTGTTTCGTTGTATGCGAACATCATTTCAAGGCTGATAGAACAGTATGAAAACCAAACGTAGAAGGTGCATCAGTGGCAAAGTGATCCAGAGAGCACAGGATTAAACTATGTCTGCTGAATCTTTTTGAGTAGTCTGTGACAGTTGCCCTAGAGTAGATGATCTCGAATATGGCCACTGGAGGGAATATTAAGGGGTGGACGTCATTTCAATATGATTCTTTATCAACTTGCAGTGTCATATTGTAGGGATATTCATAATATACAAAATGTTGTTGTCCAAATTAAATCCGCTTAAATAGATTTTTCCATGACATGATCACCTTGAGTTGTTTAACACAGTCACCTATTTACACATCCAGCAGCCACAGAACAACATTATCATTTATTTGGAGTCTTGTTTCTGGGGACCTGTAGAAAGTAAATCCAATTCACTCTTCATTTAGCTCTGTTTTGGGCCCCACTGCCTCTCTTCGCTGCTAAATCCCCTACCATGTTTACCAGCTAGTTTCTGAAATGTTTTGTCTGCTATTTAGTGCTGCAGTTAGTTTATCAAAAGCGCTTTTGCTGAAAAAACATCTGTCTGGTGCTGCTTAAGGTTGATGACGGTGCTGAGAGTGAGCCAAAACAGTGAGCTGAAGGACGCTAAAATGTTCGGTAGTGTTGACAGAAACTGTAGTTGGATAACTCTCTGTGGGATCGTCATTGATATGTGTAGCTTTAATGATGTTTTTGAGTTTCGTCTGATCTAATGCCTACGATCATTTTCATTATTTTACATTACATTACATAACAGTTCATTTAGCAGACGCTTTTGTCCAAAGCGACATACAATAAGTGCAAACAATCATGAGGATGTTATTTTGTATATATTTTTCTATATCATCTGTATCCATTGTTCTTACATATCACCTAGCCGTACATATATTAGGTATTTACAGATGGACGCCATCTTTGTGTATCCCCTTTACCTGCTTGTCCTGTAGGTCCGATGAGAGCTCATAGCTCTCTGACAGCGAGCGGGAGCGCTTGATGGCCTCCTCTTCTGCCTGCTTGCGGAGGATGGACTGGGAGTGCTGGAGCTTGGGTCGGCGGGGCCGCAGGTGCCCGGGCAGCAAGATGTGTCCGTAGAGCTGGCTGTCTAGGTGGCCGAGCCCGCCGCTGTGGGTCACTGGGATGCAACCGTAGCCGCTGCTGGGGTCCACAGAGGCGCCCACCTCGCTGCCTGGAGCATCACCTTCCACACTGCAACATGCAGAAACACACAGGGCACACTGGGTTAGTTTGCTGAGGGCATGCACTGCTTTGTGTTTCAGCGAGAAGCACGTGACAGATGGGAAAAGTGAACTTTGATACTGCTGGCAGGATATAAATATGAGTGAGAGAATTTATAGCAGCAGTCTGAGTGCTCCCTGTCGCCTGAACACATTCCCTTCACAAATGCAGAAAATACCTCTAGAACTGTATCTTGATTCAACATTATCACTTGCACATGTTTCAGTAAAAACAGAGTGGCACAATGTCAGGAGGGACTAAAGCATGTGAAGCAGCGCCTTTAATAACATCAATAAGGATCTTTGTCTGCTCACAGTCGCAAAAACACTGACCGGGACAGCTGATTGGATAAACCCAGACGGTGTTGAGCTACAACCGGCCACACCATACTGCAGCAACTTAATGCCACCCACAGGTCTGTTCACTTCCTCATCACCTGTGTGATTATCTCAGAGCACTACGGTGCACTGTGCATTGGTACTTGGACACAGCTCAATAACTACTTCTTTGACAAAGCCATTTTTACTGTAAGAAAAAACAGCTACCTGATCTGACAGTCTGCTTTTTGAACGTGTCCCTCTGCAGACAGAAACCTTGATTTTGAGAAGTTATGTTAGTTAGTTAAGCAGAACTGGATGCTAAAATGCAGATTACATAAAGACATTTTTAAATAAATGCATTGGAATGTTAGAACAAGGATGACATCTGAATATGTCCTAAAACCAAAGTGAATACATATTTAAATATTCAAAGTGATGACATCCTAATGATAGCTGCAAACCATGGGATAAACTGCTGAGATTACCATAAATAACACCACAAAGAACACTTCACAACCAAAACCCTTACGGCTGTTATTCATGCAACTCCACAGATAAACTAAGGGATTATGGCAGAATCACTGCAGTCAAATATTACAGTTAGTCTAAAAAGTACAACAACATTCCCAGAAAGGTGGAAGTTATAGATAAACACCTGTAATCCATTATCAAGATTAGTTTGAGGTAATGTAAAAAAAATAAAAAATAAAACATAAATACATTTATTTAGTTGCTGTGCTCCCCTCAACAATAAGTATGCCTTTAGGTTTTGATTTGAAATCTACAAATGGTCAAATATGGCAAGTATACAAATTCACAGTGTCTGCAATAGCGACACTGATTTTGAAAACTGAATATTTGTGGCTCAGCAAACTGCAAAATGACAACAAAAAAAAGTAGCAAATCAGAAACAGTTCCTTTGTGCATGGCAACATATGCACTCACTGACACACAGTCTCCCAGCATGAGGAAAGAACTGCGTTTAAATTGACTTGTGGACACCAAACTTCACCTGGCGGGTGAAGGACAGCAAAGCATACTGTACTCCTTCATTGATTAGCTGCACACAGCAGTAGTTTACAGTGTCGCTAACAGAAAGCAGAAAACAATAAATTGAATGCCACCGGGTACAGGCCGATTGTATTGTGCCTTCTGACCTTGTATCAACAGCGCAGTCAATCAGTCTGGGAGAGAAAAATGTCTCCAGTTCATAAAACAAAGTCAGGATTGAGGTGACACTATGATGTAGTTATGGGCTTCTAAAAATGATTTCCTGGACCTCACTTTGCCAGTTACAATCTATGGTGGAATTATTATTTTTTTTTTTACCTTAAAGTGACTTTTCTACGATCAATAACATTTAGTTTCGTTTGTCGTCAGCTGATGGATGAAGGAGTAAGAACAAGGTCATCCATCTAGAACCATCTAGAACCATCTATCACGGCGTAATCTTGTCAAATATCTCCGTCTCCGCGGGAGAATGTGTCAAGGTTAGAGGATAAAGGCTAAAATAATACCTCAAATAGGAAAGAGATTTGATGTCCAGAAGAGAAGAGGATGAAAGCAGTGGATATATAGTACATGTAGTACATGCAAGGTGAAAGAAGTAATAATGAATGATGCCCGTCTTTGGCCTGTGCAAACACATTACCAGAGGGTGACATTAAAACATGCTCACAGTCAGTCTATATCATTCATGCACAGTTGATTCCAGTGAACAATAGAAAACACTGACGCAAAAGTAGCCCCATTGTACAGGTTTTGCATGATCTAGGCCGGTGGTTGCTAACCTGGCCGTCAGAACCCCTCCAAGGGGACAGGAAATAGGAAAACAAAAAAACAAAAAACACAGTGCTTTTTATCTGCCAGCATCTATAACAGAGGGTTTTTATAATGCCGGAGAGACTGCAAAGTCGTACGAGTCGTATTTGTGATTTTGGGCTATATAATAAAACCAACTTGACTTGACTGACTTGTAAAAGTCTGGATGTAAACAGTTACTGAAAGTAACAATCAGAAAATTTAGAGGAGAACATTTGGTTGAACTCCTGGCAACACGTTCTATTATTCTGCTTGTGACAATCGCTCAACACTCAATTTTAGCCAAAGGAAGGTAGGGACGTACAGTACAGTACAGTACAGGTACTTTCCAGTGTTGGCCTGTATTACGGCCCTTTCAGAACACTGTTTTCATAGGAAAAACAACAGCTTGTGACGTTATCACAAAACTTCTTTAAGGAACATTTTGGGAAATGATTTATCTGCGTTCTTACCAAGAGTGAAATGAGAAGACCAGTGCCACGCTCCTGTCTGGGCAAACTAGGAAGCTATTAGCATAGCATAATATAGTCAAGCACAAAACTCCCCTAAAATGCCAAACTTCTTGTATTATTTTAACATTTTGTTTTGTTCACAAGCAATATAACCTCTGTTGTCATTTAGTATGGAGTGCCTGTGAGCCAAGTGACAGTGAAGCAGGCTGAGGGATAACATCTCTCATTAGAGTAAATGTTGTCTCTCTCGGAGCTGGACACTCAATGCTCATTATAAGAACCCTCTCTGCATCTTCATTCTCCCATGCATCCTCAACACTTTTTTAATTCCAAAAGGAACAAATCTAATCAGACAGAAAGAGTCCTTTAATTAGACTGAAGGGTGGGCTGTAAAATGTCTGCTCCAGCAGAGGATGTCTAATTGGAAATGCCCATTTGTTTAGATGGAAGAGGGGCTTAGCATGCTTGAAATGTGGGACTCAGCTCAAAGCAAGAGCAGGCAGACGCCTCTAGGTACTCAGACTGAAAGCATGATAGTACTTGTTTATGTCTTCCGTTAGCATTAGAGGTACTGAACAAGATGTCCTGCTCTTTGTTACACAATGAAGAATACAACTTAAAGAACATGACAAGACAAAATGCTTCACCAAAATATCCAATTCCTTTAGACTGGGCAGACAGGCAGACAGGCAGACAGGTAGACAGACAGGCAGAGAGATAGAGTGAGGGAGTGACGGAGAGAGATGGATAGTGAGAGAGAGGGAGTGAGAGAGAGAGAGAGAGAGTGAGAGAGAGTGAGAGAGAGAGAGGGAGAGAGTGAGAGAGAGTGAGAGAGAGAGGGAGTGAGTGAGTGAGGGAGAGAGAGGGAGAGAGAGTGTGTGTGAGAGAGTGAGAGAGAGAGAGAGTGAGAGAGAGAGAGAGAGTGAGGGAGAGAGAGTGTGTGTGAGAGAATGAGGAAGTGAGAGAGAGAGAGAGAGAGAGAGAGAGAGAGTGTGTAAGAGAGTGAGGGAGTGAGGGAGTGAGAGAGAGAGAGAGTGTGTGTGAGAGTGAGGGAGTGTGAGAGAGAGAGAGAGAGAGAGAGAGAGAGAGAGAGAGAGAGAGACGCTTTGGTCAGAACTTTCGACTAACTGACACGTCTTCAGTTTGTGTCAAACAACTCTGTAAAAAGGTCAGAGGAGGAGGAAAGAGTCCAAAGTTCTTAGAACATGTTAAGACAGAGGGAACATCACTCGGAACAAACTGGGAGTCGTCCTCACATGGACAGAAAATGGGTTTGCCCTCTATTGATGCAATGGAACGTCACCGTAATAGTAGAAGGAAATTAGTTTCTGCTATATCTAGACTTGATACAGTACCATAAAAATATACTACAAAGGCTCCCATTTACGTTTCCTATGAGAAAACTGCTGCTTAGCAGGAACGTACATACTGTATGCTGCATGATTGACCTTAATTAAACACCAATGTCCATCTCTTAATGTCTTGCCTTGAAACAAATTCCAGTTGTTTCCAATGTAGTTGTTCTGGTTTCAGAATTT
This sequence comes from Bovichtus diacanthus, assembly GCA_943590825.1. Taxonomy (NCBI): domain Eukaryota; kingdom Metazoa; phylum Chordata; class Actinopteri; order Perciformes; family Bovichtidae; genus Bovichtus; species Bovichtus diacanthus. Next base: position 477,592 of record CALSBV010010995.1, read on the forward strand.
CAAGACGGTGACATGTGGTTCTCCAAAGATGGCAATAACTAATTTGAACGGTTCTGCCACTATCATCCAGGATGGGATCATTTTGTCGTTATCTGACAGGCTTTTTGAGACTTGAAATTTCTTAAAAGGGGCACTCGAAAAGACTGAATATTGCCCATTCATACTTTTGGGAGATTTATATATAGAATCACATATGTGTCCCAATTCTAAATGAGCGATGCGACATTTTGAGCACAGAAAAAGATGATTAGCATGATCTCGCGTGGACACCGCAAGAACTATGATTGGTCAGCACAGGCTGCTTGTGTTTTCTCAGAAGTTCTCCTAATGTTTCTGATACTGGTGGAGGTAGGTCCAGTAACTCTGTCGCCCTATATCACAAAGTGAGAAAAAAACAGTTACTGTGGGAACTATAGTTAAGGCAGGATCACGTAGGTTGCATCCATCTAGGGTTTCGGGGAAAACCTTAACGCCTTGTGTCGAGCATAAATCCAGCATCAAGTTTGCCTTCACACTCAACTGGATTTATTCTGAGCTATTCAGGGGTTTTGGGTCAAACTCCAAAAAAAACCCTGGATTATACACTTAACATAATGCAACTCAATAGCGTCTTTCATGAGACGTCCACTTCATTCAACCTCCCATGACTTGTAAATCAGGCTTTCTATAAAAGAAATTTTTTAAAACCTGGTCTCTCTTTCCAAACCGAGATTACTTGAGCGATGCAACTTGAGCCATTTTCTCTGACTTCCACAGCCAGAGAAGACATTATACCACTGTGTTCACAAGCTGTGTAGGACTCGCTCTGTAAATGAAATTTGCCATGTAAAATGAGTAGCGTGCCCCTTTAAATGTCAGGGATCATAGCCACATAAAAAGGTGTGTGCTTCACCTTCTGCCTCGAGTGTGATTACAATATTCAATTCAAAAACCCACAACAGGGACAGTTCCATGACAGTGCATAAATTGCTGGCTGATAGCATTTTACTGATGTGTTTGTAGTGGAAGGTGATCCAGCGGAGGGGGCACGCGATGTGAGGACAGCTCTGGTGTCAACACCTCCCCTGGAGATGCCCTCTTTGTGCCGCTAAGTGGCTTCCTCAAGTGGAGCCTCTTCTCACTGTGTCACTCCGCAGTGACAAATTAATTACTCCAACCTGCCACTCAGTCTCTCACACACACACACACACACACACACACACACACGGTGTGCCTGTGCCACAGCTGCCTCTTCTGGTTTCCTTTGTTTTGCTGTGTATTCATACAGACTGTCTTGCAAGTTTTTCCACAAGTGAGTAACTCTCAGAATCACTTTAAGATGATTAAATATGAGTAAATTACAACTCAGCTGCATTCACTTGCTTGGCACGCAGAAGACAAAAATCAACTATTGGCTATTCAACAAAGCCCATTCCTTTGCTGAATCACATTTTTCACACTGCATGTTATTTACACAAAGTGTGCTCCTTGTGAATTTCTTCAGCAGCTCTAATTTGGCCCAAACTCTGCTGCATTAAAGGCAATTCATTCAATAAGGAGTAACAGCAATTAATGAATGCATTCTCAATTGATCTTAGTTGAGTCTGGCAGCAGTCACTGAATAAAGCCGTTTGTAAAACGTACAACCTGCATCACGAGACAAATTCAGAGCCATATCACTAAGTGATGTGCAGTAAGTGCATGTCAAGCAGCCGTAAAAAGCATCGACTTGCACGTTGCACATATTCAAAGTTGGGCTTACCAGCTGTCAGATTCCAGCTCCAGCAAGGACCTGTCAGAGGCACACTGCAGACACCACATGTTGCCTTCTTTGTCCCTACACCAGACCCATTACCAGCCTGCCCTCTGGTACTCCATCCCTGGGCTAAATGTAGCCTTGCAGCCCGACCGCACACACAGCCTCACTGTCGAACACCTCTCGAGCTCTGGCCTTCCTTCAGAGCCTTATGAGGAGGGGCGTTCGCAGGAAGAGGGAGGGAATTCCTCCAGAGGAAACTGGGTCGTGTGGCAGCGGGAGCACCGGTGCCCCACAGATGAGGAGGGTCTAACATCTTAAACAGGATTAAACAGGAAGGGGCAACAAGTAAGAAGTAAACTGGAAGAGAGATTGAGCAAGCTCTGGGGGGGGTGATAGCGTCACATGTGCTTTAATAATAGCAAGAGAGGACAGAGTGTGGGGAAACCCCCAGATATACCATTTGAGCTGTAACTGTAGAGGCGCGGCTACAGTAGTGTGAGCTTTACTTCGGTATAACTTTCCTCAGATGTCAACCTTCAGTTATCCTATGGAAGACATTGCCTGACAACCACTACTTTACAACTGCTGATCAAAGGCCTAAAAAGAGCGCTGAAAATGATACGGTCACTACCATGGAGTTCTAAGAGACAATGCAGCACAAGCAGCAGCTGTGTGTCCAGTTGACCCGCCGAGCTATCCTTTAAACAAATAACCAAGTTCTGGAATGTTTGACTCACATCCCCTCCCATCTCTGAACCCCCCCCCACACTCCTATTCCCCCCACCTTGGCCCCAAAAAAGTAAGTATCCATTTCCATATAATGACATCATTACCCAAACAACGGGCGTGTATCAAGCGGAGCGAAGATGTTATCTCACCAAAGCAACCATGCAGCGTAAAGCACTTTGATCACACAGGTTTGGTTTGGGTAGAGATCCGCAAAGACTGTGAGGCCCTCAAAATGATTCTGCACCGTAACCTCTGGTGAAGTATATACATCTTCGGTGCATACACTACTCGAGAAAACACATTCCTAATATCTCTATACAACATGGAAAATAATCCTAATTACAGTATGAAGAATGAGCTGCAGAATGCCCCTCTTATCGGCCATTACAGAGCTTAATAAAAAGGAGCTAAATGTTTTCCATACGGGGAAGGTTCGTGTTAAGTGCAGCAGAGAGAGATACTGAGAATGTAGAGTTCATTATAGTTCATTATGAAAGGAGTTAAGATGATCTCTCAGGGGACAAATGTGGACAAAAAAAATCCCTGCCCCTCCATTCTGGAAGTGCAACTCTGGACAACGCTAACCATGGGGTTTAGGGAGATCTTATATAATATAAATGAAGTCATACAATAAACCTGAACTGAGCCCAAGTGATGCATAAAACTGAATAAGACCAGAAATTGCGGCATACAGTAGTCTTGATCACCGGCCCGATCAAATCTGAGTTCAAGTCGACACTATCTAAGCCAGTTTCTCTTTAGTATTAATGATGACCGTGAAGCTTAAGGTACAACAGCAGCAGTTAACACCCACTACATCCGTTTGAATGCAGAGTAGCATAGTTTCAGACAGCTGCCTTTGATCAGACCTTGGTCTATTTTGGTCCCTCTTGTCTCTGTTGTGACAGTGAACAGCCAGACTGTACAGTAGTGAGGAGAGGAGTGATGTATGTTTACCTCACAGATTACTGAAACTGTGCCACATGGCTCTTTGAACTCAACTGTGATTGCCCCTATACATTGATAAACTGAAGCTATGGTTAACAATCTGGAGAAACTCGTAAGAGGGAGCTTGATTTTTTAGAAGTATCCAACCAAAAAAACCCAGCCCAGTGTTGCCAACTCGTATTCCAATGAAAGTAGCTAGCAGCACTAGTTGCGATAGTCGCTAAATGTAGCAAAAAAGTCGCAATGATGGCAACACCAACGAAGCCACACCCCCAAAATGATCATTATATGTTGACATTTCATAATCAACGTAAACAACCATCATGGCTATTTTTAGTACTCACAGCTTTCAAGCTAGCTGCTAGTGGAAAACTCCAGCGACACACAATGAGTGCACAGGCAGAGTGCAAGTAGGTAGTGAGGCTGTCGAGAATTTCAAAAAATACAGGTTTACCAGAGGAAAACAGTTTGAACTGCAATGACCAGAGATTATGAATGTTTTATGTGAGATGATGATCATGAGGCCCGGCATTCATACTGAAAAAAGTAGATCAAGCCTCCTTTTGCTTTACCTCTGCTCTCCTGGTTTGCCATTATTACCGTTTAATTTGGGGTACCACAACTGCCGATGGTGGTAAAAGTAAGAGCGGTTGTGTTGTGATAGCATCTTTCAAAGAATTCTGTTGATATATGTATTTATTTGTAGATAATTAAGACAATCCTGGAGATAATTGGGTCATTGCTTTCAGTCCATTCATGTCAGGGTCAATGACTACTTGCATGCATTGCTATCTGCCAAAGTGTATTTTGTGATACAACCACTGGGGGAGCTAAAATCAGGAATGTAAGTTCTATACTTTGTGGCTTTAATGTGATTACTTATAATAGTTTGATTTGGACACTAACAAGACTCAGAACCTGCCCAATAACTAAATATGAATGAATTAATTATTAACTAAGGTTTTCTGTAAGGTAGTATCTCAGGATGCATCAAATACATTTAAGGAAATATGTTTACTTGCTTTTTTGCAGAGAGCTAGATGAGAAAATTGATACAACTCCCACATATCACATATGAAGATCACTTGTTAACGCGTGACTTGTTCTAGTGTGTTTAATCTGAACATAAATGTAAAAACAACAACTTGTGGTTTTAGGAGCCGTTACGCTCTGGACCTATTTCTCGACGAATAACAGTTTATCCATCCACCGAGCCCTGTGCTGGTTGCCTGCTACAGTAACAACAATACTCCAGGAAGCCACTGCGCCTGGCTGCTGTTCTCCAAGAAATGAAAATGGCCACAATTGGTAGTTGAATATTGTAGTCAGATTACTTGTGACTGCACTGATTCTTCTGTGCTTCCTACGTGTGTTTATTATCCATCGGTCACACTTAAAAAGCCGCAGAGGAACAACTGGTCCTTCTAGAGTAGCTGAATAATTCTGACCCGAGTGCTTTCAGGGCAGGTTTGCAGAGAGACAACTCAACACCGAATGGATCTTTTAAGAGCTTGTGTTGCAGACTCTAAGTGGAAACAGCAGGAACTTGTCGTCCTTGTATTCATCCCTACATCACTTGCAGCTTCTCAGCAGGCTGGACACTATTCTCCTCCTACCTCTACCTCCATCTACAATGTCCACATATATCCACCCCTCCCTGCTCACGTGCGCCTACATTCCAGGTGACATGCCACCCCACAGCGTTGACAAATGTCACATATTGCATGAGACTGGTTCTCATCCAGCAGGGACAAACATAGAGTTGTTGAGAGACACTGCATTTTCTGCTTAGCTTGGTAAATTGACCAGTCTGTGCGACTGGGGTAGCTGGAGACAAATGTGTCTGCATGGACACCCTCGTCAGATGCTACGGTCTGCGGCTGAGAGCAGCAGCGGCAGCGCTGATTAGAAACACAAGGAGCTCGCTGGGCTTCACTGCACACTCAGAGGCACCGCAGGGAGACACACTTTCAACGGGGAGCTCTAACAAATATGCAATTACATGGCACCATATCATACAAAGGCTGCACCATGTAACCGTTTGTGTCCGATCACGCCACTCCACATTCAGTCTTTCATCTGTGCTGTAGCGCTGAAACACTCATCAAGCAAAAAGGCAAAACATTCACCAGGTTCAACTACACAAAAGCAGTTTTTTTTCTCTGATTCTTGTAATTGTAAATGAAATGCCTTTGGGGTTTAAACTGTTTGAACAGTGAATTGAAGATGTGACCTGTGGTTACTGGTGGTTTTAACAAAGAATAAAGCACCATTTACATTCCCAGGGTTGGTTTTTAGTGTGTTTTGGTTGTAGCTTGAAAAATGAGTTTATACTCGACCTGACTCCTTCTACAATGCAATTTACCTTAATTAAGAGATGGAGCTAAATGTACAATAACAACAGGCACGCTATTTAATCAACTTGTCATAAGTCATAAATGCTGCAATTTCCCTACACTGACATGGAGCAAAGACTGTAGCATGTTTTCACAAGTGTGTAGGGCACACCAATAATATGTCTGCACATTTATAATTATCTCCTGTGTTCGAGTCATGTCCTGTTTACAGAGACTAGGGAATAGGTTCATTTTGACATGAAAACAAAGATCTTGGCAGCGACTGCCCTCATGCTTTGGCCGTCCTCCAGCTGCATCACCCACACCCCAAAACTGAGCATGGCCCAGCAGCCCGACTGTGTCTCTGGCTATCCGCTGTAAAGCTGTTTGGCTCCAGTTCAGCCCTGTAATCCCTGAGCTCAGAACCCACCCACGTGTGGCCTTCAGACGGAGTCGGTGGCCCGACCCTCTCAGCCACAAGCCTCTCCACCAGAGAGAGAGAGAGAGAGAGAGAGAGAGAGAGAGAGAGAGAGAGACAGAGAGACAACAAAAGAAAAAGGATGAATTTAACTAACCACTGGCTCCCGTGATGCACATGCATTTTGCTCTTGGCCAGCGTAGAATACATAATTTACTTAAAGACAAATACCGACCGCATGCAAGCATTCACACATTTGTGCACCCGTTAAGTGCAATCATACACACCACACACACACAAACACACACACATAATATATATAAATCCAGCAAGTTGCTGCAGAGTTGGGAGTTGGCTGATGAAAACACAGTTGACATTATGTTGATGACCATATGGCATCGAGGCTGATCAATGTTTCCGCTCTGCTGTGGTGGACCCCTCTTGTGCAGTTATTCAGCTTATCTCTGATAATCCTCCTGCTGTAACTCTTCCTCCACCCTGTTCCTGAGCTGTCCACAGGCTCTCGTGCCAAACTAACACCATTAAGCCACAGCATTGTAGTGAGACGTAAATACTAAGCAACCGAGGGCAGAGGCTGAGGTAGGTTTAAAGGACAGATTCAGTCCTTACACTAGGCTCTTATTTTTGCATAGTACTGTCTGTCATTCCTATCAGATGTGATCAATGTACGGTATCATAGCCAAAATCGGGGAACCTGGTGACATCACTTTTAAAATGTCTGATGGGGCAAGAAAAGCGAGAAGTGAGAGGATCAGGCGGTAAACAAACCCGCAGTTTAGCCAGATTGTCGAAAGCACACGGTAAATACAAAAGTGAGTGCTCCTGTGATAATTCACCAACACACAGGAAACTGTGCACACAACTACAGTAAGTACGGTCGGTCAACGTTCAACCATAAAGTCTGGATGTAAATGATGATGTAATGTTTACAAAAGACACAAAGTTTCTGCAGGGATTACCAGGGTTCATTTTAACATCTTTTTACTACCACCAAGAATCCAAATTAATACTCATTTCATGATCATACTGGCCAAAGTCTGAGGCAAAACCAGTGTGAATGACTAGGCCTCAAAAAATTTTTTATTTGTTGACATTTATATCACATCTTCGTCACCAGTTTCCCGCAGTACATTCCAATTCTTAAATGACATAATCTCATTTACAAATAACAAATTACCTAAAGGTCTACATCTGAATTTTACATAAAGTCAGGAACAATGCCAGCAAAATGCTAAATACCAGTCACTAAATTGTCAATAACTTTACAAAAACGTCATACATTCAAATCCAATGTAGTCTGGTTAGCAATCCGGGCTCCATACCTTGCCAGACTTTTGATTGCCACCCCCATTGTCCTGAGTTTAGTTTGAGGGGTTTAGGTCTTAGTGATATCTGGCAGAACTAGTAGTACTACTAGTACTTATTGTTCAGCCAGTTTTCACTAAAATCGACACTTTCTCATTATGAGACAGCAAGTTTCTGGTGCGCTAGCACTAGCAACAGAGCCGATCTGATGGTGCTGACTGACACTCCACACAGAAGTATCTCCCAGCCTCCTGCAGAATCCACTGTGGCACCAATCACACTTGTGTATGATTACGCACGTGTATAAAGACTATATATATATATATATATATATATATATAGAGAGAGAGAGAGAGAGAGACTTTATGACTTTTCTTAACACCTTGTAAGACGTTTTTGATGGAACTAAATTCAAAACTTTTTAAGTCCACCCGCAAATTCTGCTAGGACCGTCCCCTCCAGCACATTTTTTTGTTTAAAAGCAACAGGGGAGTTGGAGATAAACGTCTGTGTGAGGTGTGGCCTTGTGGCTACACAGTGTGTGATGATGTGTTTAAGCACGTATGTGAATCAATGTGGACTATATGACAATTATTCTTTTATAGGTTTTTGGTCAAAAGGGTAAGGAAGTATTTTTGGATGTGGTTACTCTTTTAAGCCATATGCCCAGAGGGTAAAACTTTTTACAATTCCTTTTTGTTTTTGTCTGCTCGTGTTTCTTGCCCCCCTTCCCACATCTCAGCAATTAACTTTGAGAGTACAATGTCATTGTCACTGATAGGAATGGTGGCCAAGGCGACTAAAGTAAGACGCAAATTGTAATAAACTACATTTATCCTGTAATTCAGGCATATTTCATCTCAACTAGAGAAAATAAGGTATCATTCTGCCTCTGACTCATTAATCTATCAATGTCATGCCCAGACATAAATCCTTGGATGGTGCTAGGTTTTACTTTCGGTATTTGTGCTCCACCGCAGGGTTGAGCTTTTATCATCAGTTCCTATCTTCAGTGTTTGTTATTGTCAGTTCTGAGTGCTGTGCAGACAATCTGAGCTACCCTGATGCTATCCTATGATTCAAGACAGGAAGCAGTTTTCAGATGTCCTCCGTAGATACAGTGTGAGGCTGCATCATCGGCCGGCTCAGGAAGTCCAACTAACTGAGATTTTGCTCTTAAAAAAACTCCCCAACAATCATATTTCAAGTAATGCTCAATAACATTCAGTGAAGCAGAAGCTTACATTCACAAACAGCCCGTCTCCCTCGTCTGCCTTTGCCTCACGCAGGACACACAACAGATCCTGACATGTTTAGTTTGCACTGGAAACAGATGAGAGCCTCGTAGTGACGTAGACCTGAGCCGCTGGTGGATGAGCTGCTGCTTCATTAGTATTCATAAACATTTAGCTATTCCAGGATGAGCAGCCCGGCTGAGCGTGCTCAGACTGTGTCTGAGAATGGCTGGACGCCGGCTTTGTGTGAAGGAGGAGAAGACAAAACACAAGAAGGAGGAGAATGGAAAATATGACATATTTCTGCCTCAGTAAGGAACACACAGTTCCTGACAAGAAGACTAAAAATACCACTTCATCATCAAGTTACATTTTCATATTTGGATCACTGTGGATATATGGTGCCACCTGATTTTGCTGATACAAACCAATACAACGAAAGGAGTTAACACTCGAGTTCAAAGACATAGTTGAGAAAACAATTTCAACTCAAGGTCCATTAACTGTTTGGGAGAAAAATGTTAGCTCAACTTTTAAGCCAAAATGGATGCAAAGTCCAAGAGGTGCTCAGAATTATGGAAGTTTGAAAATCTTAGGTACAACAGTAAATAAGAAAAGTCTATCTGCAGATGGAAATGTGTGATACGGTTGAAAGCTCCAGAACAAACAAGTTAGTGGACTTTGAGTTGAGGTTGTTTGCCAACTTTTGTTTCCATGGTCAAGAATGACCTATACAGTCTATACATGTGAGTAATATGAACCCAACACCAGCCTGGGTGGGTGTGATCACCCCCACATGTTCATCTTACAACAAAAAATGCTGCTCTCGTGAAACACCACGGCAAACAACTTCAACTACTGAGTAATACAATGGTCACTGAGAGGCTGAGGTGAGAGGTTACATTGGGCAGCATTGTACTTTGCACATTAGCACAAGTTTATAAATGTGGTTTGAGGTTTTCATGGAATTATATTGAGGGTCCAAGGCTGTGGGGCGTTTGGAGCAGGGCCTACCAGCTACACAAATACCCAGAACCTGACTCAATACATCGGTCGAGTGTCTGTGTTTGGTCTGTCGTCAACTCTGTACGTGAAATTGTTTGTTCCTGGCACCAGGTGTCTTACTATTTGGGTTGAAATGGTAGTGATGCTGCCAAGTCTTCATTCGTGAATATTCCACACTCTTCTGCAGAAACTGTCCCTCTGTTCCAACTTATTTCTTCTTCTTCTTCTTCTTCTAGGTGCTACAGTCTGCACATTTACACCCTCTAGAGGTGAAATGAAATGTCAGTTTGGAAAAACCCATTAGATGACGACACTAAATGTTTAAATTCAATATTAAAAATAAAAGTTACACAAAAGGCACTGAGGTGGTTCTTGAAGTTCACTTTTTGTGATGACAAAAAGCTTGCCTACACCGCCACCAACAACATACCAAGTGTACAGCGTGATGGACTGACCAGCCCAGAGGTGAACAGGGAAAGAAGGGAGAAATGAGGGAAGGCTGAATTTGCTGCATAACCCCACAGGTCCTTCTTCCTCTCTCTCCCCTTTATGTTCCTTCCCTGTCACCCATTGCTCATCACTGGCACAGAGTGGGCAGTGCTGCTGCCAAAGTAACTGATGGGCACTACCCTATGCTGTCCGCTCTGAGCAGGACCATCGGGGCAAAATGATGCAGTCTGAGATCCTAGCTGAGCGGTCATGACAGGCTGTGGATCCGCCTGCTGCCCCTGCTGCTTTCAAGGGCATTTTATCCTAGTGAGGGACAGGAATGGGGAGCACAGGAGCAGCTGTACATCATCTGCTGCGAGGCACAGGACGGGTCATCTATTATCTCCCGCGAGGAGACGAGCCAAACCCCATCTGGTTCAGGCCTAAGGATACTAACCAAAATCTCAAGAGACAGGATAGGAAAATAAATGGAAACTAACAGAAAAATTTAATGTCATTCTGTGTTACAACTTGAAGAAAACAACTTGCTAGGATGCCCATGTCTATAATGCATTATAAACACACTTATGTGTTATAAGCTGCTTAGAGCACTGTATAATCATAGTTATAAGCACTCGCACACATTCATAAGGCTTTATAACAATAATCATAACACATTATAAAGCATATAATGACCTACAAGGTCAAGTATCATAACGTTGTAATGCATTATCCATTAACTATCCTGAGATATACACAGATATACTAAATGACAAGCTTGTTACAATTTACTATAAGTAATCATTAAGTAAAGTGAAAAAAATATTATTTAATGTAAGTGAGTGACCAGCAATTATGAAGTATTAAAACACTTGACCTTATAAGTCATTATACAATGCTTTATAATGAGTTATGATTCTTTTTATTTTAAAGCTCTATGAATATTTATGAGTGATTTTATCCATACTTATACAGAACTATAAACAGATTATGACACATTAATAGTATGCGTATAATGCATTATAGACATGGGTGTCATGAGTTTTACCGAAAACAGTTTCTCTATCTATACATCTACAGTAAATCACTGTTATGAAGTATTCAAGAGATGCTAGAGGTTTGACAAATCTAATCAACCCCCATGAAGATTACAGGCAGGATGACATGCACCTACCTTCAGTACAGCTGACTCCAGGACTGTCCCAAACTACCATAACCTGAGTGGAGCGGTTACGTTTTAATTCCAGATGGATGTCCAAACAGGCAGTGACAGCAGAACACTGAAGGAGCATGGATCTAGTTCTGGTTAGTGTGGCTGACGTAGGCACCACCCTGCCTGGCTTTCCCCTCTGCCAGCTCCTGCTGCCCCATCCCTTTTTCCCTGGTGTAGAACACACACTGAGGCTATTGAAAGACAGGCAGCACCTCTGTCTACTTGCTGGCTCTGGGCGCTGTTGATGTTGGCATCTGCAATAAAGGCTGCCTTTCTCTTTCCTGCATGTCCTCCCGCTGGAGTTCTCACCTCTGCCAAGGAGAGCTGTGAGGCTGAACTGGAAGAAAGGTTGCGTGACGGCGTTGTGCCGGCAGCGTGTGCCTGCCTGTCAGGGGAAGGGAGTGGCAGCCTGGTGTGACACACTTGATTACTCTGGCTGATTGGAGATTATTTTTGGCTTCCAATGGCACCCTCCCAAAACTGAAACTCTACGCTGCATTTTCTCCTGCAATTATCACAGAAGTTTGACTATCACTCATCTGATATGTTATATACTGCAATGTCACATAACCAGTCTCAAAGTACATAACGTGGCACCCGGAGCTCTCTTCCTGTCAATTGACACCCTGGGTGAATTTAAAGAAAGAGGGAAGTATTTCATTGTGGGACACTCCCACTGAGTTTCAGTTAAATACTGAGGTAGACAAATATAGCTCAGTGTTCATGAGCATATGAGAGCAACAACAACCAATAGAGTGAGCCACAAAATGCTCTTGAATGCCGGCAGCTATGTTCAGTGAAAAAGCTTCTAATAAACCAACTGCACCCAGCACATAACGGGTAGCAGACAAGGTTAGAGACTAGGTAGTGAAGAGAGTCACACACCGAGCAACTGAGAGCCAGAAGCACGACTTCAAATGAAGGCCTCTGCTACTTCATGTCTGCTGAATGTGTAAATGAGCAATGGTTTAGTGTTTATTAGTGTGTAAAATGTGTGATATTAACTTTCTAACGTTCTGCTGTTCTGAAATTCCCACTTACTCTATAGCATCGCCCTGAAGCATTATCAGCAAAGACTTTACAAGCCATTACACAGACATCTACAGTCATATAAAAATAATGCTGTAGCCCGATCATACGACTACCATTCATTGCCTCTATTGAGCGTAATCCCCGGTACTCCCAAAATCATTCTCTACCACATGTTAAAGTCGATCTGCACGATTTACTTCACATACATTTTCTGATGCCAGCTTTAGGAATGGCCACTTTGAATTGTGCGAGGGCACATCAAACTGTTGCTTAGCCACTTAACTTCGCATTTGCATGTCCGATCGATGTGGCCAAGCGTGTTCTGTCCTGTAGGTCGATGCAGCATTCGTAATAAGACTTATTGTCTATTGTATTGTTATCTGGCAGAGCGGTCAATATTCGTCTTTATGAGCAACACAACAAACAGGTCCGAGGTGCACTTCATGTATACCGACACATACACTACCAGCCAGCGTACAGTAAGTGAGACGGAAGCCATGCTAGGTGTTTTTAAAGATGCTGCTGGACAGGAACATTTAAGAGGAATCCGTCTGATAAGGCTTGGCCAAGCTGGGGCCAAGCAGGGGCCACTAAAATGCTTACAGAGTCTTTGAATAAACCCTTAGCCCTTAGACTTTGTGACGAGGTGACCTGTGGTTGACTTCCTGCCTCTAGAGATGCACGTTTCCTCCCCTGCAACACTTCCTCTTCAGATGTGACTCCTGCTAACCTTTTGAACCAGTACTTCCTCGACATATCTCCAGACAGAGAGGCCCTCCTGCTCCACAACCTGTGCCTGCTTGTTGAGCCCACAAGCAAGCAGGGTGCTGTTCAAACAAGCAAGTCATATTGGTGTGGTACAAACTACACGTTACCAAGAACAACACTCTCATGTTGAAAAGTGTGATGACTGCTGCAATTCCAAGAAAGGGAAGTTAAATGCTTCTGCTGCATTGGCCTGACAATGACTCTTATGATTATTACATGAACATGAACAGTATGTGCCTTACCTCTCAGCAGTGTGAACCTGCTTCGTCTGTGTGTCTGTGTGATCAGTAACCCTGAAGGACCTCTAACATACAGCCTCATCACGGTGGGAAAGATACGTTTCACTTACGTCTGGCATTAAAATATCAGCAACTTTCCATTCCAGTGAAATAGGATTTGTACAGTCAGCAGAAGTTATTTCCCAGAGCTAGAAAAAATATGGATGTCGTGAAGAGGAAGAATTGGTAATTGTTTTGTAAGGACGAGAAGGTCAACAGTACAATGTGTCAAAAAGAACAGGAAGGAACATTTCTGAACTCCATTCAAGTCATTATTTTTTCCAAAAGCTACTTTTAAAAGCTTCCATTTAACCATTTGTCAACCACGTTTTTAGCGAGGTGAGCCCCACATGACAACTACCAACTATTTGTCCACCTGAGTTCGGCCGAGGGAGGTGGAGAGAGTGGAAAGGGATGCACCGGTGACTACCGTACCTCTGGCTGTTTTTGAAGAGTTGGCGTCTCAGCGAGAATTCTCCTAAGACAATAATGTTTTTCCACAGAAGAGTCACAGGAGTGCCTGTGTCCACAGGGGATGAATGTGCCATCTAAATATCTGCCAACTGAACAGCCTGACGGGGCCTGCCGTGTTAACGTAATCGCCGGGTAGGATCACTCCTCCCTTTAGTGTCTCCCTTCCCTTGCCTGAGGTTACCTGTACCACTAAAACACCACACTGTTTCCTTTCTTTGGAAAAAAGATTATAACCAGAATGAAATTAAACTGAACTGTAGCCAGTTCTTGAATATGTACCCAGAGGTACGTCCTGCAGTGAATCCCCTCCCTTCACACTACAGAGTTTGGAAGCTGATCATCTTAACCTCTGGGAGTGTTTCACTGCAGTAGGAACACATGGAAAAGCCAGCCGCCCAGCCCCAATCACCATGGGCCGTCTGGCTCCACTCGCAGGCCTTTACCATGAGCGGAAAAACACACAACTGCAACTTGATTCTATAAGACGCCTCTGATATGTTACATACTTTTTAGGTTATGTTGATAGAGAGACCCATTTGAAAGAACGGGTGACTGTTGAACAACCTGGTTGTAACAGTGAAACTAAAACAATATGACACACCATCGTTCACAATGTACAGCATCTTCAGAACGCCTGTTATGTCTGCTGACAGTAATGGTGGTAATAAATCTAAGAGACAGAGCACCAGCAGATTAATCCCCTGCAGCTTTTCCCTGCCACATGTTACCGGGCCCTATGGCAACCTGTGGACACCAATCCCAAACACCCATTGGGCCAAGGCCGGGCACGCATCAACAGATTGTACTCCTCGTGCACACCGGCTGAATTATGCATCTTATCACTGGGCGGAGAGAGGCAGAGGACTGTCCTATACCAACTACATAATCACATTCAGTTACTCCAAGTTTGTTCATCAAGAGCTATGGAAGCCCTGAGAGGCAAGTGAGGGGGAAAAAATTATTCTGGAGATCCATTTTATATTTCTGATCTAAATATTTTTTTTTTCTCCTGTGTTTATGACTTAAAAAGAGATGAAAAATAATGTTTTGTCAGGATAATCTTTATTTATAAATGTTTTCATCCGTGAAATAGGTGGGGGAATAAAGTTTAGCCTAATGAAAAAAATTTAGTTTTGCCATGATTTATTTTCTTAGTTACTTTCTTTTGTGACAAAAAAATGTTGGCGGGTGAAACATTATTATTATTATTTATAAATGTTTTTTTTAATCAGGATAATTATTGTTTTGTTTTGTCTTTAAACACACTCTAATCACAAGATACTTATTATATTGTGTGTCAGCAAGTTATGTAACATTACTGTCATGTCTTTCTTTTGGCTAGAAATAATTTTGCTGGATTAAAACTGCCAAAATAAAGTAAAGGCTAATCTACACAGGAGGCCTTTCAGATGATTATTTCAGTCGACAATCTCATATAAATCTTAAGAAACAGTTTCTATTTAAATACTATATTATGTTATATAAATGATATACTGTACATTACTCGTGCTTTACCCGAGTACAGTAACTGTGTCCTGAAGTGCGTTTTTACACTTCAAATCTATTTTGTCTAAATATAGTGCAACTAACAACCTCAAGCTAATTTCTCATTCAGTGGTGTGAACGCCATGATTAATGATTAACCACAAGAGGTCCCAGCGTCTCAACAAATAAAAAATATTGTGGATGTTCTGGTGAGGAAAGTATCATGTTGTTGGGAATGAGAATGTTATCAGTCCAGGTGCGGAAAATAAATGCAAAATGCAAGGTGTTACAGGTAGACAGTGGTAGATGTTTACATCTGAAAGCATCCAATTCCTCATGCTCACAAAGTTTAGCATGACAAAAATGAAGCCTGTGCTGAGGCTGGATTATCCACCTACACTGAGCATATGTGAAACGAGACATCGCTCCGGCAGCTTGAATTGTTCATTCTCTGTCTCGAATGAGCCCCATAAAATCCACTTCTCCAAACACAATGACGAAGACGAAAACAAATGTCATGCGGCAGTACCGATGAGTCAGTGTCTCAGGTTTGGATTCCGTTCAACCTCAGCAAACTCCGATCGGAGTCATTATCCTGGAGTAGAGTCTCCTCGGTGTGGTCATGAAGGACAGGCCAGCAGAGAGAGACTCTGTCCGGCCGGCCGGCCTTCACCTCCCGCCTTTGAAACACAACGCGCTATGACTCATCGGGCGCGCGTCACAGCTTCCTGGCTCCCTCTCAGCCGCTCTGTGCTGCTCCAGAAAACTCATCTGATGGGCCCATGATTTATTTAAACACATGCTGAAGTATTTTTGCATTAAAAACAGCCTAAACGCTCCAGTGCACTTCACTGGCGGGAAAGGCTCCTCCAGCAGAGATCTGGATGCGTTATCCTCTCTGAACACTTCTCGCATCATCAGTTTGGTTTTTCTGAGGGACAGCCGAGTTGCAGATCCAAAGTAGGCAGGAAATGTTTTTGATAAATGTTGGAAGAAAGAAAGAAAAACACACTTGCTCCTTCCTTGCAGCTGCGATACATGAAATCTAAAACCAATAAAACAGGTACATTTAGCAAACTACACATTCATTCTCGTGAGCATAAAACAACAACAGAGCTCAGCGCATTTTAATTCATAACCGAGGAGGATTTCATCATTGTAGAATTATCTGATACCAAGCAGCTTAATGCTGCATAATCTACCCAACGTGAAAATCCTGCCCCTCAGGATATAAACCAAGAACCGAAAAAAAAAACAGATCTGGCCTCAGAGATGGAATTATATCCACAAAGATCACACAAGTCACACATAATCCTGTGCTGCGGGCCACAGCCCCAAACTCATTATTGATGAATTAATGTGTGCTTCGCTAAAACCTATGAAGCTGTATTAAGATATGCGCGGTGAAGAGAAATGTTGTAAGGCGGTGAAGTGGCTGCTGGTGACCCTCCATCTCATTTGCAGCAGTGGGGAGCAAGGGACAGGAGCCCGTCCACTCTGCAAGTGGAGGGTTGTGTAGGTCAGCAGAGAGCAGCCTGATGTAATGAACTATTCCTGGGTCTGTTAAAAGGATCAATAGAGATTCATCACACAGCCATCCCGTGCTCAGCAAAAGAGCACAAGGAACCAGGATGCAGTAAAGTTAAATAAAAAAAATAATAAAAAAAGACAACAAGCCCCCCCCCCCACACACACACACACAGCCTCAACAGCCTCTGCATGACTGGTGAGGAGAGGGAGGGATTGGGGAGGGAGAGACAGAAAGGACAACAACAACAGTCCAGGCACTGTCTGAGAAGTTGAACCGTCCCTCCAGCCCTAGTTTGCGAGCTGTGGGTGTCCTCCAGCAAACATCAGCTGCCATGACATCAGACTACAGGAGAGAGATGGAATGGGTGGTGGTGGTGGGGAAGGGGGGTGGGGTGGGGTGGGGTGTTTGCCAGTGCAGCTGCTGCAGTAGTCTCTGCCAGACACCTGCCTGGACCTCGGGTATAAACAGAGTATGAGCAGCCCACAGCACTCTCCTCTCCTATTTTCACCTCACGCAGGACACACATGCACCCACAAGCCAAAAGCAGAACATGTAGGTAGATGACATAAAAACAAAAAGCAAACAGCAGAAACATGAGAAGTGAAAGCAGCAGCCCTACCGGCAGAGAGAGACGGTGAGCAGCCCGGGTCACAGTCGACAGTGGCAGGATGAAAGCGAGGGACCATCCTTACACATACACCTCCAGCTTCAGAGAGAGAGACGGCTCGGGCCCTCTCCACCCTCTCTCTCTCTCTCTCTCTCTCTCTCTCTCTCTCTCTGCCTTCTGTGCTCTGAGCCTCTCTCTCTCACCCCTCTGTTACTCTCTCCACACACTCTCTCGGCCCCTCCCCCTCTCTCTCTCTCTCTCTCTCTCTCTCTCTCTCTCTCTCTCTCTCTCCCCCTCTCGGCAGAGTTGTGTGTCCAAGCCTGATGCAGCCCGGCGAGTCCCGCCTCTGCTGGCGGTGCTGCAAGGTCAAGGTTTGTTTCTGCACCGAGTGACAGCCAGTGAAACCCAAGAGTATGCAGGTTTCTAATTCAGTCGTTTCACAGACTGGCTTTCTCCTCCCCGGGTGAAGGTGTGGTAATTAGGGAGATGAGCTGCTTTGAGTTTGATTGCAGGGAAAATGTGCAGACTTCATCGGCAATGAAGTGGCAAAAAGAAAAAAAAAGAAAAAGAAAAGAGGATAAAATACGACTGTGACCAGTAGCACCAGTAGAGACAAACATCAATCAGGCTTCTGAGAGAATGTCTACTTTCTGCTTTTCTTCTTTATAAAAAAAGGCCCGGTCATCAGAAAATAGAAGGTTGATTCCACAGAGATATTCAAGACCGAAGCACAAATGGTGGCGATCATCACTATGATACATTTTAAAACAATTAAAAAAGTTAAACTGTACTAACTTGGTCTAAAAACAAACAAATATTCTTACAAATAGTCTTATGCCTCTTCCAGGACGACAGCGTACTTTGTTCAAAACTAACACATAAATGGCAAAATGACGTATGTCAGTTTCTTGCAAAATGCAATCTGCCCCCTCTGCTGGCAACTAAAACCATTTGGCATTAGGTTAGGGAAATTTCACCATCAGGGATTTAAAAATGTTGACTGTAAGGAGGCAGGACGAGGACTGCCATGGTGTAGTCAGACACCGACATGCCCAACCCTCCACCCTAACCTCAGCCTCCATGCGCTGTTTTGTGTTAGGATAAGGGTTCAAGCACATTGAGAGATTTTAGATCAAAATCCAGGGAACAGAGAGACCCAGAGAGTCCACGATGGAGGAAGTTATGCTAGCTGAAGGGCTAACAATGGGTAAAAAAAACCTTTCTTTACTTTCTGCTTTCTTTCCTTCTTTTGTTAAATATCTAAAATATATATATTCTAATGAATCTCATATCATTAGGCATAAATGGTGACGAAGGTGGTGGTTTTCCCTCCCACTAGACCCTTGGCCTTTAGAGAGGCTGGGTAACATTTGAAATGTTTTTGACAGAATTGTCAGCGTGATACTTGAGCCGATACCGCACTTTGAAAAGCAGACACACGCTTCGTTACGAAAGACCTTTTTAGCCACAGAAGCTGAGTTTTGTTTTGTACAGACATTCACGTTCTCCACAGGACCAGTTGTAACCACCAACACTTTCCAAAAAACTTAAATTGACACTTTGGCTCACGACAAAAATACCTGCACAACTGATGACGTTCCCATCAGCCTCAGATGAACCTTGTGTTTAGTGTTGATAAGAACATGTTCGCACGCTCACACACTGATCTAACATCCCAGCTGCGCCTCAGTACAGACTCACAGAGCTGCTCGCGTGGCTGTGGACCATAGAGTGTGTGCTGTAGACTCGTAGTCATGTTTCCACTGACAAAAAAAATTTAAAAGGTAAACTCAACAAATATCAAATGTTGCCTTAAACCCAAGCAGCCCAACTCAAACTTATAAGTAAAAAAATCTGTTTACTTATACAAATCGTACAAATCTGAGCAGACATTCAATGGCAACTGTTTTTCGACAGTTTTGGCACCGTAGCCTGTATAAAATGGGTCGGCACCATCCCAGTATGGATGAGTATGATATTGAGTTTTACAAGGCTCCTGTAACCTGACAGAGACCCACTGCTACAACAGCATGGCAGCACAGCATTGATACGAAGGTCTAAGCTTCTCATTTGTCACGTTGTGATCTGAAAACAAGCTGATGATTAAGCACGCGCCCCTGAATACTGGGAAGTTAAACCGAGCGAGCACACAGAAAATAGCATTCTTTGTAAAGAGACGCAGGCAGTCAAGAGGATAAGACTTACTGTTGCGACTGTAAACTGCAGCTGGCATGGAGCGGCATTAATATCCTGTGCGAGCCTCTCTATCCACCTGGGGAGGAAGTTTGCCAGGGGTCCTGCCCCCTTTCTGACCCTGGCACTCACGGGCCTGTCGCCACGACGACTGATGTGGTAGAAAGACTGTCAGCGATGCCAAGAGGGACAAACGGAGAGAAAGGGAGAGAGTGGAGACTCTTTGCTGTGCGAGTACCACTGGACCTATAGGATTACTGGTAATGGGATTTCCCACTAATGGCTCCTTCTCTGACAGGTGGCGTCCCCGTTTAGCTTGATAGCTATAAAAACATCAGCGAGGTTTAAAGCTCTATCAGTGTTGACAGTATCTTTCTCTACGGCGAGGACACACACTTTCTACTAACAAGTGACACCTTGAACTAAGGCATGTTACTTAATTATGCTCACAATTATTTTTTTATCCAATAGCATTGTTGTAAACAAGAACAAATATTATTGGTACGTTATTATTTGATAATTCTTCATTTAGTTTGAAGATAAAATGTGTGCAAAAGCACATTCTTGCTGAAGTGCTTCAAAAAAGCATTTTACAATGAAATGCTTGTTTACCACACAATGTCCATGTTCATTAAAGTTAAAAAAATAATAATAATACACACTTAATGAAAACTTTCCCATGCTTTTAACCAAATCTCATGGCCTTCATCAGTGGAGGACATTTTCTCTGAGCAAACATCCACATTTTGATGGCATTGACATGAAACGTTTCAGAATTATTTGTTTTCTGGTATCAATCAGCTTGAGAGGTTCCAATATCGTGTTTTACATGTGAATTCAGTGATTTAGTATTCTACTATTAACTATTTTGGTGGGAATTTAAGCAGCAGAGGTCGGGATATGCTGACCTTTAGTCCCTAGGCTGAGTCAAGATCCAAAATCACCAGGTCCTACATCTCCCATAATGTCATGTGATACCATGTTGCACACACAGTGTGTGTCATACAAAGTAGTCAAGGTATGGTATAGCCAGGATATGGCTAAGTTTCCACTAGTCAGCCTCTGATCACCAATATGTGAAATGCTGTTTGTATTTGATCACAATTGTGCCTTCGACACTAAGCAAGAATGAAGGATTGTAGAGAACAGAGCGCTCTAACTTTCCTAAACACAATAATCTGTCTGTATTTTATAGAGGGACTAACATTCAGATACGGTTTGAACCCTGCAGCCACTGGTGGTTTGTTCCAGTAGCGACAAGGATACAATGAGGGGAAACTCCTCATGAGCCGCTCTGATGTCCTCTACAACTTCCGCATCACAACGTCTCTCTTCACCTGCATGTCTCTTTTGCAAATTCAATTAAAGTCCCATTATCTAGCGCCCATTGACGCTAAATCAGAGGCAGGGAAGGGCAGAAAAACGAGGGAGGCTGAGGGACGGAGGGGAGGGAGGGCTAGAGACGGAGAAAAGACAACAATAGATAGAGGCACGTCATAATGTAATGATACTAATGAGGATAAAGCAGCTTGCTACCTTTTCTCCATAAGCCTTCTGAAAGCAGGACAGCTTGTGACATCGCAGGGATCAACAGCACCGTTTCACACACTGCAAACATGAAGCAGTGTGTGAGGGCGTTAATGCCGTGCAGACGGACACAAACCAAACCCAGGAGGAAAAAGAGCAGAGGAAAGTTATGGGAAACTTTTGACTCCTTTAGTTAAATGAACATTTAAAAAAAGGGAGGACAGGATAAAAGCAGGAATAAAAAAATGTATTTAAAAAATGCTGTTAAGTTCCTTCTGGGTTCAAGGAGGTTATCGCGTGAGAGTAAATGTTTAAAACAGTTCGGTAAACTTATTTCAGGATATTTTCTGAATTCATAGCTGCAGTTCGGCACAGATTACAGCAGGAAATTCCACCCCCGGGGTCCATTCATGGCAGCGTCAGATAAACTTCAGATAAAGTCACTGTGTGAGAATAAAGCTGCCAGTCACCTAGTTTGCATCGTAAAAGCTGTAAAGCAACTTTGATTTTGGAAGGAAAGAGACTTTCAGAGCTTATAGGCGTTGGTCAGAGAGAAAAGACGAGTGAATGAAAGCAGGAGCTTATTTTAGGACAAAAAGGAGCGAGAAGAAGAGAAAGACATCACGTGTGCAAGGGCAATATGCCCCCCTCCCCCTCACATTGTGCTATTACTGTTCAGTGGCCAAAATCCAGATCATACAGATGTTGTATTAAGGAGCTTCAGTAGCAGAAGTGCTGTGTGGATTTTGTTGCCCTTGGTTTGGCCTCTCAGGCTACGAACATATATAATATATATATAATATATAATATATGTATTATATATAATGTATATATAATATATGTATTATATATAATATATATATAATATATATGATATATATATAAATATATATTATATAAATATATATATTATATA
>CALSBV010010995.1:529779-547764 GCA_943590825.1 Bovichtus diacanthus
ATATATATATATATATATACATATGCATATATATATATATATATATATATATATATAATGATTATATATATATACGGTATATATATATATTGCTGTACAGTTTTTTTTCTTTTTCTGGCAGTGAGGATATCTGACCTGTAGAGGGCGCCATTATTCTTCAGTCTTGAAGCACTTTCGAGCTCTGATATTTAGAACCAACAATATGATCAAAATTAGGTGAGACATCAGCATATATTTGGCAAATAAAACTCTTACATCTTCCAGAAAGAACACCTGACACCTCTCACTTCACACATGTCCTTCCCCTCAGGCATAGGACATATTGGCTGATGTTGTCCTCAGGCCTGTACTAGAAATTATAATTGGGGTGAAGAGGCTTGCATTCAGATGAGGTGGAAATGGATGTATTCTTTTCTCTTTTGACCAAAGCATTGTCTCCTGTAATTCTGAAGTCTCTTTTTCTTCTCCCACCAATTAGAAGGAGGCACGCTGAGTATGGGGGAGGAGAGAGGACGGGCCATCTCCATCAGCCTGCTAACCACTCAGGGGAGCTCATTAGACCAGCTCGCAGCCCAGAGGCTTGGTGTTGTGTTGGCACTACTTCTGACACCACGTCAGTACCATCGCCTTCAGCGCCACTAAGAGAAAGAGCCGGAATGAGAAAGCAGAAGCAGCTTTAAACTGCAGCTCCTGACAGCCTGTCACAACACGAAGGTGTCCAGATGTAACGTGTAACAACTGCTTTCTCATGGAGCAGCTTACTTTGAGTGGCCTCCTGGATCCACTTATTGTATCAAGACTCTCCGTTCAAAGAATAAAGCAGCGCAGGCTGATGGTGGCTACCCGAATCTCAGAAGACCTCGTGTTTCAGCATCAGCTTTGCACACAGCAGGTTGATGTACACCGGCACTGATGGAACCAAAACGTCGCTTCCTCAGGAGAACACCTCGGAATACCCTGTACAGATTCAGACGTCAGCGAGAATCTGAGGCGGATCCTTGACAGTGAAATGCTTCCTTCCCCGAAGCCTGTGATGTCAGGCAGCGAAGCCTCGGCAAGGAGAAGACGAGAGCCCCGTCTCTGCTACGCCAGGGCTTTTTGTCAAAGCAGTTAAGCATATCCTCTCTCATATATGTGCTAACAGCAGAGCTCAGCCCCGATCACATGGCAGCCCTCTTTCACTTCAGGAATGAGGTGTGAGCTTGTTTTGGTACCAGACACACTGGGGTTCGCTGGCATGGTGAGCACTGAAGCATGGTGCATAAAGAGCTGTCATGCCGCGGTGCCTGCTTTGAGAGATGCTGCGGTGGATGACTACAGTAGGTACTGGATAGGGTCCACTGACTCACTGCGGCAACAGACGGCAGATGTGTGCACAGGCTGAGGGACTTTAATGAGTGTTTTGCTGTCTTGTGTGGAGAGATGTTGGCCACGACCTGCTGTCGGGCTGCGGAGTGCCACCTCAGGGCCAGACACCAAGCGTCACTTGAAGATAGATCAAGTTTATTACAAACTGGGTATCTTATTGCAGGCTCTCACCATCTTTCCTATCAGTAATAATGACATTGTGATCACAGAGTTAACCGCTGAGGTTTGGGAACAGCGCAAGATATTTAAAAAGAAGTCAGATGGAGCGAGAAACACAAGCCGACTGACAATCAAAGCGCCAAGTTAACCAAACGTAATGGAAGAGAAACTTCCTGCGGCTCAACTTTGGCCTACAGTGTTTGCCTGAGTTGCCGAGCGATGGGGCATTCTTACCAGTATTTCCGTTCTGCTCACTTTCCGTTCAACATCCAAATGCTGTGGTTTAATGAGACTACTAATACTACACTGTTGGTTTGTTTAAAACCCGTCTGATCCTCTGACTGCTTGTATTTTTTGATACAAACAAAATGTGTATAAATATATATAATAATAGAAAGTAATACAAGTGTACCTGGTGATTTAACTGTGGTTCACGTCAAACAAAATTGAGCAAGGAGACATGTCATTTACAGCTGCCATCTTTGTTTGGATGAGGAAATGATGTTGCAATTTACACTCTTTGTTTTTCTACATCGTGTATTGGATGGAGTATTGTTTCATCCACATGGTCAGCAGGTCTTTGAGGATCTGGAAATAATTTTAGGGTTCATCAAAGTTTGTTGAGTATGTACAGTATTTTATGTATTCATGGTAACACAAGAGAGACACAACACACTGCAGTGCCAACAGATTTCAGCCATTGATTTAGTTAGCAAGTACGTAATTATATCCAAACTGCAAAAATAAGATCCAAGTCGCAATAAACGAGAATTTCCTTTGAGCTTTAGCTCTCTCACCTGCCAATTTTCTGTTCAGTTTAATGGCTGCTTTTTCCCCCCCATTAACAAACATACAGAACCCACCACAGCAGCTGGTGTTTACAACACATTTCACTCAGCACATGTCAGCCCTCAGCACTGATGAAGCCGAGCATCACTGAACAGTCCAGATCCTCTGAAAACATTTAATGTGACTTTGACAAAATGATATGCTTGTGCAGTCAGATATTAGAATAATTCATCGCATGCCTGTCACATAAAAAACACAATACAAGATAGCTTTTGACCATTTCAGCAAGAATATTTTTTAAGACTTTCAAAGCATTAGTCATTACAAAACATCTTACAATTGTGTTGTTCTGGGTGAAGAATATCATGAAAGGCTCACTGACATTTGTGATAACTTTCTTGTCAAATAGAGAAAAACTAGTATAGTCAAAGAATTGTTTTGATGGATCAAGTCTTTCTTCAAAGGGAACTCATATTGATACACTATAGGAGAGCTCATTTCTACCGAGCAACTCTTGCCACTGTGACTTGATAGAGGGGAACAGATGAAAGCTGACGGCATAAAAGGAGAAAAAAAACGAAAAAAAACGATGTGATTGTTAGCAGATCTTTGAGAAAGCGCTGTTTCCAAGCCAGAAGAGAAAGAGAGTGAGCAGGGTAAATTCATGTTAAAATAAAGCACACGATATCTCAGTAACTGGTGGAAAAGGACAGCCATTATGTCCCTGATGCCCTTATCATTTCAGCTGTGAAGATAATTTGTTATGAATTTCTAATAGGCCTTGTCTCTCCTGTGTCATCAAATACTTTATTTGCACAATCCATCAAATGGACACTTCTTTGGGGTGAAATGGAGACAAGAAAGCAAAGCATCCACAAAATGTCCCATATAAACATGCAAATACATACTTATGAACACATTACAGACCTCCAGCGCAGTTATCTACACCTGGATCACTTGGCTCCTCAATCAAATATCTGCATAGTCTCATATCCAAACCATACCCACGCCCACAGAGTGACGTTAAAAGCTAATGAGGTGTTAAAGGGCTTTTTATTGGGGCCAGAAGAAGACAGATTGGTGTGTGGGGACCACTGACTGTGCGTGTGCCCAGTAATTACCAGTGGTGCACCACCTGCCCCCCAATCGCCCTGCCATCTCATGCGACCGCTCATAAAACAGGCTTCCACACAGCTGTGTACATCACATCTACTGGCTGGATCCACTGTCATGAACCCTTCTGTCGCCGTTTCTATACATTATTTCCATCACTTTAAACGGAGGGGAGGTCATTTGGTGTTGGTAAACCAGTTAACCCGATTTAGGTATGCTTTCTGTGTGATAAAAAAAATGGAATACAAAATCACAGTTGGCATACCCTGACCTCTTGGCAGCCATGTTGAACGGAAAGCTCCTCTATTCCCGTTTATTCTCCTTTTTTTTTTAATTCACTATGGAAGTTGAACCCACAGAGAATTATCGACCGACTCGGCACGTTCTCCTCAGCTCGGTTCACTGTTTTGGTTTTACAGCCTGTTTGGTTCAGTTACTTGCACTGCTGTTCACATGGCACTTTATGTCAACAGATATAGCAACCATAGTGCTAAACAAAATGAGTTATTCAGGTTTGTTGCTGCAGTTCATTGCTTTGAACATCAATTTCATTATTTTAGATTCAATTTTGCGTAGATGTGCTGTATTGGGATAAACCAATATTGGAAAATAGAATGAATATACTGTATTTCAGACACATTTATCTTATTGCTTAATCTGAGTGTTTAATTCTTTTTTTTTTTTTTTTTTTTTTTTTTTATATATTGTGTCTTCGCAACAATTTATTCAACATGCTGATTCACTGCCTTATTTGACATGACTGCAAAGCCTGTATGACCATTTATTCCTTTTCTGTAGAGAATGATGTACAACGCGAGCACGGCCCATTAAACACATGATTAGTGGTGATGTTGTGTGTACTATATGACTGGATGAGCAGAGGGCTCACACACACACACACACACACACACACACACACACAGACACACACACACACACACACACACACACACACACACACAGCCAAACGCCATTCTCCCTCCCGACCTCTCAATCTCCTCCGCATTAATTATGACTTTGTGACTTTGGTAATAAAGAAAAGTGTTTAACGGAGAGGAATTGCAAATGAGCAGGAATTGATTGGGCCGTCTCTGGTACTAATTTATTGCAGACTTCAGCCCCGAATAATAAAAGAGGAGGAAGAGGAGTTGGCAAGGGGGAGAGGAAGAGAACACAAGTTGAAGAGAGGGGTTAAAATCTGGTTCACCATAGGAAGGTGGGACAGCAGGAGGAACACATGAACATAAGAGGTCGAAGGGGGTAATAACTTTTGGTTGTACTTTGCAACAGTCAAACAAAAAAAGAACTATACTATACTTATTGAAGTGCTTTTTCACATACCTATACGTATAATAATTAGAATGTCTAGATTAGCTAAACATTCAGGAGTTTACCCTGGTGACCGGATCAAAGACGTATTGAGTCCCTATAACCCAGCAGCTTCGTCAACCAAAAATCTAAAACCATCACCAAAAACAAGCCTCGAGTCCAGCACAACTGTTATGTATTCATCTCCTGGTTGATTCAATTAAACAGTGAAAACAAAAAAACTTCAATAAATACTGCCAGTGATGGATAGTTTCTACATTGAATTTTTTCAAAATCATTTCAAATGAGAAGAAGACCATCTTGTGTTTCCTTCCCTAAACCCTTTGCTTGACTTGTCTGTGGTTTGAGGCAACGATTCGAGTCAAACAATGATGTTTTTAGGATTAGTACATACGTGACCAACCAGATGTTGGCTACGGGGCATTCTCTGTTCTGCACCGGGCTAATGATAAATACCTCATTTGTGCTGCATTTCAGTGGACATCCGCACATGTTGTGTTTTCGATGAGTTATGCATACCCACAGCCATAATCTGGCAAGTGCTACATCCAGCTGTTAGGTGGAATTTAGCAATCATTTCCAAGTTTACAAAAAGGTAGAGGCGGAACTCTTCCTGAGGAGAAAATAATGGACTTTTTGATGCCATACTGGGAGAAACACTTTGGATGAGAAAGGTCATGGTGAATGTGGCCAACAGCTTAGATTTTAAGTGGTTGCAGGATACTGTGAGAGCACTGCTGTGTCTCTAATCCATCAGAGTGCCATTAGCAGGTGGCATATTGCTGTTATCAGAGTCAGGGCGAAGTCAGGGTGAAGTCAGGGTGAAGTCCGGCTTCAGTGTGCCTCACAGGGCAGCCGGGGCTGGGCCTGAGGTACCCCCTGGACCACTGATAGCCCGGGGTCAGAGCCTAGCTGACTGAGACAGAGTGATCCGCGCTCAGGGCCAATGTGGCCATTAATGTTAGATGAGCTCGGCCTCATTGAAATGCATAAAAGATGAAGGAGGGACCCCAGGTGACGGCTGCGTCCCTGACCGCCCCAGCCACTGTCCGGTCATTATTGACGGAGCCACGGGTCGCCGCTGATGCTAGGACGGGCCAATTACAGCACCTGACAGTGATTAAAAAGGCCTCAGAGTGCAGCAGTTGCCCGAGCTACAATGACATCTACGTTATAAAAAATTCAAATCCATTGCAATTCCAAACAAGCATGTTGAGCGCAATAAACGGAGATGATATTTCTGCGTAGCGGAAACATTATGGCTTAATTTCCTAATACTGCAGAAATAAAAGTGTTGAGTGCCTGTCTATGTGTACAAAAAAAAAGTCTGAGTGAGATTCATATTTACAAAGATTTTTGTGCAAACCAAGCACAACTAAACCAACTACAAATGTACTGAGAATCTGGGAAAGAGAACTCTGATCAAATTACTGTTGGGAAAAATACACGGCCAAGCAGAAATATTTATAAGAGCTGATTACAATACTGGCGCACAGTCGAACAACAAGCAACATTAAAGCGTTACCTTCTGCAGAGCTTACAGCATCATCTTGGTGTTCAAATTCTTCAAAAAGTAAGAGAGCCTGACCTGCAGTGTGCGTCACTGCAGAGACACACAGTCAAGGTAAATCAGCTTTTATGTAACAAGACCATATCTGACAACCCTGACCAGGATCAAAAGAATTCAAAAAAGTCATTACATACGAAAGACCAAAAGTGTGAAATTGCTGAGGAACGGCAGCTGAAATAAAGTGACGTAGCAATCAATTGAACACAGATCCCAGGTTCACCGATGAATGCCCCTGCAGAGAGCATGGGAGAAGACAGCATGCCGTTTTCTCAGCAAGTACAAAAAGTCCTCCACATGCGAGTGTGAGCCAGTGAAGGTCTAATATTATCTGTCCAGCTGACCACCAGTGAAGCAGACCCACACTCACCATACGACTCGAGCTCTCCCCTCGCTGCTCTCCTTGCTTCTGTGCTGTGTTGAAAAGTCTGTCCGCCTCCCGTCTGTGTGCCTCAGGTGTGCTCCCCCTGAGACACTGCTCTTTACTACAGTACGGAGGGAGGTGCCGTCAGAGAGCGCCCTGCAGACAGCTCAGGCCAGGCCAGGCCAGGCCAGGCCAGGCCAGGCCAGGCCAGGCCAGGCCAGGCCAGGCTACCTCACAACAAACAAGGTATGCAGGAGCATATATGGCTATGATACACCAAACATCTGCATCGCTCGCCAGGAAGCTGCACGGTTGCTGTTATAGTCGTCCAGACACCAGATGATTTTGTTCATCAGAGATACTGCACTTCCTGTCCTCGGGGAGGCCTGGGAGCACAGGAGGCAGACAAACAGACTCGTAGGTCACCTCAAGCTGGCAGCCTCAGCTCCACTCCCGAGTCTCCGCGTTGAATAAATAATACCCTGTGCTCATTTGGCTTCCAGTGGAAATGACCGAATCAGGTTCCCTGGCCTCTACTGTTTCAGTGGCAAACTTTTTTTTTTTTTTTTTTTAATTTTATTTAATTTTTTTTAAAAAAGGGCATGCATGCCTTTAAAAAACTCACAAGAGTCCCAACACAGCATGGCCAGCCTCTGCAGTAAAGCCAGCCTCTTTAAAGATAATTTATTACAAAACAAATTAAAAAAAAATAAAAAATCGCAAAGCAGGTTAAACATTCCCTACAGACAGTGAAGAGAAAGTGGGAGAAAACCACACACTCACACACAGACACACACACGAACGCAGATGGGGTTGGTATGTAGTCGAGCATTAGCTGGGAGAAAAGAAACAGTAGCAGGGTCAGAGGAGAGCGAGAGCTGCATGTGAGAAGTGAGGAGAGCTATTGAGGTATGACTCCTGTCTTCAGGAATGCACCGCAGGCAGACAACACCGCGGTCTTCTCTCGCTCAGAGAGGCATGCTATCAAAGGGTCAGTCCGTCAGTCTCAACAAATAACACCGTAAAATGCCTTAGGTGTGTGAAGCAGGCAGAGATCAGTAGCCCCACTTCCAGGAGCTGCCTGTGAGTGATGGAGTCCAACATGAACAAGACGTTGCCAACCAAAGTTATAAGTGTGTTTGCATTTGTGTTTTTGTCTGTGCTCCTCTCGCTGGTTTGAATAATCGGAGCCTGAATCAGGTGGCATGTGTAGGATTGTTGGCTCAGTTGCCAGAGCGACACCACTGTCAGTCACATTTAGTCAAAGAGCACCGACCCTGCCCAGCTTTGGACCTCTGAATCAACGCACACATTTCCGATTTGTCCAGCTATTCAAATAGGTCTGGAATTATAGCCACTGTTGAAGAAAGAAAGACCAATCAGAACTTTGTCGGTGGAATAAAGGATGTGTATGTCATCCCTCTCCATAGATAGTAGCTAGGTACTAAAAAAACATACAAAATGACAACACAGAGAAATGGTGACAAGCTTGAATGAGATCAGCATAGCAAGTCGACTTACAAAAAAAATAAAAGAAAACTCTCCAATCTGCATATTTATTAATCGCAGTGAAAAACCCAATACTTAAAGCTGCATAATCAATGATGTTACATTAACAACAGATGTGCAGTTCTAAGCCTTTTTCATTTCATTCTTTTTTTTCCCGGCCTGAAAACTCATCTGCCTCGTTTCAAGAGAGGATTGTTTATTTATTTATTTATTTTTTTAATCTAAAAGCTAAAGAAGAAAAGATAAATGCACTGTCCACTACATGTCCAGCATCGCACAAAGACAACATTAGTGACTAGCTTGTGAACATTGTGGAGCATTTAGCAGGTAAAAAGCCAGATTCTTTGTGCAGACCCAATAGAATTGAAAGGAGAATGAATAGTAGCCTTTACCTGACTCCAGATGAATGCTAGAGTTTCTCGATGTTGGCCGATTGTGTAAATAGGTAAGCTAACTGCTTGCTAACATGTTAGCCAAAATACCTTGATAAGGTGCCAAATATCTCACCTGTTTACACCTTGTTCCACGATTAATAGAAATCAGCCTGAACACCTGTGTTGTGTGTGGATAGTGACACTAACCCGACACTAAGCTGTAAATATGGACTGGGATCATTCAAGGCGGCTATTTAAAACCACCTCACATTTGACTCCAGCCTCTGTGCAGACGTGTGAGTGACTATGTAGTAATTTTTTTTTTAGCAGAGCAGACAGAAGGGACTCCAAGCCAAGAGGGGGAAAAAACATGTAACTGTGGCATTCACGAGAACTCAGCAGAGATGGAAAATGTTTGATGGCCAAGTTACACGAGGCGGTGTGCGTGCGTTGTACCAGACAGGGATCAGAAACTCAATAAAATGACTGGACGCGCTGCGAGGGAGGAACGTTTCTGTATTAAAGCATGAACTGCAAGCTGTGGCTGGCTGACCCACGGAGACTTGAATTACAGACCATAGGAGTTTATGAATGGTGATTGGCTACTGCTGACTCAGGCTGCTCTAGCCACAATGGCCACTAATTTTAGCCTTGTGAAAAATCACAGTGTGGAGCCATTAATGCTTTCACCCTGCAGCATTTCTCATGGCCCGTTTCAACTGCGCTCGAAAACACAGATAGAATAGTTGTCATTGAACTGCACATGGTCATAAGAAGTGTTGCGAGTACAGTGGGTCATCTACTGTAGCATGGATTTACTATATGGATAAGAATCACTTTTTCATCTATGATAATATATATAATAGACTAATCAAAACGTGGATTGACAGAAAAAGTATTGGAATACAAAACAATTGTAATAATCAATTCATCGTTAAAGTCAGAATCTGGGACCCTCGTAAGGGTGTGAGATGATTAAGAGAAAGGGAAAGTGCTTTGTTTCTTGTGAAGGGGCTCATTGCATGGGTGGAATACGGTCTTAACAACATAGAACATGCAAAATGTTGATACATATTGCCATGTAAAAAGTAAGGGACTTTCCATTTTGCACAAACCCTACAGTGTGCCTTGGATTGTTTTAGAAGGAAATTTGCATTTGAGATGTTTTTGAGAATGCACCCATGCAGTGAGCACCTTCCACAGAAGGATGAAGCACAGCACTCCTGACGGATCCAAAGACCATTACCACAGACTCAGCAGCGCTTCTACTCCATCGTCTCTTTACCTAAATCATTCTACTTCTTCAGGTCACTAAAAATTATTCTAATTAAAACAAAATAAAAAAAACAGGTGGAAAAAATTAAGTATTTGGTTGAACTGGTCACAACTGGTAGACACATGAAAGGGGGGTCAGTAGGGTCACGAGCCACTCTTAACCTTAGCCCACTGAATCCTGTATAGGTGCTGTGTAAAGGGGGGGGGGTCCTAGGACATTAGTGAGATTTATTTAGATATTGATTTAACGCCTAATGCTCTCCCACCAACTTCATTTCATCTACTTGCTCATTTGTAAGCTAAGAAAGCTAAAAAAAACCAAACATTTGCTGAATTCAACTTCCCAAATGTGACAATGTAAAAACTTTTGTCTATTTTATTTTTTATTTATTTTTTAATCGGAAATTGAATATCTGGGCTTCTTGGACTGTTGATTGGACAAAACAAGCAGTCTGAAGACTCTGAAGGTAGAGGCCTCTGTTAACATTCACTGACATTCTATGGACTAAACCATTGTCAAAAAAAAAAAAAAAGAAAGGAAATCACTGACAGAAGTAGCAGCTGCAATTAAAAAAACTAAACTTTTCAGGTGTTCTCTTTAGCCATAAGTTGGAGGATCTATATCACAGCTGTCAATCAAAAGGAGCAAACACTTTTCACAGCTTGTATTAAGTCAAAAAGGAATTTAACAATCATTTAACCACTGATAGCAAACCATTAACATATTGTTTTTAACCTCACAGCTCCAGATCAAGTGCAGGTGTTGAAATATATTAAAAACAGAGTGAGTATTCCTGATGGCTTTCCATACATCATGCTTTGGATCTCTGTCACGGGACCGGATCCCCCCCCCTACCTTATCGTCCGAACTGAAATGCAGTACTTCCACATTAGATTCCACATGTCCCTGACATCATCACTCTGGAAACTTGAAATGTGGACTGGTTAGGTTCTCTGATGAGAGGCAGGGAGGTAAAAAAGACCCAAACGTTTTGAAGCAACTCGTGGCCGAAAACCAGTCTGCAACAGAGAGGAGCAGCAGTTCCCCTAACCAGCATCCACCCATGCCCCTCCTCCCCTCCCTCTTTACTTGACCACAAAACATGTACTAATCTTTTTCCTGCTCCTGAGGGGGAAAATGACTAATTCTCCCTCCTGGAGGTTGGCTTCCTTCAGTCACTGCTCCCGTTTACTTCCCCTTTCCCCTCCTTTTACTCAGCCTTTGTGAAAGTAGACACAGCAAGCTGTTCTTGTTGAGAGCAGAGACTCACAGCATTACCAAGTAAGGCCGGCTGCTAAGTGGACCAGACGGGGAGTAAAATCCCTCCTTGCTCCAGTGTGTAACGCTAGCGCATGTTCGCATTCCAGCAGCCGCTGCAGCCCCTTCCTCCGCAGCCTATCACTTACTGCTGCCATGCAATTTACCCCTAAATCATCTCTGTGGCTCTGTACAGGAGGCGTAGAGTCGGACTTGTGTGTGTTCCTCATTGTACCACTCTTCAAGTGCCAGGTCTCACTTTTTCCTCACAAACTCTCAATAGACGATATCTGGCCTTGGCGAGGGGAAAACACACTACCGCGCAATGGTCGCAGAAGGTTTCGGGTCGGGCCACACTGTCTTCGCTGCGTCACTTGTCGACCAGTTTCAAAACAAAGTGGAGGAGAATAAAACATCACAGGCAGGAGGATTAAAGTCACTTCGCTGAATCAGCGGAGTGGAATGCAGCGTACGAGTTCAGCTAACTCGGGAGAGGCGAGATGTGTTGTGTGTACGGAAAAGGGAGAATAATATGCTGGCGAGGTGAGCAGGCTGTGGTAAGCGCTGCATGTGAACAGCTGTGTAGCCTGAAGAAAGCGGCAGAAATAGTTGGTGTGGACGGCAGTCTACATTAGCAGTCTGCTCTGTGTGTTATGGCTCCAGCTGTTTGCAGAGGATGCCACATTGAAATGGGTAAAAGTAGATAGATGTTTGCATCACTTTGGGTCCATGCTCAACAGAACAACTATTGTTCTGTATTTATGCGAGTTGTGTTAACGTTCAGATTAAGGTACATTAACTAGTTCTTTGTTAGCATGCAAATTATTAGCATATTGGCTCTCAATTAGTAATTTTAAAGCACTTATGAATGCCTTATTCTGCATAACCATGTTCTACAACTACTAGTACATTAACAAAGAGTTTTCCCCTCCTAATTACTGTTTATTGATAGCAAGCAAGTTATTGTACATGAATGATGCTCTTAGTATGCTTTGCTCTGTATGGGCCTGATAAGGTGGTAGTACCACACGAATAGTCATTCTCCCCTTAGCACTTAATAAATACTGGCTAGTCTTATGTAACAAAATGCAAAACTACAAGTGTTGATCGTGTCCAAATAACTCTAATTGAACTCTTTCTAACTCGGAAGGTGTTCTCCATTCTAAAGTGAGGTCTGTGACGGTATACACGATTAAACGTATGGAGTGCCCGAGTATCTATACGAATAAAGGAAGAAAAAGCCCAAAAATAAGATTTCTTTTTTTTATAATGTGTATAATATCATGCCATACAATAAATACAATTGGAAATTGCCAAACATACTTACATCACCAGTGCAACTTTACAAAAATATAATAAATATAAATAATATAATAATAATAAATAAGGGAAAACTCTGTTAATGGCCTAGTGGTTGTAGAATATGGTCATGCAGAATAAGGCATAAATAAGTGCTTTATAATGACTAATATAGAGCCAAGATGCTACTTATAAACATCTAGTTGGTGGTTAATATGTGTACCTTAATATAAAGTGCGACAATCATTTATTATCAATATGAATAGTTTTGCAGTTAATGTCTCTTTCTTACAACTCAGCAGTGATGCATGTTCGTTGTGGAAGACACACTCAGATCCCTCACTTAAATACTGTAGCAATGTAAATTAACTTCCTTACGTAGAAAGTACAGAAATATCAACAGAAAAAAAATATATATATAAAGAAATAAAATACGTGTATAGACCTGTTATACAGAAGGAACCCTTCCAGAGTGATTTAAAAAAAGAAATGTTCTATTATATTGTTGAAATAGTATTAGTGATGCATTAATGTACAAGTGGGGTTTTAATGCTGTATTATACTGTATGAAGATGTCATTGTTTTGCTTTTAAGATCTGAATCTGCACAGTGACTAGAAACTATCGCTGTCATATAACTGTAGCGCAGGAAAAGTACAATATTTCCCTTTGAAATGTGACGGAGTAGAATAAAAAAAAAGTATCATAAAAAAGGAAATTCCCTAATAAAAGTGCACAATTACACAATATCTGTACATTCCTCGAGTAAAGGACTGACTAAGGTTATAGTGTATGACATGTTGTTCTCAATTGGTTCTCATTAACAGTCAATTAGTTTAGTTTACCGCATAACGTCTGCTGTATAATTGAGTTTGGTGTGTGGTCAGTGTGCACGTCAATGCTGGTAATAAACACACCGATACTTCATGTTGCCCACGGTAACTCTGCTTGCTCAGTCCAAGTAATTGGTAGTAGTTGGGCGTACCAAATGTCACAAACAAACTTTAGCTGCATGTAAAGGATATGCTGACACACAGTAATGCAAATCCTTACAGTGATCATGGAAGAAGTTTGCCTTTGTTATTTTAGACGTTTAAGAATAGCCAAGTATTCTCGCTCCCTATTGGCCTCTGTGGCCTTCCTCTGAGCAGCTGCTAAACATTTCTCTCTCTGTCTGTCTCTCTCTCTGCTCGCCTGCCTCTCTTTCACCTCCGCTCTCGTGGCAGGGTCGGCTATTTGTAGTCATTAAGACTACCGTCAGTAACGTGCACGAAATGTAAGAGAACCGAATTTCTCTGTTGCCTAAAGTCTGTCCCTTGTCTGAATGTCCCGATTACAGTGAAGAAACAAGATCAAAAGCGGATGAGACACAGCAGACATAATTAGTACGTCATACAAACGAAAGAACAAAAAGGGAGCGTCAGTGTCACTCTGCACCATGACTCGGGCTACAAAGCGCGGATTTACAGCGACTGCGGCTCCAAGCTGCACTGCCACACATTTACACCGCAGATCGATTTGACAGGGGGCTTCAGATTTGATGTTTCCATTTCACGGCATGAAGAAAATGGCAGAGAGTGACTGATATCAAACTGACCGCTACAAGGCATATCTGCAACTGGGTAGCAGGGAACGGGCTGTTGGGCCGAGCGCCCTGCAGCCCTCCGTGTGAACAAGTGGCTGGCAGAATATGACAGAGCTCAGTGTCCATGCTCTGAGGACCAACACATTCACAGGCCTGCGCTCGCTTTGGCCCATAAATCAATGGAATTAGCGCTCTATTAAAGACGCCAGTCAACATTTCATTTAAACAACTTATTACACCAAGCTACTACTGTATTGTATTGTATTATTGAACATGTCACACAGCGGGCCTCTCTGACGACGAAAATGAAATGATTATTGCCATTATTTGGGTGTCCTGGTGAAAATCCAGAAAGCCTCTGGAGATTTATGCGAGATTCATCTGTATTTGTAAAGTCTCAGGATGAGCTCCGCTGGGATCAGTCTGAAAGATCAAGGACCTGCATTTTTAAGAAGCCTTTTGAAGTCCTGATTTCAGTGCTCAGTGGAGACTGTTCACTGCAGTCCACAATGAGTTTGGAATATTAAAAGGCCATGGCTCTGTCTGTTAACTTCAGATAAAAACACTGTAATCAGATGAATCCTTGAGGGGTAAAATGTGAGGCAGTGGGGGGGGCTGGGGTGGCTCGGGTCACGTTCGCCTGGGGAAAAGGGGATGAGGGGTAAAATGTGAGGCAGAATGGCGTCAGTGGGTGTGAATGATGAAGGGGAGGGGAGGTGGAGGTGGGGGGTGTCTTCAGCGCTGATGAACTACCATGTTTGGACAGTTTGATGTGTGCCAGTGACCCACAACAGCAGAGAGGGTAGAGTTCTATCAAAGAGTATTTCATCTCGCTGCCTTGACTCCAGATCTATATACGACACATCACAGGTTCTCCTCACGCCCCATCAACACAACAGCCATTATTGTCAACCCCAGCTATTAACACACAGGTACATCCATTAGCAGACAAACAGTGGAGGTTGACACATTACCAATGGGGTCATTGATCTACTGGAGCCAAGAGGAAAACAGAGATATGTTACTACCAAAAAAACCCACAAAGAAGCTAGTTCACCTAAATTACAAATAAAACTAAAGAATGTGCACTTACCAATAGTGGTATCTGGCTATTAAGACACTGTATATTTAGCTTAATTTGCTTGGATTTTGAGGTATCAGTGTGTCATAAGTCTGCCTACACCCCAATACAATGGAGGTGAACGGACATATACAACTGTATCTGTTTATTTCACAAAAATATCTGAATTTGGATTCATATCAGAAAGAACCACATTTGAAATCCTCCAGACTTAGAGTCTACAGCCATGCTAGCGACTCTTCGAGGCTGGACTTAAGCAAAGTGGTCCTTTAATCTAAATGCTAACATCAGGATGCTAATATGCTCACAGTGACAGTGATAACATGCTGAAGATGAAGAAGGTATAATGTTTACCATGTTCACATGCTTGTATTGCTCATTGGCACGCCGCACAAACGACAGCCGATGCTAAAGGGAATGTCATTAGTTTTGCAGGTATTAGGTCATAAATCAAAGTATTGGACAAATCATAATTAACCTGCTGATCCTAGATGAAAAGGAAGAGAAAATGTCAACCTCATGGTGGCGCTAGCAGAAACGTGGGGGATCACTAAAGTAAGTAGGATTAATCTTCCGGGGACCATGAATGTTTGTGCAAAATGTCATGGCAATCCATCGGCTAGCTGTTGAGATATTTCAGGGAGGTGGACTGACCGACGGACAACCTAACAGGCTGTTAAGTCGACTCCCATGGCTTCAACTTTCAAGCAACAATGAGAAAGATGACCAAAAAAACGGACCAAAGAAGCTTAAAAGGCCATAGTGCAGAATCAAAACCAATACAAAAAGAAATTGTGTATCTCATCAGACGAGCAGTGATGTTTGTGTGTTGCTCTTTGACTACTGTATTCTTTGTCTGTTACTTCTCCATCCGATACAACTAGAGTAGAGGGAGAGACTCTGGTGAATTGACCCTTTAAAATGTTTTTTTATTTTTTTTATATTAAGTGCAAGACACAGCACGTTAATTGCTGCTGATTTTCCAGTTGAAGGGACCAGCCACTAATATGTGCAGGTCAGTTCTTTGTGTATAACCTCATACTGATTGTCTGGCTCCCAAAACAACTCGGGAACCTCCAGATCAAATCAACACTTTCCAGTCCTACCGCATTTGAAAGCAACACAAAGGTTTGGCTCATCCTCAAGCTTAATGAAATGGGTCTCCACCATCCAATCACTGTCTGATGTATAAATGGAAAACACACGAGCATTAAGCTGTGTCGTGGGGGGACGTTTTTTTCCCGTCTTCACCCCCCAAAAGACATGGATGTGTGGAATAGAGGGTGGGGGGGATGGGTGGACTCATGAATAAATATATGACCCGGAGGTGTGTGACAATTGATGCTCCTCTCCACATCACATATTCCCCTTTTTGATTACCGTTCTCTAAACCAGACCAAGAGTTTGCTCACTTCAGTTGACCCCATGGGTGTCTTTCTCATTACACAGAGAAAATGAGACAAAACAGAGGCCAGGAAAAACCTGATAAAATTAGCTTTCAAGCTGAGTGTGTCACTTAGTCTGGCTGTATAGTCGTACACTGTTAAACCCATTAAAATGTCTTTAAACAGAACTCTTGTAATAAATGACTTTCGGTTGATGTAATGGACAATTGTGCAGCTGCATTAAAAGGTCCACAGCTCTTTAACACTAATGACTTAACAGTCTTCAGTTGACATTTTAAAGTTCTTACAGACAGTTATCTCTTGTCATATGTCATTATCGAGTGTTTTTAATATTAAAATCCCCCTCTTTTCACTTCCTGTAAACATTAATGTATCTATTGAAATGTATTTTTTGGGCATTTAGCTAACCCCTCAGCCAAAGCTGTACTAGTCACTGACAGTCATAGAAACTAGCAGAGCAATATCAGGAGCTAGACGCGTGTGTGTGTGTGTGTGTGTGTGTGTGTGTGTGTGCGTGCGTGTGTGGATGTCAGTTGAAAAAAACTGTACATTCCCAAAGAATGTGGTTTTTTGCACAAATGTATTATTTTCTCCCTCGTCCTCGGCCTCCTGCACCAGGCAAATGGCAAGCTAGCATCAGCTATCTAGCAACATGGCATCCACACACTGTGAAGTCAACTCCCATGGCGTCACCTTCTGTAGGTAGAGATAATATCTCTTTAACAGCAGATACGATACAGAAAGCCGATGGCTGAAACGCGTTGTTTCCCCTCTGCTGCTGTGCATCATCAAAAGTATTACATACTTATCAACGAGTGCTGACCACTTCATTTGCAAGTTGTGTAGTTTTTCGGGGTCGGCCCCCATTATACTCTAAACGCATTTGAGTTGAGCGCACCAGTTCCTTTTTTTGAGCAATTTGTCATTGACAAACGCAAACCAAGGATACATATTTGTACGCAAGTCCTATTTCAGTCTTGTAATGACGAGAGAACTAGCTAGCCACCTGAAGTCGCGAGACCTGTGTAAAGTGCAGCGAGTGCCCTCAGAATGTAACTGTACATGTCACAACTTACAAAAAGGGTTGTGATTTGAGACGGCGAATGTAGCCATAATATAGACATTTTACACATTTTGCAAAAACTAAATCTTTTATTAATTATAAGCAATTCGATTCATCATCCAGCCCTATCTTAAAGGCTGACTCCTTCCATTTTCACAAGACACAGATATTTATATATATATATATATATACACACACATATATATATATATATATATATATACACACACATATATATATATATATATACACACACACACATATATATATATATATATATATATACACACACATATATATATATATATATACACACACACATATATACACACATATATATATATATACACACATATATACACACATATATATATATATATACACACACATATATATATATACACACATATATATATATATATATATACACACACATATATATATATA
>CALSBV010010995.1:548164-567465 GCA_943590825.1 Bovichtus diacanthus
ATGGTGACTGACTGTCATTCACGTTTGGTTCAAACATGACACTTTATGACCAAAAAAAGAGTACAAGAAGTCTGTTCACACCGAGGATCAAAAGGCTGCGCTGAATCCATTTCCACAGAGCTACCACAGAGCACAGGCATTGACACAATGTTATAATGCATTCTAGACATTTTAACA
This sequence comes from Bovichtus diacanthus, assembly GCA_943590825.1. Lineage (NCBI taxonomy): Eukaryota > Metazoa > Chordata > Actinopteri > Perciformes > Bovichtidae > Bovichtus > Bovichtus diacanthus. Next base: position 548,342 of record CALSBV010010995.1, read on the forward strand.
CAGCCTTTTGTCTTTTCCTCTTGGAAAGAGAGAACATTTTAAGCTTCAGAATCAACAAACATTATGGCACTTTACCTTTTGTGGAAACCAGGCTGGAGACAGAGGAACTGCCAGTAATCCAAACAAAAAGATTTGAACCTCAACATTTTGTCAGCTAGAAACAAAAGCTTGGATTAAAAATGTCATTGTGTTTAAAAAGAATTGAGAAGGACAAATAAAATCCTGACTGTTTGGTAACAACACTGACACACCACATGGCACGGTCCCATCCCAGCATCTGCCTGTGTGTATCTGGGCCACATGGAGTGGGCTGAACCTGAACCTTCTGCTCTCTTTGTTAATGCCGAGCAGTCCTGTGCTGTGCTGTGCTCCCTGTATGCCAGGCAGAAGCTCCTAGTGCCATGAAAGAGACGTCAGCCACGGGACACCATGGCTTCTCCTGGAGTTGTTGGGCAAAAGGTTTGTCCCAACATATCTCCTGTATCCTCTCTTGTACAAAACCTCCTCCCGTCCTCCTCCTCCTCCTCCTCCACTCTTCAGTCAATTTGAAGAGGAGGTTCCTGTCTCCATCATCACAGCGCCTCAGAGTTGAGTTACAGCTGCTCCTATTGTCTAAGCGGCCACAGTGACAAGGTCTGATTCCGCTGCGCCTCGCCGGGCCAACAAAAGCACACAAAGGCCTCCCTTAGTGGCCGTATCAATTAGGCTTTATCAGATGCTGCACAGCCTCTGCCAGGCCGGCTCAGAGTCGAACTAATCAGCAGCAGCACATGGTGCAAAGAGGGGCGGAGAGGGGTGAAGCCTGCACCCATGAGGGCCCAGCCTCTCTCTCTCTCTCTCACATTGCTATTAGGAAGTCCTCTTTATATACATACCATACTCATTTTAATGTTCATACTTGTATTTTGGGTTTCTACTTTCTGCTTTAATGTTCAAAAAGCACATAATTTTTCTCATACGGTCCGTCTGAATATACCTGTATATTCCGTCTGGAACGCTCCCGTTTAGCGGGCGTCTGTTTACGACGGTACAGTATATGCCGTGCAACGGTAGAAATGTCTCCACCGGTAGATATTCTGCAATACCGTTTCTACCGCAGCAGTGATTGTCGTGTGAGCAAGGTAACCTGATTTGGGCAGACACGGAGGAGGAGAGTGACATTGTAAAATCAGGATGAGGCTGAGCTCTAAACTAAACTAATTTGATGATTACATATGTTCCCCCAAAGAACAAAAAAAATCATAGTGTTCAAACATCACATAGCTTTAACAAAGGTTCTACATGGAAAAAAGCAAGGGGCAGAGTGGGCCGTATCAAAGAAGAAAGTCCAGTCAGCTGAAATGTGTCCATCAATTTTAACTTTGACGCTAAACAAACCCTATCGCAACACATGCCATGGTCACTTTCTGTTTAATACAGAGACCAGTGTTGGAAATGGATAGTCAGGGACCGTGATGATTCAGCTGTCAGTAACATTCTGGCAGAGATGTTGAAACGCAGGCTGGATACCAGCGCCACAGCTTTCAGCGCTGGCTCCGTCAGCTCACAGTGCCACGGAGCAGGCCGGGTGGGGAGCTGCGTGAAGCGATACGGCAATTATTCAGCCTGGCCAGCTTTGAAGTGAGAACAGAGAGCATTTTGTAAAAGGCTGTGAGTCATGGAAACAGCATAGGAAAGTTTACAGCGTTGAACAGTACACTGTGGGATGGTGCTACAGACCAAAAAAAACAAAACCCATCTTGTTCTATATGTTGTCTGGCTGAGCAGTCGAATGAAGGCCTAGAATAATTAATCCAATGCAATGTAGCGTTCCAGTAATCAAAGTCAACAGAATACTAGAATGGGATCCTGCAATTGATGATTATGGGCCGCATCGCTTGGTTTAATGTTAAAGAGGCTCTGGATTTAGTACTCCACTTCCATAAAGTAAATGGATATAAAAGAGATAGATTTAAGAAGTCAAATCTGGGTTGTAGGCGGAAGCTGCTATTACTCTCACACTAGAATGTCTGTAATGGATTTCATTTTTAAGCTTTTTTGCCAAAAGACCTGTCAAAGAGATTCCGTAGAAGAGCTGTCTGAATCTTTCCGGACAGCTATCCTTTCTGGGCCGCTCTGTTATATGCTGCTAATCCAACAGCAAATTAAGACTCTGGAAAAGAACACAGAAAGTAAGAACCATAAGCCTCTGCTTCAGGAAATCAATTTCACTTTCCTAGACCCTCATTATTTGTAAACGCAGGGGCCGCAGCACAAGGGGCTAATAGTGAGCCACCACAATGGCGAAATGAGTACATGTACTTTCAAAAACAGATTGCTGTAGTATAATGTTGTTAATGTATTGTCCCAACAGACTGTTTGAATTTACGCAGCAGTTAAGGACGGTGCAGTAAAAGTAATTTCCCTTTCATTCATTTAGCACACAAGAGGACAGGTTATGGAGTGGGCCACACATGTTTCTCTCGCCTTATTAAGCACCCGTGTAAACACTTTCCTTTGTCTCACTGACAATCTGATGGGGGGCGTCCCGCTCGGGGGGGCAGATGGAGGAGCCAAATGGTAGACCATATATCATGTGGTTCTACAGCCCCGAGGTCTGCACGCAGGCAGAGTGAAACGTCGTCAATACCAGATCCCCTCTTCACCCAGAGTAGACAAAGGAAATCCCATGTCAGAAATGATCAATAATTAAGACTGCTTCATTCCTATTGTTTGAGCTCCCTTACAGGAACTCAGTTATATCAGAAAAGAAATGAGAAAACTCCTGTTTTTTTTTTTTTTTACCTGATGTATCCTGACTTGCACTATAAAGCTACAGTAGTCCTGGAAGTAAAGTGGGAGCTCTTCTGTTGGCTGGACCAACTGCAGCACTTCTTGTAACCAGCTGTGGGCTGGAGCTGAATTAGTGGGAGGAAAGCGTTATGGTAATAACTGCAGAATCCATTTGGCACCTGGCGAAGGACAAGTCCTTCACTCCAGCTGAGCTCTGCTTTAATTCACAGGCATTAACTGTCTCCGGCCTGGGAATTAGGGCTACTCCAACTAACGATTCTGTTTTTATCGATCACTCAATTAGTCTATAATATTTCAGAAAACAGTGAAATGTCCATTTGAAATGTCTTGTTTTGTCATTCATAAACCAAAAGATATTCAGTTGAATAATTAATATCCTTTCCAGGTGCTGCCCAGAGCCGGTAGGGCCTCGTCCTCTTGAAAGAGGACAGATAAAGATAAAATGCCTGTAAATTACCTGCATTTATATAGCGTTTTTTTCTAGTCTACTGACCACTCAAAGCACTTTACAACATTCACCCACATACCTTCCAATTAGACGTCCACTCTACCTCTATAAACAGGATACCGTTCACACAGTGGGAGAATCTCCCACTCTTATCCAGTGACAGAAAAAGAAGAATATAGCATCTGTAATGTTATTCTTCCCATACATACATTTGTACATACATGCTAGTCCCGTTTGTAGAACATGTTTCCTTCCCACACCAGCAGGAACTGGTTATTGGAAAAATACAGTGGTTTGTATTTCCTTGAAAAAGAAAATCAGCTGAAGCAAAAAAAAAAAAAAGAAAAAAGAACTCCGCCAGCAGCCACACTGTTCTGCTGATTCAGTTGGCAGAACAGATCCCATTATCTTGTTTATCCTCATGGAAATTTAACAGTTTACCATGTGACCTACATTTTCTCAACAGATTCAGGTCTCGGATTCAGGCGCTGAAGAAACAGCTTGTCGGTGAGTTAAGAGGGAGTCAGAAATGTGCATGATATGATCAAGACAGGAGTTTGATGCTTTTCTCCTTCTAGATCCGAGGGAAAGCTTTATAGGCATGACGAGAGAGTATGAGATACATTGGTGCCATTATGTGAGGGGGTGGGGGGGGGGGGGCACCTCACCCTGACCTGCTCTCCTCAGAGTTCATTAAAGGCCTTGCTCTCCTGCATCGTCTAGTGTCTCCTGTCAGATATGCGGTGTGTTCCCTCCTCACCTGCTGTGCCTGGATGCTGTGTTAATTCTGCACTCAGTGAAGGCCCTCTCAGCACAGAGATGGCAGCGAGTGATAAATGGCCTGCACTGGTCTTATCATCACTGCTACACTTCGAGCTCAGGAAACCAATAAAAAAAATGGGGCCGCAGCATCACCGCGCCGTCCTAAGAGCCCCTTGGAGCCTGCCGCCGCCACCCGGCAGGACCGGCGTCACTGTAATTGGAGCTATTGTGAGGCCAGGAGGAGCCAGCTGAGGTCTGAGCAGGAGTGATGAGTGGAAAGAGGAGGAGGTCCTGTATATCATGTCTTCACGTGGTTCACATTGGACACTGATGGATGGCTCTCTCGCTCAGCTTCAGGCTCTGCTCAGAGGATTGAGCTCTTCTCCTGAAGGCCTCTCTGACTGACGACAGAAGCTTACTACAAAGCTCCAGGTGATACTCCCAACACCTCTTTTTAGCCTGACCTGTCTTGGCACTCTCAGTCAAGTAGGGAACTGTCTCGTACTCGTAGATTTACAATTATATTAAAAACGGAGGAAGCAGCAAATAAATGCATTTGAGAAGCAGGAACCAAAAAAAAGTATGTAATTTTCCTTGATAAATAATAGATGGCAATTAATTTCCCTTTAGTCACTTCATTTATTATTCGACTAATTGTTTTCGCACCAACACCTACATTTATGCTCCTTTTTTGGAAATTCAATATAATCCTAAATTATATGTTGGAAACGGGTTTGATATATTAAGAGAATATCAAGTTTTTTGAAAGATTTGCTCAAATAATGTTCTCATGAAATGATATTCTTTCTTTAATCTTTAACTTTTAACTTGCATTTGTGTCAGTTGTTGCGAGGAACTATAGGTATGTTGACAAAATGGATGATGGAAAAGACACAATTTATTCTAGTCTTTTAAATCAGCAACTGGACCAGAGTCCACATATTATTTTTGAACAAAGATATAGTAAGATAACACTTACTGTCTCCGTCAGCCAGTCGGTGTTCGCAGCTTTCTCCCAGATGCTGTTTATCTCCATGAAACACTGCAGCCTCCGAGTGATCTGGATTAAAGATTAGCCTTGGAGCTGTGCTCCCCCTAGTGGACTCCTGCCCTCAAGACTAACACTGGGGAGCAAACACCGGAGCAGAGGTGTGGTCGGTCACACTCGTCAGTGTGCTTCACCTCTGGGAGAAGGTGCTGCTGAATACCACTGTTAGGTCATTTGAATAATTAGAATGCTCTACAAATGAATGATGGCATTAATAAACTGCAATTTGAGATCTGAGTGCAACTGATATATCAGCAGGTCGATAGTAAAAGAAGATCATATTAAGTCATTCCACAAATATCGTGAGCAGCGTTTTTGACCTTAAATTCAAGTTCAATATATTATTGTTTAATATGTGTTTTTTCAGTAATTTTTTTAATAATGAAACCTCATTTGCATGAGTATTACATATTTGATCACTGATCAGAATCAGAATCAGAAATCCTTTGTTAGTCCCACAGCGGGGAAATTTACATGGTCACAGCAGAAAGCTAAAAAGAATGCAATAAAATAAGTGAAGTTAAGTGGATAATTAAATAAAAGGGCAAATGCACACAGTAATACAGAACTAAAAAATAACAACAGTAACAATATAAAAAAATAATAATAAATTAAAAAAAAAAAGATTTATTACTGATTCATTATTAATTACTAACGATAGGCCATGTTTCCATTTACAACCTTCAGGGGAAGACTCATCTTGCTGTTGAGCTTGTATTCCCCTGAGAAAGTGTATGCTAGTTTGTCTAGCTTGATAATGTTAGCACTGATTTTCACTATTCAAAGAGTAACATCAGAACTGCTGAAATGTGGCTAAGCAACAGCTGGCGATGTCCCCAGTACAGTAACTATAGCTGTTATCTAAATGTAAAGGAGTAAAAAAGTGCAATATTTTCCTCTGAAATATAGTGAAGTAATAATATATGACAGTAATAACACTGAGGTGTATTTGAGTAAATGTACACTATACGTACAGTTGGAGTACATGCTGCACACCAGACTGTTTACAGTGCAGGACAGATTGAATCTTAATTTTTCAAAAATGACAAGCGTCTGAAAATGAAACTTAAAGTTAGTCTGTAGCAGAGATACAGTACTCCTCAGGCGGATAGAACAGGAGCCTCACTGCTCTCATCCTGTCTTTGAAGTACTTTTGAGTGGCAAGTCTGTTAGGCAACACCACAAACAAGATGAAAGGTGAAGCAAAATGTCAGTGGAGCCCCGCTGTTCAACCTCTCATTTGGTGACTGCTGTACTTTACCCAGAACAGCCTTTGGAGAGTGTTATTCGAAAACAAACAGGCAATATACAGTAATATTGTTAAGGTTGACAAAACATTACTTAGTAGGCCTGGTCCATAACTGTAAGACCAATGCTGAGAAGGGGCATGTTTTTGAGTCATGCATCTCCTTTTTAAATGGGCAACGAAGGTGCTAACTGCTGTTTTTTTTATCAATCATGCCTCTGAACGCAATTGAGGCCAGAGAAAAACTGCAGAGGTAGAAGGTTGCGCAGTGTATTTTCATCATGATGTCCTGACTCAGCCCAGCCATGCCCTGCAGCCACACAACGTTCTGTAGCAGTAAAGTTTCACACCATACAGAAAAAAAACGAATCCCAGCGAATACACAGATGACTGACTAATGGGACTAATATGATACACTTTAAAACATTTTGGGCTACAAACATTATAAAAAAAAAATAAATAAAAAAAAAACAGATCTAAATATGACATGTTTAAAGTATTTCTTTGTACAAATACTATAATAAGACAGACGTGGCTTTGTCTCAATGAACAAGCGGAATATTTATCCAGCTTCCTGTATCTTTAATATACTGTATCAGGGATCAATTCTCTGTTTTTAATCACAGGTTTTGCCTCAGCATGTTTAAAGCGGCTATAATTGATATTCTTATAACAAAAATGTAGCAAATGACAATGTAAAAACAGTGTGACTGTGTTGAGGTGGCTGACTCTGCAGCGTCCCTCGGCTTTAGAGAGCTTTCTAGTGAGTTTCAGCTCATTGTTTAGCTGTGCGGCTGCAACTCTACTGTTTTGGTTCACTCTCACGGCTCTCACAGTGTTGTTTTTGTTTTTGTTTTCAGTGAAAAAAAAATTTGGAAACCCACTGTACACTACCTGTCCGCCAGTAAACAGCAAGAAATGTAGAAAAAACGGCATTCACAGTTTCTTTTTTTTTCTCACTTCATTGTGTTTTCTAAATGTAATATGTTACTATGTTTTCAGAGTTAGCTGTCCCTGGAAGGCCACTGTTCTTCAGGAGAAACAGAAACTGAGAAGGTCAACTGCCCATGCTCCCACACTCCTCACAGATTTCTGGTATTTCTTTCATGTACATAGCATTTTGTATGCAGAGCAGGATTTTGGGACAGGCCCAGAGGAAACTGCCCTACAGCTAAGCAGCAGTAAGGCAGCACGTAGATTCCTCCACATGCACGAGGATTTGATAGGACCCAGGTTCCTGTACCAAGATATGCGAGTACACAAGTGTGCTTCGACATGATTTTATGCTGACAAAATCCATTTTTTGTCTGCAAGGTTTTGACAGTGAAAAGGATTTGAAGCAGTTTTAATCTCCAAGACATCCTGGTTGCTCAGCAGGCAGAGTCATATATCATGTGCTGTGAACACTGGCTTCGTCTCATCTCATGTCTTTTTTGTTGTGAGTCTGTGTGTGTGTCATCATGGAAAAAGGGACAACTGCTGTAGCAGGGACTACCAAACAGGCACTTCTGAGTACTTTGCCAGGTGTGTATATGCAGTCGCGAAATTTTGCAGGTGTGTTGAGATCAAAATGACTTTGGAGATGGGTGTGGTTGGAGGAAAGGGGCCGGACGTAGGGGGGTAAGACGTGGGGGAAGGGGGCGGTGCCCCCCTTATTTTACGCCCCTGGCACGATTTAGCATCGCGGCCAGTGTGAACCCATCACATGATGGTTTCTAGTTATTTGTGGCCGTGTAGGATCTGTAATGTTTATCATCCACCCAATGCATCACTCCTGAGGGATACAAAAGGAGCCGTGGTACAGTTAGTATTATTAAGTTTGGACAACGATGCAAAGCAGAGCATGCAGAGAGCTTTTTCATAATCACATCCAATTTGGCCTTCTGTGAGATGGCAAACTTGCAAAGCGTAAGTGAGCGCCCAACTTTGAAGTCCCAAATGTCAGGCTTTCCCCACCAGCACCTGAGAGTATCACAGCCAGCATTAATCATCAGATAATAGAAAACCACATCTAGATAAGCTGTACAATCGCATCAGGCAGAGGTACAACTTTCTATCAAATTTCACCCCAATCTGTTTGTAGAGATAAAACACAAACACACAGGCAAGCTCAGAACTGTTTCCAATCACAATATAAGCTGACCTAATATACCTCATGACGCTAACTGTCGTTTGAACCTGACAACCTACTCTGTGACAGTGAATAAACAGCAAAGCCCATCATGTTATCCCCAGCAAGCGAGTTCAGCCAATAAATGACAGCTCCAGCCTGACTGCAGAGCCAACAGAGACTGGATCACAGTCATCACCAGATGTGTGGTGTTCAGGTACAGCTGGTGTATTTAGCATGGCACTGCTAGTCGCCTGAATTTGCCTCCATGCAGATTTGTGGGAAAGCGAGGTAGCTTTGATCTCTGATACTCTCAGCCGCGCTCCGCAGCGCTGCCATGAAAGAGACTTCACAATTAGATCAATTCAACACAAACAGTGGTGGCAGGAGAACTGATAAAAAGCCTGATCTATTTATGGCTTCTTCATACACGATGACAATGCTTATATTAAGGTTACTCTTAATTAGCTAGAATGTATCTACTTTTTGTACCATCTGACAGTTTCCAGTTGTAATTACTACTGCCTACTAAAAACAGCCATGCCCTCATTGTGCTGCAGAGCTCTTATTTCACTGTACGACAACAACAACGGCTACAATCTAAATGCACACAGATCTCCCTCTACAACACACTGAGGCTAAAACATCAAGGCTCATTTGATCTGCTGTAGCTCCTCTAAGCCTCTTTGCCTTTGTTTATGTCGCATTAAATCAACAGTGAGGCTGGGACCTGGAGAAAAGCAGAATTTAAGATTACATTGACACTTAGTTTATGATTTAGTCATTTTCCCCAACAGTTTAAAGCAATGCACAAACGCTGTTTGACACTGCCACAGTCATCTTTCAAGATGTAAAGGAGCACAGTGAGTAACTACCTTAACCAGGAGGTCTCCCTAAATATTTTAGTGGCCCATTCATTATTGACAAGTGGACAGACATCTCTGGATAGATTTTACCTTCGTGATTTGGAACAATGTTGACACCTAAAGGTCTGTAATGTGCTCTGTGGAAACATGCTGACGAAGAATTTTCCAATAAATTCAAATTCAATCTAGAACACAGTGGTGAAGCTCCTGCTGCTTTATTTGATATTGCTGTCACAAAGAGTGATATAGTCTTATTAAGCTACTGCACACACACACACACACACACACACACACACACACAAAGATAAATGACAGCGCCCATCAAACTACATCCACACCATTCATCATCTGACAGCGTAGTTTCTCAATAATTAACAGCCATTTGACTCTAATTGTTAAGCACTTCTCTGAAGAGCCCTTACACCTTAATTACTTCATCACTTTGTTTGGAAACTTGTTGCAATTTTAATGCCGCTTTGCTCTGATGGTGTTCAAAGATAAATTCAGTCTGAAATAACCATTTGATTGCACCACGGCCCCACAAAATATCTCCACAAAGGAACGCTAGACTCAGAAATATCCAAGAGGTCTATGGGTTAAGCTGAACAACTCAATATTTTTATATTAGCAATAGATTGAATGACTATTCAATAGATTGAATGACTTTGTGCAATTTAAAAAGGGGTCGATCATTTATCGACCCCTTTAGCTTTATGCAGCACCGTAGGTAAACTTTTAGCTTATTTTAGCTCATTGTCTACTATTTACCAACCACAGCAGGCATCTATTTGTTTGCAAAAATGCTCTAAAAAACCCATTGTACACTACCTGCACCGCAAAAAAAAAAAGTGAAAAAACGGCAGACAGAAGTTATCAACTTGTTCTGGGAAAAAATATTCTACAATCTATAGACTAAATAATCTGATATCTTTTCCAGGAGTTTATGGAAGCCAAAACAGATCTAAAAGGAGACTTCTGAGAGTCTGTTGGACTTCGTTTTGTTGGGTGACCAGAAACACAACTACTAATGAACGCTGATGTTGTTCCGTGTCTGGCCACAAGTAGCAAATGTACAAAGGCAAATGGTAAAACTTGGCAGTAGCCCAAGTAGAGAATAATGTATAAAGTCAGAAAACTGACTCAATGATGGAAGCTACAGAGCAATAGCTTACTAAATCTTGCCAACATTGGCTACTATAAACTACTGGTCATACCAGTAGTCACACCAGACCAAGTAAGGCTTACTTATTGTTGGGAAATCCAACTTTTCATCTGAAAGATGAAGAATGTGGTATTTCTTCTTTCAAAAATTAGTCTGATTTAAGTACACATTTCTACCTTTCCTACACTGCTTTTCAGAGGGAAAAGGTTATTAACAGTTTAGATCATAATGTTACTAATTTCTTCATGTCTTTCCTTCCTGTACCCCTTCTCTTTGTCTGAAAGCATGACTAACTCTAAAACTGAAGATGCAAGGTTTTCATCAAAACAATAAAACTCATATTTTCTTTGATTTCAGTACTTGGATACTTGGACAGCTTGGTTTGTGTATGGCATAGTAGATTTTACTGCAAACATTGGTCTACTTTTACTCGAAGAAAATAGAAGAAATTGAATTTCCAATTTTGTGGACTAGAAGTCTCAAAAAAAAGACACCGTGAGCAACGCATGTCACCACCCCACAGCCCACCTCCCAATAATCTGTTGTTCCCCTTAAAATCAGACAAATGGACTGAAAGCAACCTACACACCAATTGGCACGTAATCTCTATAATCTGATCATGCATTCTGAAGCATTCTGGAGTGCTCAGCCGAGCAAGTGCAAAATGGATAAGAAGCCCATTACAGCCATTCAAAGCTTCCCTAATTCTCCAAAAACTTTTATTTGGAAAAACAAGGCTGGACCATTGCTGGCCATGTCAGGATTATCTTGTATCTGGAAGTTTCTAGCTAGTTATGTCATCTTTTTTCCCCCCAATTGTGTCCATGTGAGAAACACAGCAACAAGCACGTCATGATCTGCCTTGGAGCAGCAGAATATCACACATTTGCACTTGACCTTGCCCTCCATTAGTTAGACAAGATACATCAGCTTTGTATCAAAAATGAAAGCCCTCCCCATTCTCCAATATTTCTTCAAACCAGACAGGAAAATGCTACAAACAAGTCAAACCAACACTCATTATGACACACTCTCATACTGCATGCAATTAGTCAGGGCACTAGGAATCTCAACATTGTGAAACAGACCCACCAGCGACCTTGAGCCGGGGTGGATCACATGATCAGCCATGGAAGTCGATCCCGGGCTCTGAACAAGCCCCGGCTTTGGGGATGTGCCCTGACCGGAGAGGGGAGGGGCTGCTTGGTAATATGATGAAAAACCTGCTTAGCGCAGGCAAGCCCTGGGTGAAACAGATGGAGGCTCCTTCATTCTTATGCAATCCAGCACCAGTTAAGCAGAAAATATGACTTGTGTGTGACTCTCCGGAAGTCAGATAAAATAAAAGGCCTAATGAAGGTCCTGGGAATAATACATGAACTTTGTACAGGCGAGAAGTGGGATTAACAAAAGGTCAGCACAGCCCCTGGCTGGTACTGCTGACACTGATACGCCAGCTTCACAACACAGTCATTTTAAATGATGTGTAACATCAACATCAAAGCGCAATGCATGAAACTCGACATAAATCCTCTAGTATAGTATGTGTAGAGTCTGTCTTCCAGCCATGAATAATTCCAGATTTTTTGCAGATTCCTCATTAATATTGATCACCTTCATAAATATTAGCATAGCTAGTGAAGCAAGTCATTAATCTGAGCAAAATGTTTAAGATTTGTTATACTGCAGGAACTTCCTTACTGTATGTTTTATGTAGAACAGATTCTAAAATAGATTGTAAATGCATATTTTTGGCTTATTTCATTATGTCACTTACTGACACTATAATTACAGCTTCCAAAATGTGATAGTGTTTGTTGAGGGGAAAGCAGCCATAAAGTGTCGATGCATCTAGCGGCCTAACTACTGTATCGGGCTACAATTGGACAATCAAAATGCACTGATACTCTAAGATTAAACGGGCTGAGAGAAGAGGAAGCACAGATGAAAGGCTTTGAATAATAATAACACTCTAGGAAGGGGAAAAAGAGCATGCCTTCTTTAGACCCCGTCTAAACTTAGCTCAGCCGGTGTGACATCATCAGTGCTATGCAAATATCGTCCACCTTTAATTTTGTTGGTGCAGCAGAAAAGTCTGTGTGGAGTCCGTTCAGCCTGTGGTAGCATTTCTTACAGCATGTACGCACACAAAAACACATGCACTTAGCAGCATACACGTAAAAATCCCTATACATTCTCGATTATTTCTGTTTTTATTATCACTTCACTCATTGAATAGATAGAAAATAAGACATTTAACTTAAATACATTTCAATAAAAACGACTTTTTTTTTTTTCAACCAGCATGCAATTGCACAAGTACTTACAAGTGATGGTGGCGTCTGTGAGTCATGGCAGAGCTGGGAACCTCTGTGTCTGGTCTGGGGGAGCAGGAGAGCAGAAAGCTGAGGCACACACTGACTATCATGCACATAAAGCTCCCTCGGTCACCCACCTACACACACCTACACACACACACACACACACACACACACACACCGTGACTTGGTGTGCTGCTCAGCTCATTGAAGCTTGGGCAGAGTGGGGATGATGGCTCACATACAGCAGTCTCATGATGTACTGTACTCGCCGCCACACATCTCATTAGCAGCAGCCAAAGCACAAACTCTCCACTGCATTATATTCATATACATAGACTAGTACTGTATGTCCATTAAGTGTATTTATCTATATGGTCAATAGGCATTAGTGCTTGGAGGCACAACTGTGTTACAAAGGGGAATGAAAAGACTCGAAATAAATACCTTTTTCCTGTTCATTGGTTTGTGAATCCGAGATAATCTGGATATAAATTTGAAAATGTTTGAAAATTGCAGTTGTGTAGAGCTTTGAGTCGGCACTGGTTTTAACATTGGTTTTAACACAGAGTTTGCAACCCTGGTATGTGAGTAACATGACATGTACAGAACACAAGCCCTGTCAAACAGATGTGTGGCCACACACACACACACACACACACACACACTACAAAACAGCATTACATTACATTTCAAAATAATCTCTCATCTCTCTTACACGTGTCACGCCTGCACCATCAACCGTATGTCAGCTCTCACGTGTGTGAGAGGGTGTTGATGAGGATTATTCCACTGTAAAAGGGGGCTTTGTAACATACTATGCAACCGCTCACTGTACTACTGTACTGAGAAGGGGAGAGGGGATTGGTCCGATGGTCTCTATGGAAACCACTGGCTGTGTTGAGGGCAGGTCCACAGAGGGAAAGGCAAATTCTTTCTGCTTCCCATCCAGAGCTGATGAATCCTCTGCAGCTGACGGACCACAGTACAAATGTCTCTGCAGGTACAGGCCTAATCACGTTTAATACTGCCGCATATTTGCTACTCTGGCAAACATGGTAATAGAGTTTCTGTGTGCGGAGACTACATTAAGCAAATGGTGCAAAAGCTGCTATGTACTCGTATAGTATACTGTATTAGCGTGTGAAGCCTGCTCATTCTACTGTTGGCCCAGCTACCTCCCTGCTAGCAAGAAGCTTCACCAGAAGGACAAAACATGTGAGGTTTCTGCCGGCGCGATATTCGACTGAAAGTTCACCAAAATTGCACTCCATGCAAAAGCAAAGATGCAAATTTTACTAAATGTTTTTTCGCATAGAATGGAAGGGAACATTCTATGTGAGGTAAATGTTCATTTTGCACATGTGACCTTGCCCTCATCTGTGCACGAGTTTTGAGCAGTTTAACTAAAGGGTGATCTCCCCTTCTTGGACTGTTTTCTTTTGAATGATTTATGGGGGACTGAAGCGGTGAAAGTGTCGGGTATTTCACAAAAAAAAAACAACATTCAAGAAAAAACAACAGAAATGTTTTAGCCAATGCATGTGGCTAAGCTTGGCTTTTCATAAGCGTCCTGCTGACATTTGGTGCTCATCTGAGTTTATCTCTGGTGCCACCATGAGGTCGACATGTATGGTTTTAATTGAAATATCTGAACATCTATCTGATGGATTGTCATTGGTACCGACATTCACATTCCCCCTCAGGATGACATGTAACACTTTCCATCCAGCATCATGGTCAGGCCAAAATTTCAGGATTGTTCCAAATGAGCCTTCACTGTACTTTGTACTTTTAAGTCCTAATTAGCAAATGTAAGCATGCTAACATGCAAAGCCGAGATCGTGCATGATAAACATTATACCAGCTAAACATCTGCGAGTTAGCGTTGTCATTGTGAGCATGTTAGCATGCCGACACTAGCATTTAGCTCAGAGCTCCACTGTGCCTAAGTACAGCCTCAGAGAGCCGCTAGCAAGGCTGCAGGCTCTGAGTCTCGTTTCTTTTCTCATCCATTTTTGAGCCCCTTCTGTGGTCGTTACCCCTGTAGGGAGTTCACTTTATCTGCTTGCAGGTGCACCAACCAACCATCAGGATCGCCAGTGCAGCGATGAGGACATGATCCCTCACCAGCTTCCCACCCATGAACACTGCCAATGTTGTTTGTTGGATATGCAACCATGGCATTGAAGTCTGGGTGCAGCGTTGGCTGATAATGTTATTGATTTGTCCCGAAGTAAAACAGTTCAACTACACACAGGAGCAATAAGTTGGGCAATGAAATGAAATGTGCAACTACATGGATGTTTTTCTGTAGAAATGCAGCTCAGTTGCCCTTCAGTGACAGACACGTGGTTTTATTTAACAGGAGTTGTTCAAGTACCAAATTCTGCCTATAAAGTACGGTGACATCAACTTAAACAACAACACATATTAAGAAGTGAAGTGCCTCAGCATCTGCTATGGACCGGTCTCAGGAGAAAGAAACTGGTGTTATTTTGTCACTCGAAAAAAAGCACCATCAAGGAGTAGCAATTCAGCTGAATTACATGTCAGGAAAAGAGGGTCTAGCATTTCTCTCTTAAGTTAAAACGTGTCAAGCCAGCAGATGAGCAGATGCCGTTTATTTTTATTTTTTAACAGCTTGGATGCCCTGACAGCATTTCAGCCATACCTTACATATAACATCAGCACAAGAGTGAAGTTGCGCATCCTCCAGGAAGATATAGGTGCCTAATCAGGGAGAGGGAAGGAAGGGTTAAGACTACCATGCTATTGTGTGATACAAAAGAAGGCTGGCAGTAGATAGGAGGCGGCGAAATACTTAAAAACAAAAGTAAAAAGCTCACTCACAGCAGATGACTGCCGAATATGCTTTGCATGTATCACACTTGGCTGCACACTCTTCGCAGGGGTACGCACAGTACAGAAATGGCTGCACCTCTTTGACATGACACGAGGCAAGGCAGAAGGAGGTGCTGAAACATCAATCGTATACGTGACCTTTTCAATAATTGTCATGACAATAGTGACGGGTAAAATCATCCACTCTTTCCCTCTCTGGAGACTTAATGACAATCAGTCCCACTCTACCTAAACACAAACCGGAGAGATCAGCACCACAGCTGCAGGTCTTCGAGCCCCCCCTTAATCCTTGGACAGCATGTGCCTAATGGTCCATTATGTAACAGGCTTATAGGGAGGAGACAAGAGTAAATAAGTACTGCTGGGATAATGTCAATCAGGTCTGCTTCCGGTCAGTTGGAAGAGTAAACAATGGATACATCTATTGTGTGCAGTGTAGTGCATGGACTGGGACTAAACATATATATATATATATATATATATATATATATATTTTTTTTTAATATATAAATCAGGCCCAACCCTTTTTGAACCAACATAGTTTCTGTCTGAGCCCGACGCGAGACCAAACCACGGCAGCAGTTTTGGTCCCCAGTTCGCCTTAAAACCGGAATTTTAACTGAATTTTAACTGTAACATATACAGTATAAGAAGCATACAAGCATGTATTACAAGCTAAAGTCTACACAACTCTTTGCAGTGCGGTAACACACACTGTGACACGATCTCCGGCATGTGTCTTCTCCTACCAAATGATTAAACCCGCACATGATGGCGGGTGGACAGCCTGAATTAGGAAAACCACCACCTAATTGCAATGTTTTGTCAGTTGAAATACAATTCTAAATTGAAATAAGAGTATGTACTCTTACTTTCCTGCACTGTTCATGGCAAAAAGAATTTCGGACCAAGTGTATCTCCCAGCATAGGGTGCTTTAGGGCTATGGGACATTGAGGCATGTCTTCAATCTTAGAGGTAGCTGGTGTAGGGTGGGAGGAGGCGTATTAGGAAAGTTCAGTGGAGTCATATTGCGACGGCACCGAATGAAAGGCAGACATTAGGGCCCAGGAGTGGAGGATCTCCTGATCAGAGAAAAAAAAGCCTGGGGCTCAGAACATCAACAACAAAAAAAAAACCACATCACTCCTGTAGCTGCACTATGCTTTGGAGTCGTGAAACACAAATAAAGCAGGACGGGAAAGAGGTGGCAATTCAATCACAAGACTGTTCAGTGTGGTACATGATATGGCAGCTTATTGAGCGAGAGCTCTGCGTGACGAAAGCCGCTTCGCAGATTGTCTTATTGGTTTGCTAATCGCTTCTATGCAGCAAGGACAGGAGTGAGTGAGCAGCAGTGATGGACTGTGAGTGAGTTCTTGTGTGCCTGCATGTGTGAGGGATTGGAAGGAAAGTTGCATAAGAGCCACTCCCCTCTCTGTGGTCACTGTCTCCCTCCTCCGGCTGTCCTGCCTCACATCTGCGACAGAGCCTCAACTAAACTCCTCTAGGCGGGCTCAAATGACACCTTGATGTGAAGCCCACCTCATTAGAGTTCTGCATTAAATCAGATGGCAGTCAAGAATTTAGTCAAGATCCTAGAGAATAAGATTTCAAATCAGCTTGAAAGTTCGTTTTTTATATGTATTTAATGAACAATTATTATTAATGAATTAATATTAACTATGTTTTCTCTTATTGCATTTGATACAGTGTGCGATTCGATTGCAAAACATCCAGAGGGAAAGATATCTCGTCTCAAATTTGGCAGTACTGGTTTCGGTTCAGCTAAGTTGGGTCTCAAAGACGCAGGGACAGGACAAGACGGGTTCAAGACCTGAGCATCTCATGAGCCTTCAATCAATAACAGCAACTTTGTCCAAACTCAAAAGTGACAAAAGCTCCTTCAAGCTGCACAAATCAATATTTCTTCTATTAAAAATGGGTCAAATGCCAGTGTGTAAAGTGAAAGGTGTCAGTCATAGTGACAAACCCACAGAGGATTATCACCCAACTCCCCTGCAATTCCCTCAACACTATCAAGCACTTTAGCGTCTTTTAGCTTATTGTTTTCCCGTCCGCAACTTTACTGTTTTGGTTCTATCTCGGTTCTCTCGGTTCTCATCAACTTCCAGCCGCAGTTAACTGTTTTCAGCTAAAAGTTCTAATAAACTCAGTGTATGCTTCCTGTCCAGCACCAAATAGCCGGCAGACAAAGTTAGCGGCTAGCGGGAACGAAGTGGAGCATTTAGCAGATAAAGAGCCAGTTATTTGTGCAGAACAAAAAAAGTCAGATGGACAAAAACACAGGTAAATACGAACATAATATATGATAGTGTCTCTCCTTGATCAAACCATTTCCACATCTATTTCAAAAAGTAATAACATGTCATTGTTGTGTTTTGAGCTTGTTTCCACTGTTTCTGTTGATTCAGAAATTCTTATTAAATGGGCACTTGAGCTTTCTGAAAAAACCTCTACTTCCTAAAAAAAAAAAAAATAAGAAAAAAAAAAAATAAAATAAAAGTGCACTTTCACTGGTGGCCTCAGGACAACCAATAAAGTCATTACATATTTATCAATAATTCTAAATTCTACCATCCCCACCTGACACACATTTAGTCCTGGCTTCAATTTATAGGATTTCTGGCTAATGAAGTCCACAAAATGTAATAACTGCTTCTTCTTGCTGCTATTTGGGCTTGTGCAAGATAACACCGTTACACATATTACAGTAACTTCATCAGAAAGCCCAGTCAGGACATTTCAACATGTCAGTGCAGTATGAATGTTGTCCACAAAACAAGTGATGCAACAAGCAAATGTCTCGCCTTTAGCTTTGAGATGATTTTTTTGTCACTTATATCCTTTGAGTGAACGGCTGCGTGATTTTATAATGGTATGATTGAGACAAGATTGTAGGATTGATTGAGACTTGTGTGTCCGCAGTGTGTGTGTGTGTGTGGTCACATTCTGGAGGCAGTCAATGGACCAACAGAGGGCAGTGTGTTTTCACTCTGCTTCAGAGCTAAAGGACAGTGTGGACATATTGTTAATCCAACATATACTTTCATTAAGGTTCACATGAGGCCAAAGGTACATCTGAATAGTTCATTGTCAGCCTCTAAGCACGGAAACGACCCTGTAGTGCTCCAAAACTGCAGCAGTCACCTCCGATCCTACGATCATACAGATGTAAAAAAACTGATTGATATTTTATTGAATTTCTGTGTTTCATCCACATTCTCACAGACTAACTGGCTGACCTACAGGTCGGCTATTTGATTAAAAGTCGCTGACTATGAGTGAGAATGAGCGTGGGACTGATGAGGTCAACAATGGACCCATTATTAAGCTCAGAAATACCTCATGCTCATCTCAGGCAGTGACACTGAGTAGTAGTATAGTATAGTATATATATACATATATATATTCATATATATATTCATATTCATATATATATTCATATTCATATATATATATATATACATATATTCATATATATATA
>CALSBV010010995.1:582465-594965 GCA_943590825.1 Bovichtus diacanthus
TATTCATATATATATATATATATATATATATTCATATATTCATATTAATGATATATTTATCATTATATAATACAACATCATATCTGAGTAACAATTAGTCAGTCCGGGAAAGGTGGGGCAACAGTTTGATTGAGGAACAAAACAATGAGGAAGTTGCCGGTTTCCCCTCTAAATTAGTTCTCCGTTTGGAAAGGTATAGTGTTTGGCTTGCCACATAAAGATAGCGAAGTTAAAACGGTCGGCTGTTAACTACGAAGCTGCTGATTACACACCTTACTGTAAATGACTGCTTCAGATGCACTTTAAAACGTGTGGGGAGAAACGCCCTTGCTAGTTTATAAAATGACAATCGCCAGTAAAGATGTAAACCTTCAGTGAAGCATGAAGATCAAATGAACATGAACAGTAATGTATGCCGGGGTAAGACACCACAAGGCATGCTCTCGCTAATAACATTTTGAAAAAAATCTGTGATGCCTGAAACCAAAACCCACAGGACTAACATGTCAGTAAAAATAATGCTCAACCTTATATTCATGTAATTTCACTCTTAGAGACGTAGATCGACACTCTCATGTGCAGGTACTTTTCATTTTATATACTTTTTACAAAGACTTTATGTAGGATGGGAACGTTTGTTTAAACTCATACTCAGTCAAAAACTCACTCCATTTTCAAGTTTTACACAGTTCCGTAGCACTCTGTAGCCCTGAACTCCTATCCATTGGTGAAGAGAGTGACTGCCGGGCAGTGGTTAATTCCTGGAGAACTGCAGCTAATGTGGATTTCTAAAAAGGGGCAAGCACAGCTGACTGACTGCTCCAAAGATGAAGGAACAATATAACAGTGCTCATGCCCTGTACACGCATTCGGGTGTTTTTTTTTTTATTATGTATCCATGTTTCTAGAGACTTTCCAAACTTCAGCTGAACAATGTTAGCGCACATTGTCTATTCGACCACTCTTCAGCATTACTGTCACCTACTGGGAAACCAGAACACTCCAAAACAATAGAAACGATAGAGGCTCTTCCAGATCTCTTTTCTCTTGCTATGTGTTCTGTACATCTAGCGGCTAACCTGACAAACCTGGTTTAGCTGAGAAACAACAACTGACCCACTGGTAAAACCTTCCAGGTGTATGTACATCTAATAGTAGTTTATTAGGAATTCAACAGAAATTATTTGATTTACGGGGCAGAGAACTCGCATACTAAACCGAAGATCCTGTACTGATCAGTTCAAAATGAATACATGTACAATTTCACACCTATAGTGTTCGGTATGTGCATCAATGTGAAAATACACATGCAGTATACAGTATGCAAGTCAGAGAGGAGTGTGTGTGGTCAAGAGTGAAAATATAAATATGCAGGGATGTAAACAGGGATGAAAAAGGTCTAGTCGTGATGAGGCCGAGACTCTGGGGGTTGATTGAAACACGGTGCCCCCAGCACAGGAGGGCAGCCGCAGACGTCCGGCATGAAAAAAAAGTAATTGCATCTACACGAATCACACAAGTTACCCATTTTCTTTTCAAAGCTGGGATTTTTTGCCGAAAAGGTGACGAGTTTGCAACCCTGGTATGTGAGTAACATGGCATGTACAGAACACAAGCCCTGTCAAACAGATGTGTGGACACACACACACACACACACACGCGCACACACACACACACACACACACTGCAGGATTCTTCCAGTAGGTGGGAGAACGAGCCACACTCACTGACTGAGAGCTCCTCTCGGGCCTGTTGTGCCGCTGCCATCGCCCTCGCTATGCACACACTATCAACACATCCTATTAATGTCATGTCACAGCCAGACAACAATGTAATGATGATTAAAATGATACTAATCGAAGCACCAAATGTAGCCATTATCATTACAGTTAATTATCTCCCATTCCACTCCACACAAAGTGTGACAGGGAGCTGTCGCAACCAAGGGAACAAGGAGCGGAGCAACAACTTGGGTCAAAAGAATGGAGGCTGTGCCTCTGCAGGAGGTATATCTTAAAGATTTCATTCCGATTCTCACAGTAGGGGGTTCACAGTGACACAGGGCTCCTTTGGTGTTTGGGGATGGTATAAAGTGGATAATGCTAACAGCCCAAATTACATTGACTAAAATTAGGTAGTATGAAATCCACTTTATCAGACATTCAGATTGAAGGGGAACAACGGAAGCTGGTGTGGCAGGGGAGAGATATCCATCACTGGTGTGACAATAGGAGACAAGGAATGTGTTTGTAGCCATGTTCACAGTGATTAATCAACAGATTGTATGGGCTTCAAATTGAATCACAACTGAACACTTCGCAAGGTCAACTGCAAGAACAACTTCATCTTAAGAGGATGTAATCCAATTTGGCCTTGTCTCCCACCCTCTGGCACCCATGAAGTCTTGGTGAGAGATGGAAAGCATCATTGCTCGCCCAGTAACCCTGTCAACCTATCAGTCTGGCCTTGGACGGCCGACTGCCTCTTCATGTTCTTCTGAGAAAGACAGAGGTTGCTCGGAGAACAAAGAGTGGTCTTCTCTTTCATTGCTGCCATCCACTGATGAATCCGACGTCACCCCTCCACAGCCTCATGTGCACAGGTTAACAAGAGAAGACACTACAAAATGCTAAAATACACCAGTAGCCTACAGGGATTGTCCAAGGCATTGTCAAATCATAGCCTAGCAACTGTAACAAGGCATGGCAGGCTTGTAAAGCTTTGGATTTCTCCACATACTGTATGTGTTGTGTGTAGTAAGAGCAATACAATCGTGGGGTTTCTTTTAGGGAGTTTTTCCTTGTGCAGTGCGAGGGTATTAGGACAGAGGGTGTCGCATCCTGTACAGTCTGTAAAGCCCACAGAGACAAATGTATAATTTGTGATATTAGGCTACATAAATAAACTTGATTTGATTTAAACACAAAGAAACAAAAAGCACAGGAGCATAAGGACTAAGGACTAAGGACTTTCTCCTCCAACCTAAGTCAAAAAATGCTAGCATGCCCGGGTAACTAGCTTACTACCTACAGTAGTGACGTAATTTTTCTTCCAAAGGCAAGGGGCATGTCATTAGCCAAATACATTATTATGTGAGGTTACAGGTTATTTTGGAAAAATACCCATTTAGAATTGGCACATCCACCCTGTGATAGCCAAAGTGCTAGTATGTCAGAGTTTAGGCTAACATTAGAGCTTAGGCTAACATTAGAGTTAGGCTAACATTAGAGCTTAGGCTAACATTAGAGTTAGGCTAACATTAGAGCTTAGGCTAACATTAGAGTATAGGCTAACATTAGAGCTTAGGCTAACATTGGAGCTTAGACTAACATTAGAGGCTCTATCTTTGCTCTTTATTTGGTGTGGGGAAGGTTAAACTCGAGCAACTCCAACCAAACTTGCGTTAGATCGTGTTCAAATCATCAGTTATTCCTCATCCTCAAATCCGTTTCTCTCGTCAAAGTGAATGCTGTTTTATCCCAACATTGAATCATAAACATAACCACTATGCACATGCTTTCAAATCCTCCGAGAGTCATGTTAAAACTAATAACAGTTTGATTACATTTTTATTGGAAATACTGTACTAATACGAGGACTAACAAGCTCTATCCTACATGAATATATACAATACTGCACCTTTATTTACTTGTCTTCCAAATGGACCATCAGCTAGAGAGAATGCTGACTTTTGGACTTAAGCCTTTTAAAACTCCTTGTTTAAAAGGAATCTGCTGAGAAATATTAAAAAGTCAGAGTTTGAGATGTAGCATTAGTTTCCAAGGTTGTTTGCTAGAAATGAGAAGCCCACTTTGGCTTACGTCTGTGTGAAATCAAGCACTTATTATTTCACAGATTACAGTAAAATTCAAGGGTCCACCGTTAAACTGCTTAGTGCTGTGCTGGAACCCAAAGCTCGACAGCTGTAGCAACGGTTACTAAGGGCAGCTGAGCCAAGCGAACGGTCGTGACATCACAACAGAATGTTAACAGCATTTCTGTGTCCTGGGACACTTCCTTCCACATTGGTTGAGTCTTAGCTCAAACAAAAAGAGGTCACACTGTATGCATAACATTTCAGCTGCTGTGGATCAAAACAAGTGATTTAGAAGTAGGCTAATGAATGCAGAACATTAGAAACAGTTTCCTCTATTTCTCTAAGAGCATTACTATAGATATCAGAGCTCTGCTCGGAGTGAACCAAACACAAAATCATTTCCTCTTCCTCTCTACTCAAACAGAAACACGCCCATTGATTTATCTGCTCTGACTCATTATTCATTTTACGCACTGCTAAACAAGATAATAAACAGCATTATAAATCTTTGGGTTTTCTGCATTCTTCTCTTGAAAACTTGTGCAACTCTTAAGTTATAATGCAAAGTAGCATCAACCAGAAGTAACTGTACTGTACAGCGAAAGCACAAGGACAGTCACATCCGACACCAGAGAGCATGTCATGTCTCGTAAAATATGTTCGTCATTTGTCAAGTCACCGTGTCTTACGTCCAGTCCTGTCAGTCACTGTCTGTCTTTGTACTTCCTCTTTTATTTTGTACTTACCTTTTGTCACCCATTCCTGATCCCTTTACTTCCTGTTTTATTTTGTACTTACCTTTTGTCACTCATTCCTGATCCCTTTACTTCCTTGTGTGTTTTCCCGCTCCTCGTCAGCCCCGCCCCTGATTGTTTACACCTGTGCCCACTCCCCTCATGTATAAACAGTCCTGTCTCTCCTTGTGTCATGAACCTGCGTACCAGCCTTATCGTGAGATTTATTGTAAAGTATTTGAGTTTGTACCATCATTGTACCAGTAAAGTATTTTGCTTTACACTCCACATCTGTTTCTGGCGTCGTGCATTTGAGTCTTCCTACCCTGTGTCTGAGGTCGTGACAGACCATCTTTGAACAGAAGGCTACCATTTCCCTCCCATATACGCCGAATAACCTGATAAGAAATAAACTATCTCAATGGCAACTGTGATTGACGGCTTCAAAAAGAACATGCAAGTTGGACCGTATGTCAAGAAATGTTTTGTCAAATATCAGTATGAGCCTTTTTCTCATCTGCCACCAGACCTCAGGGTTTGATTATGTTCACTACTTAGTTAAGGTGTGGAAGAAGAAATAAACACAGACTGTCGGTAGGACATGGTGCATTGGCAACCGTTCCCTTTACCTGAAGATATAACTGGCTGTATGAGCGACATGACGATGTTTTATAGAAGTAACTGCTAGTAGAATCGAGATGGAGCCAGTGATGGAGATGGCGGATGGGCTGAAAGCACCTTTAATGTTTTTCACGAAGTTCAAAGCAGTAAGCGAATGTAAGAGTTGTTATCTCTATAAGATGACCGACACGAACATGCACTGCACTATAGCTGCGTCGATCTTATCCACATTCATGGCCATTTTTTCATTAAAAAACTGAACAAAACTTATTTACCTGATATACCAACACAATACCAAGGTCACACAGTAACACAAACAAACCAACCGATCGAGGCAGCGGTAGAAGAAGGTAAAGAAACTGTTTTTTTTCCCAAAAAGGACTCTGGAGGCTTTGAAAAGAGCATGCATAATGGTTTGCAGGTGAAGGTAAGGTAAAGCAGTAAAAATATTCAAAATATAGCATATACTTATTTTTTTAAAAGATACATTTATGGGGCATTTCACTTTATAATACCATAAAGACAGGAATGGGGGGGTTTGAACCCGTGGCGCTGCAGCAAAGGACTCAGCCTTTGTACATAGGACGCCGTTCTACCAGTTGGCCTAACTGGGCACCCAAAAATAGCATATACTTAAACTGATATTGATAATTTTTGATGGCTAAAATCATTATATTATTCTCATTATAGCAGTATATTGCAATTGCTCCCGTGCCGCAACTCTTGTCTGTTTCTCCAAACTGGGGACCCGCCAGCCGGCATCTACTGTAGGAAATACACCGACTATGGATAAGTACCTCATACACCCCCACTTCAAAACATCCAAACTCTTCCGTTAATGTTCACTGCTGTTCAATACTGGCAAATCGGTGATCTGGCTAATGGAAATGGATTTTGCTATTTTCCTTCCCATTTGACTCTTGCACTGGAACGTGCTCACGCTTCTTGCAAGTCGAGAGTGTCGAGAGAGCAGCTTGTGGCCGAGAGACCTACGGACTGTGTGGTTCCAGTTAGTCCAGAAGCCAGAGACGTACAAGGCTCTTCTGACAGAGCAGTGACATGATGCATGATGCATACAGTACATATACTGACTGTACACACACACACGCACACACACAGCTCCTCAGCCTCACAGCTGTGCCTCTTTGTGCCTGCGGGACGCTTCACACATGCTGCTGCACTCGCACTTATCGTCTGTCAGGAGATGGTTAAAGGAAATTAAAATATGTTGTTCTTTTTGAAAAGAAGAGGATCCAAGACCAGCTTGTTTCAAGCCTGCCTTTCTAGTTAGTATTGCGATGCCTGACAACATGCTCATGCTGAAAATGGTTTTCCCTCTTTAATTTGGAAATCCAAGACGGGATTACACATGTGGTTATTGAATTAGAGTGACATGGCAATCCAATTTTTGGTTGAAGTGATGAATGGATCTGCTTTATGTCCTTGCTGTGCAAATGACGCACTGTACAAATCTATCGCTACATCCGCTGCATTCAGTAGATAAAAAAGTAAAGCAAATGAGAGCCTAGATGTTGGGAAAAGAAGAGGAAGAAGGCAGATAAAGGGAGCCTCTTTGAGCAGCAGCAGCAGCAGTACGGCAGCAGAGCAGAACTGATGACTTTCCTTCTCAGTTATAATTTGTAGTGAACATGGAAACCAGCTGTGTGACTGCCAGCAAGACTGACACTAAACAGTGACACCTCCACTTTATACATCAGGTCGTATTAAAATGTTGCGCTCGACCTATTCAAGATAAATATAAGATAGGAGTACAATATCTTATTTACACGAGAGATAGTAAACCGGTATGCATGACAGGATTTTAAAAGGTGTAGGTTTGGGTTCTTGTTATGATCAGTTGTGTGTCCGTGCAATTGCTTTTTGTGTCTTTTTTCCTATGCCATACACACACATACAGGACGTGCACAAACACAGCTCGATTCTGTGGGGATTCAAATAATCTCAAATAATACTTTTGCTTATACGTATTTCTCAATCAACTCATGACCTCACAGTACAGCCAGACGTTTCACCGTGACATCAGTCGCCCGAGAGCCCGCGGCTCCCCCTGACTGTGTTGTTAAAGCTGCTGCTTTCAGGTTTGTCCCGATTAAACGATCAATGACCGATTCAGAACCCATCAGGTGGACATGTCGTGGCTAATTTTGCACATCCATAATGTCCATATTATAATGGCCCATAGAATCATAACTCCGGTCATGCGTGAGCCACAAAAAGGGAAGGGATGCCATTAGCTACTAATTAGACACCTTTGGCACAAAGATGTTCGTATGAATGAATAGCCTTCTTTCTTATCTTTACAATTAAACCAACATTAACAATTTTCCGGCCGCCCTGGGGCTGCAGACAAGCTAACACAACTCTTACATACAATGTCATCACCTCATATAGTTGCTATGGCTAACCTGTTTGCAAACAGTTGTCTATGTACACGCCGAAAAGACCAAAAGCAACATTCGAATGCATGTTGAGTCATGTCTCTGTCCAGCTGATGAATCGAAGTCCAACGTTCAGCCCTATTTTTTTGTTTCTACCAACTATAGCGGAAAAAATTATCTGGCTTTTCAGCTGCTAAATTATCCACCATGTTCAGGTAGTGTCCAAGTTTGTTTTGGTGCTGAGCAGGTCATACAGCGTGGGTGTTTTTGAGCTTTTTTTTGCTGAAAACAGTGGTCTGCCGCATCTAAAACGAGGTTGATGAGAGCAGTGACAGTGAATCTAAACCATAATAATGAGCTTAAAGACTCTAAAACACTCTGTAGGGGTGAGAAGAAGTGCAGTCAGGTGATCATTTTCTGTGGGTCACAACAAACAGTTTTCACATTACAAATAGTCATTTGAACCACTTTTAATGTAAACATATGGATTTATAGCTACACTACCTGCTCAACGCCAAACAACAGACGGACAAAGTTAGTGACTAGCTGGTGAACATAGTGGAGCATTTAGCAGCTAAAGAGAAAGACATTTTCCTCAGGAGTTGGTAGAGACCAAAAATAGAGCTAACAGAAAGTGAATATTATATTTACATCAGGCAGCCAGAAACACAACTCCATATAAAATGATCATGTTGACCTTTACAGTTGCAAGTTTATCACCTGAGTATCCCTCATATTGCCAGTAAAATGGAGGAAACATACAAACCAGGGAAATCTGCACAGACATTACTGTTTAAAAAAAAAAAAAAAAGTTACATTTCAAGAGTTTGTTAAAAATGTTGGCGGGGACTCAGATTCAGTGGCACCCTATACCTCAATAAATTCTACACCTATTACGGGTTTTTCGTGAATAAGGGGAAAATACAGTTCCTTGGATTATAGCAGAGATTGAAAAAAAAGGGGAAGTAAAAGTATGTGTGTAGAAAGAGGAACAAGCCAAAAAGAATCAAAGCTGCAGGCACGACACAAGACTTAATGCGACTATTATCTGGGTCTAGAGAAAAATGTGGAATTAGAGATGAGCATCCATTTCTTCAGTGGGGATGGCAGACTGTGCTCCTCGGGTTCTGCCTAGCTGCCTGGTCTGAGCTGATCTCTGGCTGTATGTGGAACTGATCCCCAGCAATAAAACTGTATTCATTAGTTCATAAAGAACCGATTGACTTGAAAAATCTCACTCACACTGTTTTACTTATGCGCTACCGTGACCATGTTTTCTTTCTTTTCATGTTCTGCTGCTTTATTGATCGACTTTCATCAGTATCTCAATGTCTTCGACTTTATTTTCTGTCTTCATCCTTGAGCTCTCAAACTACACTTCTCTTCTGTAACCATGGCTACAACTGATCAAATATCCCAAAATGGCGGTGATGGGGGTTTTAGCTCACCCTCAGCACTAATGCTTCGGGCGTTCATGCAGTCTTTGCATGAATTAAGTAGACAGTGAAGATCTTCCCATTTCATGTGAGGCTACATTTACATTTAAAATACTTTCCTTTTTTAAAATTTTTTTTTTACAAGTTTTCTCTGTAAAAGTCAAATCAGATTGTGTTCGCATTACACCGCTTGGATGTGGTGTGTATTTACACACCCATGCAGCTTATGTGATGCGCTTATACTGCCCACAGAGTAAGCAATGATTATTTTTGATGTTGCCTTTGTTAAATATCAAAGCTGAAAAGTAGTGTTTGAATAGGACTATTGTTCACACTCAAACCACAACTGGGGGATAAGGATTGCTATTTACCAGTCGCGAGAGTGTGTGGCAAAAAAAAAAAAAAAAAGCTGCATTTTTATTTTCCATTTCATTTTCATAATAGCCATTGCAATTATCTGCGGCGATGCAGTTACTCCAGTCTGCAGTGATTGAGTCCATAGGGTCAATCCGGGAATGATTTAAACACAGACAAACATAGGAACACTATATAACAGTAGAGGAGGCACTTCAGGAAAATAACAGACACGTGATTAGGATGAAGAGGATGTGTGCAAAAGTAACCTACAGTAGGTGAGGCGGTCCTCGCCACTACACGAGCAGCAGCATTAGTTGTTTTTCTAACTACTGAAACTGAAGTCTACAAGGACCTATAGCTCCTGAGGAAACAAAGAGTGACATTTTTATAGCATTTTATACCCTACAAGCTCTTAACAGAGTACTCCATTAATTTAACTTTGCACTCCTATAACCTTGTCTGACTCATGATGAACAGAATTATAGAAGTATCAAAGTTGATGCAGCAAACAGGAAGTCCTAGATGCAATAGGAAAGCTTTCAGGAGGGAAAATGGCCAGGGCCAGACGGGTTCCCCATTGACTTCTTCAAAGCTTTTGCATCCAGTCTGATTGCACTACTGATGGATATGTTTAAGCATGCATTTGAGATCTACCAATTACCTAAAATGTAAGTACAGGCTCTGATTAGAGTTCTGTTAAAGCCAGACAAAGACCCAAAACGCTGTGCATCCTATTGGCCAATTGCCCTCCTCTCATCAGAATGTAAAGTGTTTCCCAAGGTTATAACCACTAGACTGCAGAATGCTGTACCTATATATTAATAAATACCTTATAAATAAAGATCAGACTGCCTTTATTATAAACTGCCTTTCCTCTGATAATAGTCGAAGGTTGCTCAACATAATTCACTGTGCAAAAAAAAATAGCAGGAGTTGCCCTTTCACTAGATGCCGAAAATACATTTAAAAATCGATGAGAATGGTCCTTTCTTTTGGCAGTTTTACAAAAAATAAATGTTGGTACGATTGATACATATACTCCATCTCAATCCTTTAGCTATCATTGGAACAAATGTTAATATCTCATCTCTTTTTCCCCCTCGTCCCCTTCGATGTGGTACACACCAGAGTTAGACAAATTTCTAGATTCCTGTAGAACGGTAAAGTTACTGTAGTCGAGCTCAAAACTCTATGTTGCCCCACTGAACAAGCAGGGCCAAAGCTCCCTGACTTTCAGTTATAGTATTTGGCTACTCAATCAAAAGCTATTTGGACATAGTTTGAATCAGCCCCAACACCTGTAACTGATTTTGAGGTGTAAAATCGGTTGACTTGCCTTTTAAAGTAACATTAAAGAGCAACTTGCAAGTTGGAGACCCCAGTGAATCAATGTGTATTAACTAGATTTTCTAAATAATATACATAAATATATATGCAACATTAACATCTGGAGTCGTTTTTTTTTTTTTTGTAAGATAATTGCATTTCCACATCATTTGGAAAAACCAAATGGAACGTAATGGAAGGGAGAGCGGTCAGGCTAGGTCAAGTCTCAACAGTGAGAAATATGTATATCCCAATGCTAATTTTGACACTGAAGAGGTTGAAAATGTTTATTCATACGCATATGACGGACCACAGCTTCATAATTAGAAGCCTGCTAGGAGTCCAGGACGCCAGGAACAGATAAGGGTTCAGAGAAATAACTTATATCAGAGAGAAATTGAGTTATTCTGTGAGCACCAGCTAAGCAGCAGCGACCAGCTACGCAGCAGCAGCAGCGACCAGCTACGCAGCAGCGACCAGCTACGCAGTGACCAGCACTGTATGTAGAGTTCAATCTACGTCGGCATGTTGACACCAAACAAGGAGCTAAGTATGCCAAGTGAGCCTTCAAGAAAAACAACAAATAATGCAAGAATTAAAAGGCAAATTGCGATCGCAGCAGGATATGTTCAAGAGAGCCACAACCAAAAACAATGCTGCAGTGAAAGCTAGCTTTATTGTGGCTCAAGAAATTGCCCGCGCTGCAAAGTCTTTTTCAGAGGGTGCATTTTTGAAGCAGTGCATGCTGAAGGTCTGTGAGCAGGTGTGTCCCGACCAGATACAGACTTTTAAAAATGTCAGTTTATCAAGAAACACCATTGTGGACCGAGTTAAGGAACTAGCAGGAAACCTGGCAACACAGCTGGCCGAAGAGACACGTAGCTACATAGCTTTTTCAGGACAGG
Source organism: Bovichtus diacanthus (assembly GCA_943590825.1). NCBI lineage: Eukaryota > Metazoa > Chordata > Actinopteri > Perciformes > Bovichtidae > Bovichtus > Bovichtus diacanthus. The sequence goes on from CALSBV010010995.1 coordinate 594,061, forward strand.
ACGGGACATTTTTGATGTGGTGGAGAAGTCCGTAAGTAAAAACGCATTGCACTGGGAAAAGTTGGTTGGATTAAATACAGACGGTGCACCTGCAATGTGTGGAGGTAAAGCGGGCTTTGTTGGGCTAATGAAGGATAAAATGCAAAAAAGTAACTGTCACACGCCTCTGATAACGTATCATTGCATTATCCATCAAGAAGCTTTGTGTGGGAAGGTGCTGGGGATGAATGATATAGTGACCACAGTCATGAAAACAGTGAACTTCATTCGGGCGCATGGCCTAAATCATCGTCAGTTCCAGCTGTTCTTGCAGGAGATGGGATCGGAGCACGGCGACGTGCCGTACCATACAGAAGTACATACAGAAGTATGATCAATGGATGAGGATGGTGGAGAGGGGATTCATGTGGTGTGTTAAAGGACAGGCAGTATCTCCTCATCAACTTCACCTTAAACTTGACCAATATAGTTGTGAACTGAGATAACCCTTGTGTTGTTATTTTGAGTATATTACATATACTTGGTTATATGTCTAATAATGTATTTCGTGTTTGCAGGTTTATGTGTTTATGCAGACAAATGTTCACTGTAATCAAACCATCTCTCATTAGTTGGATGTATCCCCTTGCAAGGCTGTGTGCAGCAATTTCTTTTTACATTTATGCAAATATATATGTAATATTTGTAAGTTGAATAATACAATTCCAGAGTTATTTAACATGAAGGAGTAGTTGCATTTATTTTACATTACATTTAGTTACATTTAGCTACATTTATACTGCCTCAAAGTTACATCTGGCTCTTTGAGGGCAACCATTATGCTGATGTGGCCCTCGGTGAAAATGAGTTTGACACCCCTGAGTTAGAACATGTATGTTGAGGAGTGAAAGGAGGAGATGAGCTTC
>CALSBV010010995.1:599965-601640 GCA_943590825.1 Bovichtus diacanthus
TATGATGAGTAAAAAAAAGGTTACATAGCTCCAGGAGTGCAGAGATGCCGAACATTTTCTCCATTCTTTTCTGCAGAAATGGTTGCACTCTTATGTCGGTAGCCTACATTAATTATGGCTGGGTTTTTTTCAGGCATCATCTACACATAGTGGCGACGTTGTTGAATAAGAAAATGTACGGAGGGAAATTAAACCATCCATGCTGACATGGAGCTCGTTATCCCGGGACCAGGTAAACGTCCAGCAGAAAAATAAATGTTAGTGGAGTTATTGCAAGGGAAATACCCTTGGATCATTGGTGCCTTACGAGACCCAAATGAAGATTGACAAAGGCTGCGGAAAAGAATACTACTATTAGTATTGCTACTGTTCGTTGATACCGACTGTAATGAACTGTTCGCAAATTTCACCCATTCTCATCTCATACTGGGGCATCCTGGTAGTCTACTGGTTAAGACGCATACCATCTAATTGCAACAACCTTGGATTGATTTGGCCTGTGTTGCATGTCATACGACCTCGCCCCTGTGTTGTCAGTGTAACTCACAAAGAAATTAAAAACAGAAGTTGGTACACTGTTGATAGCTAGCACACACAGTGCATTTAGCTCATCCTAGTATTAAAAGCAGTGTGCAGCTATTATATATACACACAGCCACCGGAGAGCAGGCCTTGCTCAAGGGCACCTCGACAGTGCGCAGGAGATGAACTGGCAGCTCTCCAGGTACCTGTCCACACTTCATACTTGGTCTGTTCGGGAACATGAACCAGCGACTCTCCGGTTCCCAAACCAAGTCCATACGAACAGAGGTCCTGCCGCTAATTTCTGTACTGCTGGTACATTCATGATAGTGTCTGTACTGCTGGTACATTCATGATAGTGTCTGTACTGTCGGTATATTGTTAAATACTAAATAATTAGATCACAGCTAATGCCTGTTTAGGGCAAACACAGTAAATACGGAAAAAACACTCCATCGGTCAAATTTGCTGAATAATGCAAGGTGACATTTTGTATTCAGTCAGATATCACAGCTGTACAACTGTGTTATATTTCCATGTGGGAGATTTTCATCATAATACTAAATAATTACTATACATATGATGTGGAAACCAACTGATGTTACGGCTACTGAGGAGAAAAGCTGCAGTTTCACTGATGTGTAATGAACACAGCTCTACTCCGTTTCAGGCTGAAAGCAATTATGAATGTATGGGTAAAAATCTCAATCTCTAACTCAGGTACTCAGACAGTCTTTGAAACATGGGCAAATTTTCAATATACTAATCAATGTCCCGGAGCATTACTACATGATATGGTAGCCCTCTTAATCACAAAGTAAAGGCCGTGTTAATACCGATATCAAGGTTATAAATATAGCAAAAAGTGTTTTCCAGAGGACCAGAAGTGAAAATAGAATGCCATAAGACCCCAGATGTAGTTCATTCACAGCGCAGTGATTTCATGGAGCCTAGGGCCATGATTACACAGAAGACAAATACCCAGGAACTTTCTAAATCACATAATGTGTATGCTTGGTATGGACCAAAATGCCCTGTGGTCTTTGTGATCATTTTGAGTATCTTGAAACAAATATTACTCGCCTGTGCTGTGCGGTGCGGTGCCCCACACACACACACACACACACACACACACACACACACACACACACAC
>CALSBV010010995.1:603999-628257 GCA_943590825.1 Bovichtus diacanthus
TATATATATATATATATATATCTATATATATATATATATCTATCTATATATATATATATATCTATATATCTATATATATATCTATATATCTATATATCTATCTATATATATATATATCTATATATCTATCTATATATCTATCTATATATATCTATATCTATATATCTATATATCTATCTATCTATCTATCTATCTATCTATCTATCTATCTATCTATCTATCTATCTATATATGTCTATATCTATATATAGATATATATATATCTATAGATATATATCTATATCTCTCTGTATATATATCTATATCTCTATGTATATATATCTCTATCCATATCTATATCTATAGATATATATATATCTATATCTCTATATATATATATATATATATCTATATACATATATATATCTATATCTATATACATATATATATCTATATCTATAGATATATATCTATATATATATCTATATATATATCTATATATATATCTATATCTATATCTATATATATATCTATATATATATCTATCTATCTATATATCTATCAATATATATATCTATCTATATATATATCTATCTATATCTATATATATATACGGTGTATATATATATATATAGATATATATATATATCTATATATATATATAGATATATATATCTATATATATCTATATATATATATTTAAAGCATGTCAGTAAGACTGCACTCATAAGAGGCTCCTCCAGTCACAAGTAAGAATGAATTGATGTTTCAGACAGAAAAGAGAAAATTGCTTTCTCTATTGCGCCCATGTAAAAAGAAAAAACAGAGTAGAAAACAGAGCAAAAGTTCACAAGAAAGAGAACTCCTCCAGCTAATAATCTCTTCAGTTAGTTATGGCTTACTTTGTCAGCTTTATGACTTGGTGGGCAATATAACTGTTGTAGGTAATAACTGTGCAACAGTGGTGCAAACTGAAACTTTAAAAAAGGGCGATAAAAAAATGTTGTTGGTTTATTAATTTTAATGTGATCAAAAGTGACTTATCTGGGCAGCAACTAATTCAGTGTGGGTGGTGAACATATCGTGTCAGTAACACCAGCTGGGCATTTGTTAAAAGTCTAGTAAACGACACATTGTGGCATTTGATTTCCTCGTGCTCTTTTGATGTGGAGCAGTTTCTGTGTCATCTGGTTGGGGCTAATGAAGAGAATGCAGGGGGATCAATGTCCCTGCTACCGCTGCTGCTGCTGCTGCCGCCGCTGGCCAGCAGTGCAGCTCATTCTGCAAACACCCTCACATTTCTCAGCAGTGCCAAGCCCTAGCCTAAAGAGTTTATTTCAACGCTGAGAACTCCCAAGAGCAGTGCAGAAAAACTGAACGGAATCTGGCAGAGCCAAATTCACGATCGATTGGCTTCTGCCCATCGCAGAGAGAGAAGAAGGAGGCCGCACGAGCCAGTAGCAGCTTGGTGGGCTTAACTAAAAAAAAAAAAAAGTTTTAAAGATGATCACAATGATTATGTGAAAGGTACTGATTCCGTCCAGCCCAGATCTGTACAGGCAGGAGGGTCATTTCAGGAAGAAACTCATCTCCTGTGAGTTCAAGCGATGGCTATCAACAGACGAGCTATTCAGTGCAGCGTGTAAATCTTCGAACTATGCAACAATGTTTCAGTTGGATGTGTAGTGATACTGCTGGGGTAAAAAAACAGACATTACATGTTGGCGACTGTTTGCGAATACTGTATGTATGACAATATTGCAACTCTGTCAACGAAAAGGTTTGAACCGATAAGACATATGCAGCCTCTGTTCATTGGAGGTACTACGATGCTATGCTGGGAAGAAAAAAAGGTTATTACAGCAGCATCTGCCAATGCACAGCATCGGCACAGCAAGCAGTCGGGACTCAAACTGGCTGGTTTTAGTCCAAGCTTTAAAAAAAGGTAACAAGACCCTGCCCACAACAATATATTAGAAAATGCTTTCAACTCAGCCTTGTCCGCCAATATGATTGGTAACAAATGTTCCATGTAAATGCCACCTAGAGTCGATGCTGCGGCTGTTTTAGGAATTTAAAAAACAGCTCTTCAGTGCTACATGGGTAGAACTTTACACGGCCACAGAGAACGTGCAATATTCTGGTTTTACTGGTCATATCCGTTTTGTTGCTTTCATCGGTTTTATTGGTTTTCTGAACTTTATAGGTATGATCTTTGGGTTTAAAAAAAAAAAATGTCTTTATGTATGAATGATTATGCTAGCTCTGACACAGCGCCGCAGAGAAGTTTCCCCAGGGGGTATTTATATTATTACATTATCATTACAGGTCATTTAGCAGACTTACAGTGAACTAACTACAGGGACAGTCCCCTGGAGCAACTCAGGGTTAAGTGAGCACAATGGTGGCAGCCTGGTATTGAACTCACAATCTTCCGGTGTTCTTTTTGAAAGCCTAACTACTAGACAACTAGACTACCATCATCTTTATCGAGAGCTGAAGTCACGACATCACGTCCGGGCTGGTCTTTGTTCCCCCCGCTTCTGGAACTCAATGCACTCTCGCAGTCAGCATTTCATTCATCGGTTCAGCAGTTGCCATTTGATATTAAAAGCCTCATGATTCCAACAAACAATTAACAATTACTGTGTGAGCATACTACCAGCATGGCAGCGTGGGTGACATACATGGCATGTTAAATCAGGCCATGTTGCCAACTGCCATTGATTTGCGTTACTACAAAGTTTTCTCTCTCCAGAAGTTCCAGTTTCAAGTTGAAGTTCACTATTCTCACACAGAGAATCTCACACGTCCTTCAACAATGCTCATTAAATATGTATAAAAACTAAATCATGCATGTAGAAATGGGGAACAGAGACATGAAATAGTGCAAAGTTAAAAAGCTAAAAGAAAAGAAAAATGTATTTGTAGTAGACAGGGATTGCAATATGAATGAACTGTAATGTAAACAGGGATGGAGTAGATGTACTGTATATGCATAATGAGAAGTAACACATGAGAAGTAATAACTATATATATACATATACACAGAGATGTAAAAAGGTGTGAAACAGTAAGTATCAGTATATAAAAGGCAGAGTGACAATAAGTGATGAGCTCAAGGGTTCAAAAGTCTTAAGTCTTTCACTTGGGCTTAACAGACTCATCAATCACTTCTACTTTGCCATTTTATCTGTGTTAAGATACCTTCACTGTCCTGCAGGCTTGTCACATTAAAAGCTTACCAGGAAAAGTAAGGATTATGCCATTTAGTCTGCTCGAAGTCTTGTAATGTGAACCATCTTTGAAAAGAAATGTTAGCTTTCTGTGACGGTAGCAGCGATTGAAAGTACAGCTGAACACTATTGTTTGGATCAGGACAAAGGCGTCTCACAAAGTTATCACTAAATCAACTTAAAACAGGAAGAAAAACCTCACTCTCTTTTAAAGTGAGTGAAAGTGCAGGGCTCTGGCAGATTTCATCGCATAAATTATTACTTTCTGATAATAAAAAAAAAAAAAAAAAAAAAAAGGTCAAGACTTGCACACGGACTTGACAGAAGAAAACACACAAGCTTCACACTCTTCTACACAAGCACAGACGCTACACAGCCAATTTGTTGGCTACACTTTTAGAGCCCTGAAGGTCGGCACAGAGGGACGTTAAAGCTATGTAAATAATCTGGTCATTTATATATCTGTGGATCCAGCTCTTAACTGATTGAGCAAAAAATATGTCCTCCAGAAACTCCCAGTGTGGTTCCTGCAGGCAAGCTCAGCCTCCCAGTGGGTTGGGGATTGGACCTCACATATCCACGCTCTGCAGGCTGCATCATGGGGCTGCCGGCCGAGCTCACACATACTCATGCGTCCTCTCACGGCCGAGGGGGAAGTTAATTAACTGCCTTTTGGAGGCAGCAGGCCCGTGATAGTGATGAATTAGCCCTCCTTCCCTGCAGCCTCCTTCCCATAATCGGCGGCTTTAGCCCGGTGGGAGGAGCCCTATAGACTGCCTGGTCCCTGTACGTCGTACATCAACCAGCTCCCATACAGGCAGGAGACTACAGTTTTTGGAGACTGGGAGTAAATTAACAGACAAGGAGCCAATAATTGAGATAACACAAACAAACCCATTAGTGGAAATCAAGGGTGCTTGTTAAGTTTCTTTTACTTTAAGAGCCCAAAGAAAGCAGCCTGTTTGTTTCTGTTCAAGTGAGGATGTGGGGAGATGATATGATGCAGCTGCAACAGAATAATTATCTATTATCCAACCGCATCCTTTTTTTTTTCTTTTTTTTTTATTCTGATGGAACAAACAGAGACACAAGCTATTGAAAAAAAATAATAATAATAAAGGGAAATTAAATAAATGCAGTACTACATAAAGGAGATAGTATTGTGCCAGTATAGTACATGATGTGAAGGGTGAAATGTTTCTTGTCTCATGAAAACTATAAGCTTCTATCGCATGAGTGTATGCTCGGAGCTTTAGAGTCTCGATAATTGTTGATAGATGCATACAAATTGTGTATATTACATGACTGCAATTAGTTCCTGTAATATAATATCTGGGGAAAGCTACTTTTCAAGCCCCTGGAGGGCTTTGAGGCATTTCTCCATCACATTCCCTTGCAAATAATATATTGTATCTTTTTATTTATATGCATAATAAAGAAACAAAGAAATAATGTAAATTGGAATTTTAGCAATGAATATCAGATTCCTTTACACTACATATTACTGAAAAAAGCAATCCCATTACCGTAAGACATTACCAGGTGATGCATTGCTTCCCAACACTTTTTTATTAGACTCGCTTTGCCCTGTAAATTCATCTCTAATGCAGGTTTTGTGGAGTCTTGCACACTTCCACACACTCGGCACATCACTTGGTGTCTTGGAAAAGCAACATTCGGTCACAGACTTTGAAACGTTCAATAGTCTCCAAGAACAAGCAGAGGTACTTCGGTGATCACTTGAGTAATTTTCTCAGCACCCCCAGATTCGCATAAAACATTACAAAACTGTGTTGACGGGATGAGACGAACTCCTCATGAAAAGTGACAATAAAACAAGAGTGGAATGGAAAACGCACGTGATGTCGATTTGACAGTGCTGAATATGTGCTTAGTAAAGGCCACCCACCCTGGTGAAGGAGAATGTACTTCTGCCAACACCTGCTTGTGTTCAAGTGAATGCAACTGGGGCAGAGTATTCACGGAAATCTATAAATATTCCCCCAGCTCCAATGAGAGGCATTGTGGTTATTTATAAATCCCATCCAGCTGAATGTGCTGAACACTGCGTCACAATCCCAAACAATCACACAGATGTGTGAAACTTCTTTTTCTGCTCCGGCACCATGCAGAAAAAAATCCAACATGATTTTAATTACAAACAAAATAGCTGCTTGAAAGACGCAAAAGACACAGTGGCTTCGTAATCAGGCACTGTGGGTGCAGAGACAACAAATCCCAAGTCTCACTCCGGTATTGTGACGGATTTCAATACAATCTCGGAGCAGGCCGGCAAATTACAAAAATTTTATTTTATTTTTAAAGGCAGGGATGACAAGTGTTGGTGCAACAGAGATAGAGAAAGTACAGAATGGAAACATTGCCACTGACAACTTTAATATATGTAGGGCTACGATTTGGAAGTGGACTGATACATTAGCGAGTCAGTCGACATCAAAGTGTGCCTAAATGAAATGAAGGCAGAGTCGACTGAGTGGCGTGAGGCTAACTTTGCCCCTACACAGCCTGCATGCTGATCACGTTCACACACTGCCACTCCCATTCCGCTTCAGAGGCAAAGCAGCGCAGCCATTTGTCAAGGGTATCTTGAGTTGAGTAAACCAGCCACTCACTATGTATCTCAGCACAAAATAATACCAACGTGAGCCAGGGGCAAATTAATATTGTGTTGCATCAGGCAGTCCGTGGACTGAATTAAGCAACTTCGGACCAGGATTTTGTCTCAAAACAGACGGAAAGAAAAGCCCTGAATGGCAAGGTGAAAGACTGCTGATTATTTCTTAGTTCATCCTGATAAAGTCAGAAACTGACAGCCCATTTGTTTTGTTTTGCTTTTTACCTTGAATTTTAAAACTTAAGCGTGTAAGTCATTCAATGACTTAATCCCTATTAAATATATCCTGAAACAGATGCAAAGTCATACAAAACTTACTCTAAGGAATAATAGCCATAAGTCCAACAGTATGTATATTTTACAATCTTAAAAAAAAAAAGGATATCAGAGACCTGCTTACGAATGCATATAAAATGGGAACAGAGCAAGGTGCATTGTCAATATGCACAAAGGCATCAATAACCATGCATACTGGGGAAAAAAATAAGCAGCAAATCCCCCTTTCTACACTCTCTCACTCCTCAAGACTTCTTGCAGAGCGCCAGATAACACCAGCAGAATGAATAGATGAGACAATTTAATTTCACCACCAATGTCATTGTAAAAGACCAACAACTGCATTAGAGGTTGGTGCTGTGACCACCTGGGGCAACACAACAGAGGAGGTCAGACTTTATTAAAACATTCACTCCTCAAATCAAGAGCAAAGAGAAACAAAGGAACAAATGAGCATATCTGCTTTCCTAAACTAACAACAGTACTGAGAGACGCATATGTTGTTGGGAGGGCCATGGTCAGATACACATGGTGAACAAGAACACATGGCTAAAGTACCTGTCAGGCAAAGAACTTTTCAAACCGAGTAAGGAAGTTCTGGGAGGCTTAGGGATTCAAATTTCCAGGGGTATTTGAGTAGAGGTCTTCACGGTCCACTTGGTTCTGAGGGTCAGGCCTTGAGTGTGTTTGGGTCGATCGCATTTTGGATCGGGTATAATTATCCTCAGGTCTATTTGGATTGGGAGACCGAGATCAGGGTATACCCTTTGGTTCAGGCCTTTCTGTTTTGAATAAAAAATGCGAGTCGGGTTGGGACCCTTGAAGACCTCTAATCTAAAAAACACATCCCAGTATTTGCTTAGCTTTCACATAATCAGTCACCCAGGACAACATCTACTGAGGAAGGACAGCTCTGTCAACACCTAAGCATTGTTAACAACTCCGACACGTATGTGACCACAGGCGATGGAGGGACCCTGTGGCAACTTGGTTAAGCTGTAATTATCACCATCATGCCAACAGACAATGGGAGGCGTACTGTGCGGATGTTTATCGAGGACCCTCACTTCAAGATAAGTGGCCTTCTTAGTGACGTAAAAGGTGTCTGTATGCTTTTGATTGCTTGTTGGATTGTCTGAAAGCCATTGCATCCACACCTTTCCGACATCAGAATTGGGATTGCATCTGACAATATTGACATTTTACAAAAGCGAAAATCCAACAAACACCTTGATTAGCGAAGTTAGGCTATTTCTTGCAATCTTCCCACCTACTTGAGACACTTTTTGTCTTGCACCAGTGCAACCCCATGAATGGCTTTGCTGAAAGACACTCTGAAAGTGTGCGTCGTTATGCCCGTTTGTACGTTTCATCTCATCTCACCGTTCTCTATGATGGCAGACTTTTTGACGCGCCTTCGACGGTTGCCACTCAGAACCGATATCAACACTTTCGCCTTTAAATGTGGCGTGATGGACCTTTGTGTTAACTAGTTCTGTTCAAGCATGCCCTGGCCTTAATTGCCCATGAAACCCTTTAGAGCCCCACCACCACCGAGGCAATTGACAACCATCTCTACAGTATACCATCGCCTCTATGTCAAGGAATCAAATCCACACAGGCTATGTCAAATACACAAACAATTTGGCTACAAATTGTAAACCTCTACACATATTTTACCACTATCCTTGCAACTCTGTGTTTTAATATTTAACATCGAATACAAAACTTTGGGGACTTTGTCTGAAAGTTTAAATGAATCAAAATGGAGGCTGATGACAGCATACTGTATGTGCCGGTGACATCATCAGGACAGAGCAGAATGAAACTTAACACAGACCAGGTGTGCTCTTTGTTGGATCGTTGCTCGAAGGCTAGATATTTCAAGTACAAGGTGAAACGTGACCGCACCACAGGTTCATTGTAGTGCCCACCATTGTAGTGCCCACCATTGTAGTGCCCACCATTGTAGACGGGGTGTACATGGACGAAAGTCTAGAGAGGGAGATAGTCACATCAGTTTCAACAACAAACGGACTAAGAGAAGAAAGGGATGAACTTGATATTGAGGTATACAGAGAAGTATTTTCGGCAGATCACTGCCTTCCTTGGGATTTACATCCTAACCACCATCGAAAAAAGGAGCAAAAGCTGGACCTCACACCACTGGGGAGAGACCATATCGACAACTACAAAGGCCAAAGACAACCACACTAACATCAGATGTTGGAAGGCTTTGAAAGCCTGCAGTTACCCTCACTAAGATTTCTTTAAAAAAGAGAAAAAAAGAACAGATCAAAGGAGAATCAGACCACGATGAAAAATAACATATCATCTTTTACATATATGACTGGAATTTCTGCAGAGGGTTTTTTCCAAACTCAAAATGACAGAGCCTGGTTAGGGACGATGGTGGCAAACATTATTGAGGAGGTCTAAACAGCACTTCCACAAACACATGCAGAATTGTTCCAGCCAGCAATTTACACTCACTTACAGAACAAAATACATGCACAGCTTCGAAGATTGGAATGAATGAACATATTTTCTATAACAATGGGTGAGAGTGCTGCTACTCCCCTACAGCATGTGATACACATGCTCTTCATCAGCAGATAGAGTTTGTTTCACACTTAAAATACTTCTTGTCCATGTAGGCTTACAAGCTGATGTTTAAAAGTGAATTCTTGACCTTAGAACAGCAGCTGAAAGTATATTTCTATGTTATGCTCTATGAAACGTCTTTCAGCTCATTGTGTTACTGCCCACAACTTTACAATTTTGGTTCAGTTTCAAGGCTCTCGTTTTGCTCCATGTTTTCTGGGTGTGGAACAACTGTGTAAGATGATAATATGTTCTTGTTGTGTTTACAGCTTGCCGGGCTTCCCCAAAAATGACCAACAAAATTAATGGATGCAGCTTTAATGGAAGTACCTTCAACTGAAGTGCTATGGCAACATGAGACGCTTTGTGTGGTCTTACAGTTTGACTCACCATAAATCTTTTAATGAACATGAACTGAGCAATGTAAAACTGTTTCGTAAAGAGCAGGATCACCATGAATCTACACGTTCGAGAAAAGTAAAAAAAAAAAAAAAAGAGCGTTCTCATCTCTTCCCATTACTTTTTTCCTGCAGCTGACACATTTAATCTTATATCTGGCAAATATAAAAGCCCAATACTATGTTTCTAAAGCTGCTTCATTGTACAGAAGGATTTTACCTGCAGCAATGTGTCACTTCCTCCGTGTCTCTCAAGGGGATTAACATAATTGCATTCATTATCCAATCTACACACCTACCTCCTATTGCAAGTTCCAGCTTGACCCGAACGTCATACCGAACACAACTCCCTGGGAAATTGTAATTGATGTGCACTTGTTCTTCATGTTCTTTGGCAAATACTTCCTAATGGAGTGGGACAGCTCAAGACCTCACTGTAATCACAAGTGTTTAGCACTCATTCTTTGTACTCTTTTCATCTCCACAGCTAATTAGAATCAATAAACATGGTGAACAAACACGACTCATTAGGGCTTTCACCATCTCCTCCCTCCCCTGGCAAGAGCCTATATAGTCAGATTTTTGTACCTCTTTTCCCCCCCAACAAACCTGCTTTTAGAATTGCTCTGAAGCCCAGCACTGGATACTTCATAGCTATAGCGAGCAAGGCGTCAAGAATAAAAGCCCTTTGAAATTGCCATGAAGCTTTTGAAGCCTATGTCCCACTGCTCAACGCTCACAGGGTTTTCATCTCTCCCTATCTCTCCTCATTTGCCGATGAGCTCTCAGGGCCTTGCTGAGCAGCTGTAATGAACTCCAAGGAAAAGCATAAAGGAACACCGAAAGGACACGCACAGCCAGTGTCACTGTACTGTATGTGCCGAATGCTGCTTTTTGCAAACGCCCTGCTCGCATTAATCTACACAGTTGTAGCAGTGCAGAAGGGCTTGTCACTTATTTTTTAAGATATCCTTCAACTCTTTCACCACGCGTGAAGTAATCCTGAAAGATAGAGGGAATTTAAAGGAAGAGATATTCATCACAGGGGTCCGTTATGCCAGCTTTATCCCAGAAAGTAGTCTTACCCTACTGCGCTTCTCCTTCATGTCTGCGGTTGTGACGAGTGTTGTTCATTTTTATATCTGAGTGGATTTGCAGGCTAAAGAGGCCACCTACAAGCTCGTGCGCAGTAGGCGGTGGAAGTCTTCACGAAGTAAATGAAAAGACTGATAAACAAAGAAAGACTCCACAGCAGCATGGGGAATGGCAGGGTCACAAACTAGATGGTTCATCAGGCTGATAAACAGATTCCTAATGTAAACGGGCATCAGGACAGAAACGGTTGGAATGAGATAGTCAGGAAATGGGCTTAGAGGGTTGTGGTCTGATGGAAAAAAGGTGACTTCAGTAAAAACCCTTCGATTTACCCAAAAGATGCAGACTTCCATTTGCGACAGGGGTAACTTCTTCTACATGGAGGGGCAATAAGGTTTAGAGGGATCTCTGAGACTTCTACGGGCAATGAGGCGTGTCGCCTGCAACATAAAAAGAGAGACACATTGAAGTGGTTTATAATGCACATTTCATCAAGTTCAAGAAAATATAGCAGTAGATTTTCACTCAAAATCAGACAGCAAGTGATGCATAGACAATGGCGTGTTTCTGTTGCAGCATGAATGTGCTGTATACATTGAGAGGGGCTACTCCAGCACGCTGACTCCCACTGAGCTGAACGTTGCATTTGGCAGAAAGAGAGATTACTTTTGTCCACTGCCCGCAGCATTTTAATGCCTCCAAATCAGGGCCGAAAAACTCCCATATATTATCGCAACGGGCTGAATCAGCGCACGGAGCTCAGTGCCATGTAGGGAGCAGAGGGAGGAGGAGGAGGAGAGAAAGAGATGCAGGAGATGAGACATGATCAGAATGTACCAGTGAAATGTGAGACGACCACAGAGTCTGCAGATATGAACAGGAAGGAAGAGCAACGGCAGACGAGCAGATGAGAATTACTTTCCGTTAGCCAACTTGTTCGCAACTTTCCGGTTCAAAACTTTGAAGTTCCCATACAGGAATATCCAACAACACAATTTAACAGGTACATCACAGCATTGCACATAACACAGGAACAAACAGGTGAAAGCTGTCAAGTGCAGATATTTTAGTACATATTCTATTTGAGGTAACATCTCTTAGATAAGTGTTTGTATAAACGCCGTACACCCGCATATAAACTCTGTCACACAATGTTCATTTTTAATTATGTGATAGATGCCATATTTTTTCTTTCCAATAAAGAGAAGAGGAGATTGGTAACTAGCTTCATATCTGTAAGTTAGGTACAGAGCTGGAATCAGGACATGGTTAGCCTAGCTTAGGATAAAAGCTGGCAGCAGTTGAAACGGTTAGCCTGGCCTATACCAGAGTATATATAACCACTTTCTGATCAGTCAATACCTTCCAAAACTGTTACAATGACCTGAAAACTGATGTCTATGAGTGTGTCACGATTCACCACCTCTACGGTTAAGGTTTTTCTTACGTTTATCCGACTAAAAAGAGTTGGTTAATGCTCACAAAGATTGTGGTCATGGTTAAAAGAAACAAGGAAGCGAACTGCTGTCTCTGGTCTTTAAGTCAGACACTTTGCACATCCAACCATCCACCCTTACCTCCTCCCTAAGAGCTTTGTGGCAATAAAACAACATCACACTTTACATCCTGAGGTATAGGGAAAAGTTTCGCAACCCAGAGGTCAAGAAAAAAAGCAAACAAACAAAAAAGCGCTGAGGTCAATTTAAGACTTTGAACATTAAGCATTTGAACAAATGCCCACTGCGGTGATTATCCCTTAACGAGAGTCAACTTCGTTTGGGACAGATGTTATACAAATGAGTTGAGGGGAGGGCCTGTCAGGGTGACTGGAGGACTGGCCATAAATAAACCACCTATATATCTCCTCCTGGTGCCAAATAGCTGCAGCTGGCTGAGTAATGGTAGAAGCAGCCCCACGTCATTGAACCATCCCCTCAGAGAGGTATGATGCCGACGGGTACACTAGATAACGTGCTGCCTCTGGACCACTTTGGCCTCCTTGCAAAGTGTCTTCCCCAACATTCCTATTTTCACAGTGAGCGTTTGGTGCTTTTCATCGGAAAAAACAAAAACCCTTGTAAAGTTACTCTCCTCGAATTGACTTATTTTTTTTTTTTTTCCAAAAGTGTTCTCATCTAATAGCAGCAACGACAGGTCCTATGTCTGATAGGAACACAAGCATCAAAACAATCACACACAGACAGACAGGCAAGTTCTGCTATTATCAGAGAGCTCTGCAGGCAGCAGCGATATAGAGCAAAACTGAAACCCAGATGCTCACATCTGTCAGGGTTTTACCGCTTGTCATCTGGGAATTAAGGAACATTTAAGTCGGTCTTGATGAACTCCAGCCGAGGGAGCATTAACTTCAAGAGGGTTGGGTAAAGGCTGATATAAAAAAACATGCATAAAGAGATTGCTCTGATTAGCCTGAGATAAGAACAAGACAGGACTGTATGTGAGGAATAACAACGATGGTGCAGCCTTCAAGGGATGATGATTTTGGAGAGAAAACTCAGTTTAGTGTGATCAGACACTCTCGCCAAAAGGCAAACTCCTCCAAGACGTCCAAGTTCGTTTAACTTTTTTTGTGATTTATGCGGTACAGGCCAAAAAAAAACAGGATAATGTTTTTGTTTTTTTTTTTGGTTCAGTGCTCCTTAGTGATTTACTAACACGTAATACTATGCACCATTTTCACATGAATAAATTGTAGTTTTGCTCGACTACCTTCATAATCACACTGTAAAGTGTGATTAACACTCTATGAACTTATTAACAGGATCCAACAATGCAACAAGTGGTTACAACCATATTTTGCTGAAATATGAATGTAGCCAAAGTCACTTAAAAGCAAAAGCTGCTCTTGCAGATTAATAAATGAAATGTTTAGTTTTTATTATATTTCTTCATATATTTCTTTTATAATTTTCATTAATTAATTTTTTTATGCATCATTGTGCATGAACAGTTTTATAACATATCTTTTTAACAGTTTATTTTCCAAATAAATATCAACATCCAAAAAATAAATCAGTTCTCAATTAAAAACATCCATTAAATGAAAAAATTATTAATAACCACTTTTTTAAAAATTTTTATTCCTTAATTGACAACACTCATTCCATGCAGATGGTTAGAGGATAAGGCTAGCATTATTATAGATTTTTCTGAACAAATTCCAAGAATATGACAAAAACCAACAATAAGTTAGTCTGTCTCTCAATAGTGTCAGACTTCCCTACCCTGTGTCCTCCTAAATTCATACAGTGAATCCAAAACAGGTCAAATGTACATTTACATTCAGCTATTTCGCAATAGTGAGAGTAGTGTTTAAAAAATGTTGTCAAACAGGAGTAAATAGTTTGTTTAACTTTTGACACACGTTTGGAAATGATTGACGTATATAGTATAAAAGGAATGAGGCTGTTTCAGCCATGCTATGTAACCTCGCAAATCTCCTAAAATGAACTCAAGGTGGTGGTAACCACAACAGCTCAACTGTAATTCCCTGCTCATCCAAATGACTGCACAGTCAAACTACAGCCACTTTCACATTTACATTTACACAAGAGGCACCAACGGGAACAGACCGAGACAAAGAGAGCACCCAGTATGTGCTTTTGGCGCGATCATTTTTTAAATCATTTTGACACATTTCTGAAACACATTCAGTCAGTAGCCTCATAGTAAGCAGTGCTCAACATCCAAATGTTGCTGGTTTATATTATTATAATAATACAAATAATAATAATGAGTATGTTTGAAATAATAATACACGAGCTAACAACCGAGTAGTTGCCCTCGAAAACGTAAACTGTTCAAGTCATTGCAATATGATGCAGCTGGTGAAGGGAAGACCCTGTGTCAAATGGAAATGGAACAGCAGCAAACCATTTGGATGAACGAGCCCCAAGGACAAACGGGTTGTGCTCTTCTGCGACCCAGAGCTGCCAGTGATAATCTCTCATCCATGGAGGTTAAGTCCTGGATGGAGATTTCCCACTGCCTGCCACATAAGCTTCCTGTTATCACTGGAGTGCAGGTTCTCTGCTTACATAATGCCAATCTCTAAACACTCTGGCTCCCAAAACTTCTAAACCGTCAGAGGGCTGGCAAAGTGGTTTCAAGGACTAATTGAGCCTAATAATGGTGCTTACGCTGGAAACGCACACACACAGAGTCACACTTGTGTCTGCAGTGCTTTTCAGAAATGCCCCACTGCTGCAGTTATTACAAGTTCTAAAAAATAACAATGAGCTTAAGTGTACTGTTGTTAAGTAAAGCAGATGTATGGTCACTATCAGGTAATTGACCTATACATGATTCACTACAAAATGACGTTAACAAAACCTTTGGGTGGTAATAGGAGTAACTTGGTTGTTAAAATAACCAATACAGTGCCCTGACAAAACCATCTCTATATGTTTCTCCTTCACCAAATGATCTTTACACTCTCCAAAAGTGGCGACTTGTAAAGGAAAGTGTTCACGTCTACGAGCTCTATACGGCCTACACACACACACACACACACACACACACACACACACACACACGCCGTGACTCAGGTAGACATTACTCAACTACATCTTTACACAGCAAATATCTGTTTACTGTTATATTCATGTTCTGAATGTCATATATGGAACCTTTAAATGTAATACATCCTACTCAAGCCATAAACCGTCATTTAAACCTGTGTGAGTACAGTTTTGATATATAAAAAAAAAAAAAAAAAAAAAAAAGTGATTTTAGCATGCCTTGAAGGAGATACAAGTATATGAAAAAGCTACTCTAACCAATAAAAGCTGTTGTAATTAGACATTTTAATTATTTGTTATTTCTGGCCACTTGGGTAATGGACCCCATAAACAACCTGGGCAGAAGAAACAAACAGCCCCATATATTTGCCTGAAATGGTTTTGGTTTTGGATGCAAGGCCATTATTCACTCTCTTTTAGCTCCGCTAAGGGTCTCGACCATGTCTGTTTAGCTGCTAAAGTTGAGGTTGAACTTCAACTGTTCATGTTAAGTAGGTCTGGCTGACCTTTACCGCGAGGAAGGTCGTGTACAGTGGAAACAGCTGCTGTGGCATGAGACTGAACTCATTGGTAAATACGCTGTAAAGTAATAGAACGTGATTAGCTAAAATATAAAAGCTCAGTTAGCTCAAGAGCTAGGTGATAATTCTCTGTTGCTTTGTCATCACGAGTGACACCTTTAACATTACACATTTGATTTGATGTTAATATAAAAAAATAAAAAAACTCAACTCATTATTGTAAAATGTAATAGGATCCTTGTGATTTCTCTTTTTACTTCCCAATGGCATTTTATCAATGACACTTTTATTCCATGCCACCTATAGTTCCATAGTGTCACTTTTGATGACAGCGGTGTTGTCTACAGTCACTGCTCGCTCACCTTTTGGCCAATCACATACTCCGCTGCCTCTTGAGCGACGAAGCTCAACGACCGCTACCAGCATTAGCTAGTTAGCTCCTGCTAGCAAGACAATGTCAAAGTAATGCTGAATGAACCATCTACTGCAGCTGCTGCTGTAAATGAAGACATTCATTTATATATTTTACATTTTTTATTCAAATGATTTATTTTATAATGTCTTTTTTTTTATATATATTGAACATTTGGGGTTCCATAAAATCCCATTTAGAGATCCTTATAATATTAAAATAGCTTTCTGTGGCATTCACTGCTGGTGTTCCTGCTTTTCCTGCCTTTCAATCAAACGGTGACATCTTCTTTGGATTTCTTCTACCAGTTTGAGCCTGTATAAGTGGCACACGCCCTCTGTTTACAAATACTCACATCACTCACCGACTTGAAAATGTCATGGATCAATACTTTGCATTTTAAACACAATTCCATGCCTCTGCTGGGGACGGCGAGGAAACATGTTTCGTATTTAATGCTTATCCTTACACATAGAGACAGATGCATGTTAATGACTTGTCTCACACTGCAGGCTCGGGAGCAGTGAGCACAGGTTGTGTCAGCGAGTTATTCTCTTTCAGGGTCATGTATCAGTGCAGCCCCATCGACTGTGCACAAAAACAATCATCTCCATTTGGTATCCTGAGGAACGGGGGGGATCAGGTTTCGGGGGGTGATGGTGTTGGCGAGGAGTCAATACTGTACCCTCTCTTTAGCAGCACAGTACAACAAGGTCAGTTCATTTGCAAAGAAACAGACCTCTGCTGCTGCTGCTGCTGCTGCTGCACCGCGGCCACTCCAGCACCATCCATCAGGGCTCAGTGCAAACTAAGAGCCGCTTCCAGAAGAAGAGATCAACACAAACACAGGGAGTGTCTGGGCTCTGCTACAACACACGGCACTACTGAGCGTGAGAACTTTTTGTTGTTGACACAAATCCCAGGGACAAATCACGGCCACCTCTTTACTTACTCCTGATGGATGAGTGGTGTGTACTTCCGTCAGTTATGCAACACAGTCTGCCATGTACTGAAAAAAAAAGCAGAATTAAGCGGTTTTGCTTTATATAATGTGTAAATCCAAATCTTTCTCTTTTTCGCCGATAGGCTGCATCGTGTCCCACACTCTGTAAGCGTGCCTGCTCATGGTATTACTTAACAAAGAAAGGGGACTTTTTGTCTCATGTTATTGCTATTCTTTTTTCATATTAGTCTATTTTCTTCAGTTATTCCTGGAAAAAACAATAACAAGCCCCTTGCTCTTGCACAAACAGTATTAGAGGTCATATTGATTCCTGGAAGTTGTTGTGCGCTGATTATGACAAGATCAAAATCATTATTATCTCCAAAGAAGAAAAATAAAGCAATGACGTACAAGTGGTGATCCGAGAGACTTAAACATTGCCCGACAATATCATGTTGACAGAATCCAATTAACCTTTTTCGGCTCCAGTGCGAGACCTTTGGAGATCAGCTTTGCTGTAGCACCCTTCCGTGTATCATTCTCTCCGTCTCATTTGTCTCATCAGCATCACATCAATGAAGTCTAGAGGGGGAGATATTCATAAGCTCCAGTAGTAAATACAAATATTTCATTATTGATGGTGCCCACTGCTCAGATCGTACCATGTAATGAGGCTTGCTTAAAAAAAAAAATGGAGACTACCTCACGATTAATTATTGCAGTTTATCGCACCTTTGAGTGCCGAGCGGTGGGAGCTGCATTACAGGGAAAGCTTAGTGTTCCATTGGGCCAGTGCGCCACCACTGCCACAGGCTCTGTGCTGATAGGCTCAACGAACCACTTCACAGTGCGTTCATGGCCTATATCTCCTTATCCCCTAGGAGCAGATCAAGGAATGGAAAAACAAACACAGGCCTTGTAACAAACAAGCATAATCAGAAACGTGGGCCCGTCTGACACTACAATTCCTCAAGGATAGGCTAACATACTGGAAGGGAATGCTGAACAAAACAGTATGTGGCAAAGTCTCAACCCCTGATACTTCTTTAGTCAATAAACTGCTCATTTGCTTCTGAAGGAAACGTAAATGCTACAAGGATTACAATCCTGGCAAGATCCTTTCCAGTCTAGGAAGTGTGACATCCTTTGGGCTTAGTCACATCATAGTATAGAACAGTGAAATCTTGAACCCAAATTAGCTTTTATTCATTGTAATCCTCATTGGTGGATTTATTTTAAACTAAAAGAGATGTTACACTGTGGAGATTTTGGACCTTAGTAGTGCGATGAAATAGTGTCTATTTTTTGAAAAAACTATAAAAAGGGATTGCAAAGAGAAGCAGAAAAAAAAAGGGTCTACAATATGGGTTTGAAGGACCCTGGTCGGAGCTGGCCGATGCTACGCTATAGAGGGTACGCACGTGACTTCACTGTAGCCAGTTACAGACACCGAGTTGCAGCATTAGGGGCCGTCCACAGGCCACGTCTGTCGGGCGCTGGGTGCCTCCTCTTGTGCCAACTTTCAAGATAGTACCAGATGTTGCTTAGCGACCAAGACCAGCTAACCTACTCATCTGATCTTCTTCCAGGCGTTGTATTTCAAGTGTGTATTAAAACATTATCCGTGAGACAAAAGGTGTTTTCCCTGAGGAAACGCAGTTTCTGTCTCTGCTCTGCTCCACCCTGTGTGAGTGCTAGATACCGGCACTTAGTGAAACACAAGAGCCGAGGGTATTAATGATAGATATTAACCGAATAATACTGCTCAAAGACAACACAGCGCAGCTTACCGAAGCCTGCCGCTCAAAGACAACACATTGTAGACTACCAGGAACTTGCAGTTCAAAGATGATACAGCATAGATTACCGGTAGCCTGCAGCTGCCGGAGTCGGAGCTGATGGAGAAACAAGAGAACTGGAAAATCCTCCTGCTTCGCTGAAGTCACCGTGTGGCAACATTTTGCCTTCCTCTTGACTTGTGTAAACAACGAACATGTCGTTGACAGAAAAACTACGGTTAGGATCTGGTGGCTTTTGCAGGTGAGGAAAGTGAAACTTCTGCCATCTAGAGGCTTTTTTTGTTTTTGTGTAGCCTTATTGTTATTATGTTTTAATTGGTGGTTATATCACATTTTAATACTATGTAGCCTATCTTTTAAAAGAATCATTTTAAATGTAAATGACTTGTGTCAGAGCATAAAATCAATGGTCTGTTGATTTTTACAAATCAAGACTCCATAGTCTAACAACATTTTTAAAAAAAAAATCTAAACCAAAATTCAAATCGAATTGTGATCTTAAAATCCAAACTCAAATTGAATTATGCATTTGGGTTATTGTGACAGCCCTATAACATTAATATAATGGAAACACTGGACAGCTCTGGGTAGCCCTGCACTAAAATGATCAAATACTCCTCCATATTTACACTAGAGTGATATTTACCTTCTGCGCGTTTTCATTGACAACAATTCATGTGAGGGTGCAAAATGCAACACATGCTAAAAACAAAGCATGTGGACAGCACCTTAGCCTTCAGCTTCAATGTTGTGAAAACAAAAAAAAAAAAACATGTCAAAAGAGCTGTTGTTCAAATACAGATTCAGGCGTGTTCTGGTGGGAAAGTGACATCAGCGCATACTCGCTGTTGGTCAGTCTGCATTCGAGGGCCGGGATTTAGCAAAGGTAATTTATGCTAACTTAGTTTGTCATGATTTTTTACATTTTTATGCAAACAAAGCTGCCAAATATTCTTCTAAAATCACCATGACTAACATAGACAGATATGGCAATTATTAAACTAAACAAACAACATGTCTGTTTACACACTGCATTTGTCTTCACGTATCACGTGAATGTTAATATGAACTCCATCTTAAAACTTTCAAGCGTTATGGTAGCAAATCTATATTCCCGCATTGCTATGTAAACGTGTGCAGATCAGGAACCTTTATAGTGAAAACCTTTAGTGTATAAGTAAGAAGTTTCTATCATGTATAGTTCTTGAAGGCATCACCATGATTATTATTGAAAAATTAAAAGCACCTTATTCCCCGTTAGCCCTGGGAATTTCTTTTACGCAGGTTTGTTGGTGCATACCATGTGAAGGCAAATAGCCTCTGGCCGCTACAACCCAGTTAACCTCGTCATTCTCCTTCATACAGAATTCTGTCAGCAGGTCAGCATACAAAACGCTGCATTTCTCCCAGCGGTGTAACAGTGAAGCTGGAACCTAAGTGTTGGTTAATGTGGTAAAGCAGTCAACATGCCTGGTTCTTCCCACCCATGGGACGAGGAGACAGCAGGAGGCCAGAAGAGGAAGGGGAGGTTGAGGATAAAGCTGCTGACAGTGCTGTTCACCTGCTAAATGGCACACCCTGAACATCAGAGGGTCCTGAGGGCTAGAACACAACACTGGATCCACACCGAAACAGGATGTGTGCCCCGGTTTTTAGGTTAAACCAATATAGTGGTGTTCTGGTATGCTAAACAAATATCATATTGGCCAATCAGTGGTCTCATAATATAAAATCTGTTCAACTCTTCAAACTGGATTCAGTGTAGGGCTTTGATGAGTATTGAATACAGACTTTTCCACCTAAAAAAGATAGAAATATACAAAAAGAAATAAAAAAAAAAAAATCAAATTGTTTTGGCTATAAAATGGGTGCAATTTGATGATACTAACAGATGCCACAAAATGTTGGCATATAGCGTCTTACAACTATGCTTTACTGGCCCTAAAGGTGCATTAAGAGATTTGTTTAGCACTTGGGGGTAGCCTGACATTCATTTGGAGTCATGTTCCTGGTGAATCAATGAATGCGAGTCGCACATGTTTGGCCTCAACTCCTGAGAGAAATGTCCGTCTCTTTAGCTGCTAAATGTTTGACTTTATTCAGCAGAGAGTTTCTAACTTTGTCTGCTGTTTGGTGGTGGACAACGGACAATGTTTTTATAAAAGACCTTGATGCTGACAAAAGCTTCTTGCTGTGGCTGGAAACAAATTGATAAGAGCAGATTTTGTGGACTGGTAAACTAAAACAATGAGCTAAAAGAGGGTAAAAGGCTCTGTAGAGCTGAGTGACACACCCGCAATGAGCTCCATCACACCATCTGCATCGCTTGAACTTCACGGACGTTTGTGTCTGTGACAAAGACAACAATGCTTCTCTGACAATGTAGTAAAACAATTAAAGAGCAGCATGTTGAGACTGAAAAGCTGCTGCACAGTATAATATTGTTGTTACAGAAAACTATATTCTTCAAAGATAACTTTGAATAAAAAAATCTGTTTCTAAACCTCAGCATGTAAAAACGTTGAAGGTTTTGGAATACTGAACAATTTCACTGCAGGTCATATTTACATGCATTATTAGTGAGCGTTGGCATTTTACCATCCCAACAAAGGCAACAAACAAAATTAGAGTTTGTTACTTGGGGCTCTCATTAAATTGCCATGAAGAGGTTGCTGGAGTATTGGAGAGCCTCATGTAAAAGCAATTACAAAATAAAGGGAACAACAGCAAAACGTCCACGTCAAAATGAAGGAATAGGGGGCAACCTAATTTCCATACAGTGCATTACAGAAATGATTTGTCTTTTTGAGTAATGTCCCAAACGAAATCCTGATATACACACCAGAGACTTTGCATGGAATGGAAAATTCTCGCGGTGCAGCTAGCCGTGTTTGCGAGAGTACTGAAGCACTGGCAGTGCAGCGAGGCATCAAACTGAATGTAGCAATGCATTTAAAAAACCTTAAGCAGTATGGTTGTGTTGCTACAGGCACCAAAATCCACGATTAAAAGGACGTTATCGATTTATAAAATGTCAAGGTCAAAGTTACTTTATATAGTTCATGAAAGGAATTGATGCATAGTTCGGAAGATGTAGGTACGAAGCTTGGGTGAGACTGACCCAGCAGCTGTGTACAAATGTAAGCCAATATACACAAATAACACTTAAAACAATAAAATGTATTGCATGTTGTGAGTTAACTGCTTCCATGTTGGGTGAAAATGATGTTGGGCAAACATGCTACTCGCTGCTTATTCCTTAAGCCCAACGACAAGAAATAGGCCGACATGAACACAATGGCAGACTAAATGAATGCAGTTCAATAAAAGGACATCATCAGGCTAGTTATCAGCTACTTCATTCATGAGTCACAGTTGCTGGCTCATTCATCAGCCGTTTGGCTACCAGCTGACTCTTACCATCCAATCATACAGTACTGCCTTTGTAACCTGGCAGTTCTCACTATTTCGCTCCTGATACGCTCAACCGGACCTTGTTTTTCGTTAACTTCTTGCATATCTCCTTTAAAAGAACAACGTAATTTCCATCCAATCCAGCTGTATGAAAATGTACTTCAGACAGTCCATTCTTTGACAGAAATCTAAATGTCGAATGTGTATAACCACAGATTTGGTGGTAAATGATGTACTTCCAAGCTGCTAGATCATTGAGCATATGTATTGTTTTTTTATTTATTTTATTGCACAGCTAATTTGAACAGAATCAACAAACATGGTGGAAAAATGACCACGGCTGCCAAATATTTGAATGGAGCGTGCACATTTGTGCGCCTTTTGGCAGGACACATGCAGTGCCACCACTGTGGCAGGTACATTTTGTAATTGCTAACTCCTCGTGCCAAGAAAAAAAAAAGAAAAAAGTAGCTTTGCAGCCAGCAGAGTTATTTTCCCCGCAATGAATTTGAAGCTTTACTCTGGAGTCATCAGTATGCTGTCCTACAGTTTCATCACAGCAGCGCCACACTATAAACTCTCTTGTCCAGGAGCTTGCAGGAAGACACTGCTGACACAATTGTGTCTGGGTGTCTCACACAAGGGTCACGGTGGAGACATGAAGTGGAGCAGTACAGCTCCCTGTCATCTATCTGGCACTCGCAGTGGTTACTACCAGATACCACATGCAGAGCCCCGCCCTTCTCAGTACCCCACACTGTCCACTGCTAAAGTGGGGCTGCTGTTTAGATTGGAGTTAATTCCATTTCACCAGCAATATGAAGCTCTGTCCATTATTACACTGAAGGCTGTTACGCGGCTTCAATATCCTTCCGAAAGCATAAGCTCATGGGGAGTTTATCCATGACCCGATAAAGAGAGGCTTTACCCTGTCAACAATTCAATCCTGTCATTCTTTCCCATTTCAGAGGCTGATGAAATCTCCTTTGACGGAATTATGCTCCCTGCACAAAGCCGTACGTCTCTGCTGGGTAACTGTAATATCACAGACACTTCTGAGTGACCACTAATATACCTCATCAAACCAATAACATATATAGATCAATACTGTGGCTTTTAAAGATCCCTTTGGGGGCCAGTTTTTCATATTATGGGTTCCCTTAAGATACTTTTCTACATAAAAAATAAAATCGACATAAATTCAATATACAAAGGCCTTGTGCGCATCCTGCTATCTGGCTGATATGTTGGCAAACTGGTGTATCTCCAGTTTTTCATTTATTACCGACAAGTCCACTTTTATCTGCCATCAGACCTGCAGACACACGCCGCTGCAGCCCTGTCCAGCGGAAGCATCCATCGCTGTGATGAGTGTTGCGCTGCCCCGTGATTGACTTGGAAAGAACAAAGTGTCCACAGTGTCTCCCAATTCATCTCACCTCCGACATCTCACTTTGTCTCATGACACTGCAGTGGCCCTGACACATGAGGTGGCCAGAGGCACACCAGTCCGTCTGCTAAATCAGACACAATCTTCCTTGACGTTTTTTTTGCTCACTGAAATGGATTTGCAGATTTAGATCCCAGTGTTTATATTCATCATGGAGACTTCCTTCCCACCTGGTATTAACACCTGGATGATTGGATCGTAATCATACAAGGCAAAAACAAATCAAATCCAGGTGGAAATTCACCCAGGCTGCATTAGGCAGTCGATTATGCAAACCATCTCCAGAGATGGTCAAAGATGCATTTGTCCACAATCACAGCACATTCTGATGCAGTGCATTTGTCCTCCAGATATAAAAGCAAAAATAAGCAGAAATGCAGATCCAAGCTGTAGCCTGGACAGAAACCATATTCCCAAACTGCCTGGTCGTATACTGCTTTACAACCCGCTACAGTAAAGCGAGGCTGACATTCTGTGCGTTTATGCATTTAATTGCCTGCCACATTAGCTGTAGACACAGTCTAAATAAAAGGCGCAACACATCGTGCATACTTGTATTAGTGT
The DNA here is from genome assembly GCA_943590825.1 of Bovichtus diacanthus. NCBI lineage: Eukaryota > Metazoa > Chordata > Actinopteri > Perciformes > Bovichtidae > Bovichtus > Bovichtus diacanthus. The sequence goes on from CALSBV010010995.1 coordinate 627,867, forward strand.
ACCTGCTCGCTCTGCTCAGAGAAGACAGAGTTCTCTTCTTTATTCTTTATATCCATTCCAAAGGAAGCTTGGAGAAAAACGGGTAGAAAAAGTGTCCTGCTCGTGTCATGCGTCAGATCTGTTTTCATCTTTAAATCCAGACTAAATCTGTCTCTTCAACACTACCTATCTCAACCATCAGCTGTGTAATTAGCTTTCTCTTATCCCTTATGTCTCTTGGGTCCTCGTAATAACGCCTTGTTTCTTTCTTTGTGATATATATATACACATACATACATACACATATATATATATATATATAAATATATACATATACATACATACACATATATATATATATATATATATATATACATACACATATATATATATATATATATATATATATATA
>CALSBV010010995.1:660990-671222 GCA_943590825.1 Bovichtus diacanthus
CTACCGCAAGGTGTGACTAGGCAAGAAACACCGATGGTCAGACCGTTCAACAACAGTTTAGCCAGAGTTTTGGTATTAATAATCCCTCACCTTCAGTAAGCACAGTATAGTGAAATAATATGCGTCAAAGAAAAACCAGGGAAGTTCCATGGAGGTTCACCGTGGACATGGGTAATAATGTTGCCGTGCATCTTCATGTGATCTTCCTAATGTTTTCCCTGAACGCTTTCTCTTGGAGGGCCAACACTGAAACAAAATGGTGGAAACTGAAGAGATTCTCCCACAATGACAGACGTATAACTGTGCTATTTGTTGAATTAATTCCCGCCTGCTTATTCAACTCACAAATCAATACATCTGGTCCTAATGAATCAAAAAAACCCTGATGAGGAATGAAATGGCTGCTTGTAGAAAAGCTGCAGCACCAGTATATTATAGCAAATGTGCCTCCCTGACAATCAACTGGGCTCCAGCAGCTGTCAGTGCAATCATAGCAAGGATTAGTATAATTAACATTTTCTAGACCCCCAGAGTTTTTCAATCAAGTGTAAAGTTTTAATAATCACAGATGAATGGGGCCACAGGGAATTATGCGTCGCACTCATTCAAGCACTTCTCCACAGCGCCTTAACCTTCCATCTGGAAACACACTTCATCTGGGTGAAGATTACCTACAGTTTATTCTCTGATGATTTCAGGTTATATGAAAATAGAATTCAAACCAAAAACAAATGAAAGCAAATTCAAAATACGGTATTGCCTTAACTTGATTCCGGGCCAAGCAGGCAGAATCACACACTCGGAGCAAATGTGGAGATTTCCCAGTAGCTGCGAAGGGAATGACAGGAATCTTGGATAGCAATGTGGGCAAATGCCAGACATGCTGTAATGAACTGGCAGGGGGCTGCAGCCAAGCCAATTAAATGATATGAGCCTGACAATAAGTGCTTACATTACATGACCTCAAGAAACCCACTGCAGCCAAATTTAATCATCTCACAATGCACTGGTTGTAAGAAACCTTCATGCCTTGAAACTTAAAAAAAAAGAAAAAAAAGATTACAATTCCCATTACAAGTTTCAACTAGCAATTTCAAAGATTTTTATAAGGGCTAAGGTGCAAGAACTAAAGTGCCTTTCTAGGTTTCAATCCAGGCCTTCTCAATGTTCTTGCGCGTGTAAAGCTTGAACTAGGAAAAGGCAGTATAGCTTCAAAAAGTGTGAAAAGCCAATAAATGCAATTTCTCTCATTTTGTATTGCTGTTTAAGTGCTATTGCCCCCTTCAGGAGAGAAGCCAAGTTTTCATTTTCTTAACTGTTTCTGTGTCAATTACATCTGTAGTTGTTTAACCTAATGGGGTACCAAAATTAACCTTTTCACAGACTAGGCCATACATCACAGTCGAAGGAGACAAGCTCGATTGGGAGGGTAGCAGGGGTCAGCTCACTGCCGCAGCCGTGGACACCCATAGAGTAGGAGGACACTGAAGCACGGCTACAGACACACACTGCATTTCCAGAACCATTAATATCAAAAACCTAATAATCGCTGTACAGGACAGGGTGTTCGGACTGCCACACAATAGTACAGATTCCATGTCATGTTCAGCCTGCAAATACAGTTTCAGTGGTGCCATAAGTACCATATGCTCAAACCCTGCGGGGAATTTACTTATGTACTTTTATATAATCTGTATAAGATTCTTTTAAAAAATGGCTAACCATTGCAATGAGTCTCATGCACCATGAGAGCTTTCACTGAGAGCTTGTCTTGAAAAACGCTCGCATGCTCATACAGCATATGCCCTGAACCCGTCCTAAAAACCCATTGAACATCAAAAGCAAACTAGAAACACCCGTTTTATTTTTCAACATTTTCCAGGTGTAAAAATTGACAGACTTTCCTGATTTTACATACAGTTCTATACACAAAACACACAGGGGACGAGGATAAATATACACACGCAGCTTCACTACAGGAAACATTATTGATTTTTCATAAAATACAAATACAAACCACAGGCCTTCTGTAGTAATGTGAATGTGAAAATTAACTCCTTAGTCTTATTGGAAGATACTTTCATTCCCCCTGTGAGCAGAGTACCAAAGAGCAATATGGGCAGTCTGCCAGCAAGTAGTGCAAGTGGATGTGTGTGTGCGTGTTTGTGTGTGTGCGTGTCAGAGGAGTAGGGGGAGTGCATAGCAGACAAGTTGAGAAAGTTACGTGGAGAGGCTGCACTCAAGCTGAACTGTGACTTACATACTCAGGCCCCGGTGTAAAGTAGAGACCACTTGAGGTGCTCTCTTGAAGCCCCGATTGGCCCTCTTAGTCCCATCTTTTTTGTGTATGTATAGCTAGACTTCAAATGCTTCTGACAGTAGCTGAGTAGATGCAGGCAGAGGCAAACCAACAGTGGTGAGAGGCAAATCAGGAAATATTGGCATCATAGCAGAACAGCGTTACTCCATTCTAACGTGGTTAAATTCCAACGAGACGATGCAACAATGGATCCCGCCATTAGTGTGTCCATGTTTTAATGGCAGCTGCCACAAAGGCAGACGCCAGGACACAGCAGCCTTCATCTAATGTCATCTAGTGGATTTCTATTGATTCCTTGGCATTTGACCTTAGTATGTGACAAATGGTTGAGAGAATACATTTAATCTGCATTTAAATACTACACACAGCAAACGTCACAAAGGGCAAATTGTGTGCCAACGCATTTACATTCTCAACATATTTCCCCTGCTTACCCTCGGAGTATCGAGGCAGACATATTCATATTATTCTCCAATATTTCTGTCACCACACATTTACAATGGAGGTAACTGTCCATTTACCATGAATGTAATAAGATTTTCTCTGTGTGTGATCAAACCAAATGACCAATCAAAGGTCATAGTCAGTTTTCAAAGTGACTAATCAAAGGCGCGGAGACAACAGCCACTGCCTATTCCATCCACTCCTCCAAAGTCTCAAAAGTTAACTTGGGCAGTTGCAAGCGCATAGGCCCCGCTTGTCACAGCGTCCTCGTGCGACCACATTTGGACATGCGTAGTAGAAACGCTCCCTCGCGCGGATCACTTTTCGATCGCTGCTGCTGTTCTGTGCACTCGTCTCACATGCACGTGCCTGGTATTTATGTGTAAGGGTATTGAAACTTATTAAACGCCAATCTTGGAGAAAAAAAAGTGAAGATGTTTTAGTTTTTTTTTGTTGTCAAACTACTGTTTCCAAGGTCAGGAATGACCCACAGTAAAAAGTCTTGGTTTTGGAATTTGGGTGAAACAACCCTTTAAAATTCTTTATTTAATTCAAATTCAAGAATACTTGCATAGCTTTAAGCTCGGGTTTCATTTTTAGATCGTTCTTTAAAATATACAGCAAGAGTAAGCTGTCTGTTATAATGAGTGTAAGGAGCCCTATCTAGTCGGAAGTACAATGGAAAATGTATAGTCATCACAGTCACGCTAATGCTTGGAAAACAACTGCATTATCAGCACACACTGCAAGTACCGTTTTGTCTGGAGGAATATTAGTCCATCACCTAGGCTTTGCATTGTAGGATGTGTCTGGACGAGCAGCAATCCCCGGCTGCACAGCACGTTATTGGGGTAAAACAGTAGCTGTCATCAGTTATTCTCCCTTATGGCTGAGTGCGGCGACGATCACTCCTCTCCCCGTTGTTAAGATGCTCGTTCAACCCAACAGTGAAATACTGGGCAGACAGTAGCCATCTGTGGCGTGATATCATAAAAATGTGGTTGTGTGTGAACTGCTATGTATTGACCGAGACAGTTAGGACAGGCCACTTCCTGCCAAAACAACCACAGAGTAACACAGCTGGCAACATATTTGGACGGTATCATGCTCTAAACTTTACAGCATTTAAAAACCAGCGCATGAGAGGAAAATAGATAATGAAAAAGGCCCATGAGGGAAAAGCAGATTAGAGTCCTAGTGAGACTATTAAAATGTGTGACCTCAAGCCTGGTAAACATGTGATATAACCATCATGATATAACCTTCTCATTAAAGATCTTAAAAAAGAACAAAGGTTTTGAATATAAATATATGAAAAATAAATATAAGTCAACTTAAAAACCTTGTTATAAACATGTTTTTAACCATTCCTGCTTCAGCCTCCACTCCTTCGCCAGGAAGCAATGTGTGGAACTTCTTTATTTGGGTCTTGAAAAGCTGCAGCATTTACTTATACCTGGCTGCCAGGTCTGTGCGACAAAACCAGCCCAATGGCCAATCGAAACCAGCCCCACAACCATAAAACCAGCCCAAAACCAGAACTCAAAATATGCCCCTGCCAAACAATATGCACTGCTTTTGAATTCCAACAGCACAGCCAAATGTATATCTACAAATGACACCAGAATTGTTAACTGTGTAGGCATTAAAAGCAGTTTTCAGTTTCTCACCTAGGTCCTAAAATGGCTTTGAGTAATTAGTAGGGCTGTGTACTGTCAAGAATCTGCCGTAACAATATGGATCGTGACACATGGGTTACGATTCAATATATTTCGGTATGTTGTGATACTGTCAGCAATGCGATTCATTGCGATTTTTCTAAATCAAATTTTAGGACACCATAATGCAAGTCAATTGGACCTCCATTGCTGGCTGCTAACAGCTAACAGCTAACAGCTAACGTTAACTAGCTCTACTCCTGACAATTTCCACACAGATTTGTGTCATTTACAATGTAGCATTATCAGGTAAATAATAGGGTGTGTCCCCAGGACCTTTTGGATTTTAACATGCCTACAGGACGACGCAAGTCCCGAGCCCCCTGGTACCATGATACTTGTGGTACCTGCAGTAATGTAGAAAATCATACCCAGGTATCGGTTCTCGTGACATCCCTAATAGGTACGGTAGATACGTTCCTGAGTGGGATCAAGACAAATTATAATGTTGTACTATGTGGTAAGTCACTTAATAGCACGATATCAATGGCTAAAGCATTTACATTTTCTGTGCTATAATAAAAGCCTGTGGCAGAATTCCACAGCATATTGTGTCCATGATTTGAGGTGTGAACATGAATGCCTTCAAGCCCTTAGGAGAGTATTTAATATGTGCCAGCATACTGCACAGATATTATTCCTCATTACATCTGTGACCACGGGGAAGTCATAACCACATGAAAGAAAAAAAGATGTGCGCCGCTAACGGCTGCTACATTAAAGAACAAGGATTATAAAAGAGGACAGCTGATCTCAATCTCTCATTGCTGTAGCCCACAGATGACAGCATCAAACATATCAACATCAGTCTGACAGTGTAATGGCAGTAGCTTCACAGAGAGGAATGTGCACGAGACATCAATTATCTTCCGGGTCTATTTTAAGGCGCTTTGTGCAAAGAGGCCAGTGACGTTGCCAGATAGCAGTGATGTTTGCAGCCGCTGGATTCTGTTGTTGACATATTTTGCCGCGCGTCACGTCGCACATGCCCTCTCTCTTTTCCACTACATGTGTCAGCGGCAATTATTCACAACAGAAATGTTCATCCGAAAGGAGACGCTTCTGAGAGAATACTTAGTGGCCATTATACACATGCCATAGACACTGCAGGGTACTTCAAATGGAATGAGAGTTTATCATATCTGTGCAATCAGCATTCTTTCCAGCAGAAATGGAGAGTGAAGTCAATACATAATTACCATACATCTGGGAATATTCCATTAACTAATTGGACAACCCAATAGTGGGGTATGACATTTGCCTAATGCCTGGATATTGCCTGCTGTTGTGCCATATAGAAAAATAAATTTGAATACTGCAGTGAAAAGTTCAATGACAGTCTGCAATCATTTTAATCTTTTACAACAATAGTTGAGACAAACTATTTAAAGAGGAATGTATGGAGCACTTTTTCGCATCAATAAAATATTTGGAAAAATTAGTATAATTAGCAGAAACAAATGACACCACCGCTGAGCCCTGGCAGGCTCTCAGTCGCACTCTGCATTTTTACTTTTGTGTTCTACCACGTCAAATTTGGCTGGAAATCTGTTGGATTGCTTTACGGCACAGAAAAGGGACGTGGGTCTGCTGTTCTGCCAGTGCAGATGGAGCTAAAACTGCCAGTGGCAGATGGTGAAAGGAGTGAAAAGCAAATATGAAATTGACTTCCAACATTTTTTATCCTCTTCCTCGAAGCCAGAGAGAAAAAACCTTTTGACTGAAGAGGTAACATCCCCTATGCGACTGGGAGCAACAGGGTTTTATTTAGAGACACGTTATCGCTAACAAGACCGCTAGGGCGATAGAAGCTATAACCACGTTCAAATGCAATATGTAGCAGCTAATGTAGGTTGCTTACAGGTGCATTCTTTTCTAAGGCATATGACCATGTGCCAAGAGGAAACATGTTTCAGATTTTAAAAAGCGTGTGCTGCACTATTTTATGCTTTAGGCCCTTATGTCACTTTACAGCGTCAGAACAAAATCTCTGGGATCTACCACAGGAGGTGTGTGACAAGGTTTTACTATGTAGACCTTTGTAATGAGAATGCTTATACAAGGATGTAGAGAAGATGGTTTCCTAAAATGGTTTTATAGTTTAATGTTAACGTATGACACAGTTGTTTTGGCAAAAAATAAAAGAATAAAAATTGACAAACTTGAAGCAAACAGCATTAAACGAAAGCAGTAAGGCACCATGCCACCTGTCTTGGCTTTATATTCACCTTTGACCTCAATGAAAGTAGCCATCATGTCGAGAGAAAGCAAAGAAATTATCTTTAGCGACCATTTAGCACAAAAAAATTAAGTATTTAAACCTGCTTTTTCCTCTGCTACTGTATGTTATCATACTGATGGAGTTACACAAAAATATACTGTATATTTAAAGTGCGTTAACATTAGCTAAATTGGTCATACCAGAAACTGTAGCAAAATTTTTTTTGTCAATTTTGTATTCAATTAAGAATGTTTTGTTTATTGTATTGCTAATGAACTTTAACTTTTAATTTGGCAGTACTGGGAAACTTTTATATTCTAAAGAAAGGTTCAACAGTAGCGCAGAGGGTCGTAAAGATAGCTTAGCATCAATTCTCCATCTAAAATGGGCTAACATTAGCTTACATTTGCTATACCGGACATGCTAGACCAAGTACAGCTGTAGTGACAAAAAACTTATGGAATTGAGAAATTTTTGTTGCTTAGAAATTAAAACCTTTTATTCTGTGGCAAATATAGAAATAATGATAAATGATACACGCCTAGGGTAACACTGGAATGATTGCAGAGAAGTCATAAAGTTAGTGAACTGACTCGTTCAGTTACGTGATAATAGCAATTTAATGTGCAATATATCTCTTTTTACTATGTATTATTGTTACTACTGGCTGCTAGAGTATTACTCTCACATGTTCACTTACTGTATTATGTTAACCTGCTACTTACTTACCACGGTTATTGTTTTTTATTCTATTTTGGACTTATTTTATATTGCCCTTTTATCTGCACTGTCCCTTTCCTGTTGTAGCATGGTAAATTTCCCCGCTGTGGGACGAATAAAGGTTTTCAGATTCTGATTAAAGTTCGCTAAAATTAGCTACTGTTAGCCACTATAAGCTACAGGTCACACCCTCTTTAGCAAACAAAGCCCAAAGTCACTTATGACTTCAACATTGCATTTGTAAGAGGGACACTGTAGTATGTCTTTTCTCTCTCTTTAAAGTATTACTGAGATCCTCTATGGCAGGGGACGCTTTGCTTGGGGAGAGGAGCTTCACACCCACTTTGACCTGTTTATTAACGGCAGGGCCTCCATCAGTACAAGCACCACATTCGTATGCAAGATACAACATTGGCATTCTATGCATGACGATCCATTGGGTTTTGTGCTACGATTAACTATACATTAGAACCACGCCATGAACTCACATTTACTTCAGGGGGTGGAGGTGATTGTATAAGTGCTAAAAGCTGATAAATAGTGCAGGAGCATAGCAGATTGCAGGCATGTGTATCCCGTTTATACACACCGGAGTACCTCCTACGTGTTCATGAACAAAGATATGAAGAGTTAACACTTCTTAACTACTTCCATTGTCAATCACTGGTCTACAAACAAAACCCTTGGCAACAGCACAGCACTGAAACCCCCTCGAGAGCAGTTTCCAGTCACCACCATCATGGAGGTCTCACTTCCATTTCCTGTGCCACTGCCTATCAAAAGCAAAACTCAACTGATCCAGGGCTCTGAGCTCATTTCTTGCCATTTGGGAACTAATATAGCAACAAAGACAAATTTGATATCTGACAGCAATGGATGGAACAGCAATGATCAGCAGTGTCCTGTTTATTAGTGATCAGAGGAGTGTAATTATGGACATGATGGCAGAGGAAGTAAGACTGTGAAGCCTAGACTGATCCAACTTCAAGTTCACTCATCAGCTCTGGCTTTATCAGCATTTCAGTCCAGCATTGCAGTTCTCTGTCCAAATAAAAACATTTATTAAAAGTCAGAGAATTGCTGCACTGAATATGATGCCAGAAATGTCATACCATGTGAATAAGAGGGCAGTGATTCAGTGCACTTTGGTATACAGTATATATGCAATGTACTTTGGAAGTTGTGCTATAGCGAAGCTCATGAAACACATTCACCTGAAGGGATTTCTGATTCATTTCCCTCTCACAATGCCAAATATAAGAATACAAACGAATAGAAGTCAAGGAGACACATGAGGGCATTTTGAATACTGGAAATTTGCATAGAAAACACACATTTCCCCCCCCAAAAAAAAAAAAAAAACATTTCTCCAAACTAGATTCGAATTCTGCAGCGACATTTCCTCAGTATACTCCGAGTGTGCCCTGTAGCCGAGTTCTATGAGAGACCTCCAGTAAATATAGTCTTGTTATGAGAAACCAGAGGACTGTTTAATAATGTATGAAAGGTCTGATTCCTTTGTAGAATGTCATGCAGAGACCCTCGTCGCTCCCCCCCGTGCGTAAGTCAGAGTTGAGGCAGGATTTTAAAAAGGAGTCTCTTCCTGTTGCCTTATCTCCACCTCATCTCTCTTCCCGTCATTCAGACCCCTTCCAGAGCCACACTGCAGCTCTGACCTCACTTCCTCGGCCATTTCCTGCCTTCTGCTTGAACCCTGCCGACTCTCCCCGTGCACAGGTGATGTACTTGAACTACGCCATTGTGCAAATATTTGACTCAGCCGACGTTTTTTTTTTAATGTTATTGTGTCTATGTGTGGCTGAATAACAATGTCAGCGAGACCGGAACACACCAGATATAATAAAAACTGATCTTCTTTGAGCCACAGACAAATAAATGGACTGGCTTTGTCCATCTGGGTGACATCTAATGAGCTGCTGTTATATTGAGGTTCTCAAATGTGTTTGTATCACAGACGTGCAAAAAAGGGTCAGAGACCTCCATTTAATAGGATGTTGTCTCCGTAAACTCTTTGTGGGGGGACCTCTGTTGGTATATTACAGCCGAGAACTACTATTTTACGTATTATGTGCGAGTAAGCCAGCAAACATTGTGATGCTGAATAGAAGTTGATGACCGACTACACCCACACTGAAAGTCTGCGCAAATACAAACACAAACGCAGTCATCGTCTTGAACTGCTCGTTTTGAGAGAACTCAATCAATCTCTTTCCAAAGTTTCCTCAATGTGATTGCTTACGATTCCATGATATCGTTTTGTGTAGATCAACATAAAACAACAACATTAATTAAGCCGACATTGCCTTTCCTGAAATCTGGCTGAGTTCATTTGTTGGGCGATATGGCGTCAGACAAACTAGATAAGTCAAGAACACACAGCTCTGAACATATTGTTATCTTATGAAGTTGCTAACTGGTTAGTTATTTCTGCTGTGCTTTGACAGCAGTCCAGTACACAATCCATTATGAGTGTAAAATGGAGGACAATAAACTTGAAGCCTAAAAAGACACGTCAGGTTGCAGTTATGCACGTAAACACAAGAGACACAGGAGTAGATAGAGACTGTCCTCCCAAGAAAAATGACAGAATAAATTATTTCAGCAAGTTTTTTGATATACAGTAAAAGTGACAAAGCCCTCCAGAAGCCATGGTTTTTATAACAGAAGTAAAGGAGGCAGTCCTCAGAGGGATTTCCGACCATCACTCCACAAGGCTTTCTTTAAATCATCAATATGATATAATATATGTATATATATGTGTGTGTATATATATATATATATATATATA
>CALSBV010010995.1:746385-776652 GCA_943590825.1 Bovichtus diacanthus
TATCTATCTATCTATCTATCTATCTATCTATCTATCTATCTATCTATGGCCATAGATAGATAGTGGCCATAGTAATTATGACGGGAGTGAAGGAGGTTACAGTGAGTCAGGGGACGAAGTATAAATAGTGCCAAAGTCCACGTACGGAGGAGGTATTCGTGTCCTGTGTGAAACCAACTTACTGTGTGTGGAACTAACTTATTTGAAGTTACATATGTAACTTACTGGACGCACCAAACTTATGTCACGTATGTAATGTATTTGCTACGTAACTTAAGTTACATAACGAACATACATTTTTTCACTCATCTTTTCCTAAACCTAACCAAGTGTTAACGCAACGTACTTAACTGACGTCACGTAGGGAACATGTTAAAGCCTATTGCACTACCCTGCATGTTGAAAAATTATGCTAAAAAGGGTACACAGTGTGTTAAAAGTGTGTTAAAAAGTGACACCAAGGGGTCCTCACTAAGAGTCAGTATGTGAAGAGGCAGAGTGCACTTCTTTTTCTTTTTTTTTTTAAGTTTGGAACACTGATGAAATTTGGAACAAGAGGACACTTCCTGTATTATCAGGGTATTACTGAACGATCATTTGAGTCAGTAAAACCGCATTGTTTTGCTACTGAAACACAGTGTACAGGAAAAGGGCTGTACATCTCCATGACAAATTCAACCGACATCCGTACGTCAACATTTTATTGGTTTACTCTAACGAGAAGCTCAGTTTCTGCTGCACCCACAGCTCATAGCCAGAATACATCTGTGGCTAGTTGATAGGGCTTCTGATCAATTCCACTGACTCAACAATTAGCCCCCACTCCCCACAACCCACAAACACTAAGCTCTTCAAAAGCAATCGGGCAGTAGACATCTCAGCTTTAAAACCCAAAGAGTCTTGTTCTCAAGCCAAATAAAGTATTTTGGATAGTGATCCATTTCTTCTTCTTTAGTTTAAAAGAGGTGACGCACTACTTCAACTATGCCAAACCCTTTGAGCCGCATCACACAGTGTCCTTGTAGCAGAAAATTGAACATGCTGGCAGGAGAGCTGGTCATGCAAACAAGTGGAAGGCAGCGGGGCTGGGATGTCAGCAATCTTCACCCTGCAGATACCGTACGTTTGAGTCTCCTCCAGCCGGACCGGCAGTCAGAGACCCAGAAGGGGTTTCGCTTACTGACCAACCCACCAAGATCAACTTCACCCATGAACATCTCCAACACATTTACAACAAGGCTACAATCAAAACAATCTTGTGGCAAAGACACAGACACTGTATGGAATGTTTTAAGTGAGTGAGTATACCTGTCTAATGAAATTGCAATAATGAGCTTAATAACAGATTATTGACAACGGATTCAACATATGATGCCTTGAGTGGCTCAGTCGTCTCTTTCCTGTCAGATCGGATTAAGTGCGAGGCTCGAATGCAGTGTTTTGACAGGCTGGATAGTGTTTGATATTAAGCATGAAATAACTACTTCCTGGAGCACAACAAGGCATTAAGGAGGAAGTCTTAGTGGTGCATAGACTTTGCTACTCAAAGTTTTACAGGTCTTAAACCTGCATCTCAGTTTGTTTTCTATACTAATGTCAAAGCTGTGTCACCAAAGGCACTGACGGGGTACTCCAATCTACATCGACACCGATCCTAAAGATCAATATAATTGGACTAATTTGTGCAATTGTTAAAACACATAAATCCAAAATGGCTGTTAGTTGACATTATCAACATGTTCTCATGCTACATTATGATCAACTGATAGATTATTTTCCTTTATTTGGAATGTCACTCTGCATTATGCTGTGCCACACTAGAAAACGATGTTTGGATGGCAAACAGCAGAATCAGCGTTTTGAGAAAAATGTCTACTGAGCGAAGGAATTTAGACGCCAGTTCTCAATTACAAACGGTAGATCCATAAGATGTTTTTGGTATTTCAGCGACAGAGATGCCTTTAGTCTTAGTCTGCTATTAAGGATTATCTTTAAAAATCGATTAATCTGGGTTTTTTTTAAAACAGGGAGAATTGCTTGTCTTCAAATTGCTTGTTTAGTCTGAATCAAATCCAAAGCCTGAGTATATTTCATTTTCAAATGAAAACTGACAAAACATTTAAACATGACTGTTTTTTTTTTTTTTTAACAAATTACTTCAATCATAATCAAATCGACTAACCGATTACAATTCCTTATCGTCTCAGCACTAAAATAATCAAGAATTTGATCAGACTTTAGGGAATGACGCATTTCCAAAATTACTATGACTAACTAAAAGGCTCCATATTTGTCACACAAAAGTAATGAAACAGCTTTGAAGTAATTAAACATTAAAAGTTACATGAAAATGCGACTGGTATTTTTAAATTGAACGCTTGTTCACTCGTTGGATTTTTACTGAAAAACTAATAAAATTTCCTGTGTTGCATCACTAACATTTTCATAATCACACAAGTAGGTCTTAGTTGCATAGCAGTGACCTTGGGTGCTCTGCTGTTATGTGACCACAGCGTTGAATCGTGGCTGTGAAGAGAGGGCTCAGCGGACAAACAGAGCTCTTGATTTAGCAGTCGATCTTGGCTCCAGTCTGAGTGAACGCAGTTTGTTATCAGCCACACTATGAGCAGTGCTCCGGGGATTGCAATCAGTCGGTCCACCACTTTTGTCCAGACTGATGTACCTCAATAGCTGTTGAATGCACGTTTCTATTTAGCGCCACCAGCAGGTCAACACATTCACTTATCCAGTGGAAGACATCTCGACATCGAGTCGATGGATTGGCACAAAATGTGGTACCGACATTCATGGTCTCCAAAACTGGTGATCCCTCGACATTTCGTCTGTCATCATCATCAGGCCAAACTTTCAATTTGCACTTTTGCTTTATGATCAAACACCAGAAAAAGTCTCAGTTGTACCTTGCGCCAGCGCTAATAATATATTTCCTACTAACATGCAGACGTTGTCATTGTGAGCCTGTTAGTATGCTGACGTTAGCATTTCGCTCAAAGCACACAATGAAACACTTTTTTTTGTGCGTTTTAATATGCATGTGATTGAGTAATGCTTAATATTTGACGAATCATGATGTGATAATGTATTCATAAATAGACTAGTAATTACATATTCACCTCAAAATGACTCCCTTACATATTACAATCAAACGTATTGTATCGGTGTCGATATCAGTTTGTTTGTGTTCATAGGTTCTTACTAAGATATAGAATATAAATTATGATACATAAATTAAAAAAACAGGAGAAATTGGAAATACAGTATAAGCCTGTCTCTATTATGAACTTGTGATTGAAATCACGCAATATCTGATTAAAAAAAAAAAAAAAAAAAAAAATAGGTCAGCAACGAAAATCTGAGCAAGCAATTAACTTTAAACTATTAACAGAGGATCAATATCCTGTCTTAAATCTAAAGATTCTGCATTTGTTTTTGATGCCCAGAGTCTTAAAAAGGCGCCGGGGTCATTTAAGGCCCCCATTACCAAATACTCAACCTCTGATAAAGGCTGATAAAAGCCACAGGATCCCACTAGAAGCGGAGTGGAAAGTCTTCACCTCCAGAGCAGCTCTAGTTTTCAGTCTGCTCGATGATGTGAAATGAAATGCTGTCAACTCATCCATATTGGCTCCACGGCCCGAAGGATGCCTTTGGCTGTAAGCACAAAATGTGTAGATATCGCTCATATTTGGAACAGTTTAGCTGGGAACAACATTTGCAAAAGCTTTTACTTTTTTTATAAGCAGGTAAAAGTTTACTTAAAAACATATGTATTGCTTATTACTTGCGGTTGTATACCTCCGCCAACTGCTCAAGTTTCAGCTTACTGCCATGTAGGTCGAAGATGTCATCACCTCACACATCACACTAATTTTCATAATTATGGAATATTTAGCGATGACCAAACATCTGCTTTGTGGAGTCACAGTGACCCTGACCTTTGATCACCAAATGATCAGTTCATCCTTGAGTCCAAGTGAACGTTTGTACCAAATTCCTGAATATCTTGCGTTCACTAGGGACAGACGTGATGTCACAGTGACCTTTGACCATCAAAATCTAAATCAGTTAATCCTCGAGTGCAAGTGGACATTTGTGCCAAATAAAAAAAAAAATTCCGCCCACGCGGCCACGGCTGTCGCCGGCACAGAGCCGAAAGAAGACATGAGAAGATTTGTAGATCGTTTTCATTCGTCTTCAAATTCGGCAAAGTGGCTTCACAAGATAACAACTCTCCTGGGTTGCTGGGTTTCACATAAATTGCTGCAGTTATGCTTCATCACAACAACAGTAAAAAGAAACAACTTCAAAACAAGACTAATATCGATGTACCGTTGGTGATAATCAGAATAAACTGAAGAGGAAAGGACAAACAAACAAAACCATTTCGGATGTCAGTGACGGTGATGACCATGTGCCATTACCCATCCATATACAGACTGATGTTTATTATCATATAAAAAGGAAATGGCATTGGTAGGAAAATATATATGGTGACTTTCTTCAAACAGGTAAATCAGAACGGTATCTGACAAAAGATTTTTTTTTTAATAATTAGACCAAGCCTCCAAAACACACCGATTGAAAATGTCAAGACACCTCAGAGAGAGATAGTCGCTCAGTGAGAGGACCTGCAGGTGTTCTTCGCTCTACACTGAGCTCCTGGACACGCTGACCTTTACATATTCAGAAAGTTAGAGATGGTTAGAGTCTGATTTGAGCTAATCCATCCATTAGGCCAGAGTTCAACTCTGAGTCACTTGTGTCAGAGAGAACGTCGGCATCCGTGATCGATTAAGTAGCGCGGCAGCAGGACGCCGCTGAGGAACGGATGGGGAGCTCCACTGTGTCGGCACAACCTCGGGCCTCGCTGTCAGCGGCCCGGGCGGGACGACGTTGGCTCGTGGCCTCATTGGACTGACAGGCTTTTAGGGATACAGCACTCACACACGAGGTGCGTTCCCATGCAGAGCCTACACTTGTTTGAAATAAATCTTGTCAGCCATTGTTTTTGCTGCTTCGTTTTTCCTATTATTTTTCCTTAATTTAATGTCCTCCTGTCCTCCCCAAAGCCACCACTGTCAAGACAACTACATGGTCGAGCTGCACGCAGTGCATTGATTTGCTCTGCCACCCTCGCTCTCTCTCATGAACACATCCAACACGGCCGGCCGGACGGACCCCCCCACTACCGCCACAATTAGAATCCAATTGTGTGGGAAACACTTCCTGTCCATCAGTACCAAAATAACCTAGAATAGTGTGTGATCAGAGTAGTAAGCAGAGTTGTTGCCGAGCCCGTCGCAGTGACTGGAGCTGCAGCACTGAGTTTGTGTTGGCGTTCAGAGAAGCGCTCCCTCTCCACAGAGCAGTCAGTGTGAGGAGGAGCAACAGAGCGCTGAACGTGTGACCAACAGCTGAAGTCACACATTCACACACAGTATGTCCTTTTTTTATTCATTTTTACACTATATATATTATATTTGAGAGAGAGAGAGAGAGAGAGAGAGAGAGAGAGAGATCTCCACTGCATTGTGGACACATGGTCACAGTGAATGCCGACTTCTGTGGAGTTAAAACAGTCGCTGCAGAAACACATGACAGCTTAGTTATTGTCATTATAGAGGAAAGTGCATTTTTATTTATTCATTTATTATTATTATTTTTTTTTTTTAAATATGAAATCATATCAGATGGACATTAAAAACCAAACACTGATGCCATTAGGAGTGGCAAAATGTTTTTTTTCTTTTTTGTTTTGGAGATTAATTAACTTTTCAATCTCATATCATGATCTCACACCAGAGGGAAAATTCAAAGCAATGTCATATGAAACGTTTGATACATTTGGAAAACAGTGATCAAAATCAACAAAAACAAAAAAGGAGGAGACGCACATGCAAGTATCGGTGTTATGCATCTAATGCAGCCGTGGAGCTGTGTTGCTGTTTGTCATCACTTTGGTTTTGGGAACACTTCAATTACATATTGGTTATAAATCAATTCCTCATTAACATCTGCCTTCCAATGCCCGTCCATGTCGTGTGATCATAAACCAGATTCTTCACCTTCTGATTTGCAGCGTCGAGGGATTCTTTTGCAAGTTTAAGATATTTAAAATACAGGAACACCGAGCAACATACAGGATCGTACATATTGCGAATAAACACTTGACAGAATCTTACAACGTAGCAGATCTCTTTTACCTCCAACCCCCTCCATGAATATTTTATTTCATACTGTATTTTCCCTTTTGAAAGTTTATTTATTCTCCTCATCTCTTTGTATTCATATGACAGCCAGTCAAGACCGCCCTCGGGCTTCGACATCCACAGTGCTCTCTTGTGTGAAATGCATTTCTGCTTCGGCTTTAAACGCATCACAAACCGCGCATATTTCACAGCTAGCCGACAGCAACTGTGTGTGTACACGCTTACTCATAAAAAGTCAAAACTTAAGTTATATTCCTGACCAATATTTCCACAAGTGAACACAACCAAAATGTCTGTAATGGTCCCCTCGCTGATGAGGAAAACGGTGAGTACGAACAGTAACTACGGTGGGTCAATGTTGAAGCAGTAAGTCTGTGGTGGATGATCTCAGTACTCTCCAACTCGTACGTACAGCCCGTTTCCCCCCAGCTGACTATCTACTTTTCTAAAAACGCCTCGCCAATATTCAGTACCATTTTTCTTTTTTTTTCCCTTCTTAAATGATTGACCGTTCGTCTCAAAATCACTTCCAAGTCAAATGTTTGGAAAACCAAAAAAAATAAAAAATAACTACACTCAGGTGTACTGTGTCCCTCGAAGCACAATATCAAGTATGGCGAGACTTACTTTATTTCATGTTATAAGAATTAGTAATATTGAAAAAAACAAAACAATATTGGGGATATGGTTGAATCAAATGAGCACAAGGCAAATGACACCGAAACCCAGAGTCAGTAAGCATAATGCCAACACACACACACACACACACACACACACACACACACACACACACACGATGGCAGTCGCTCATCAAGCACACTGTGGTGGGAACAACATGCTGCCGCTGCATCAAAGCTCAAACACTACCATTAAATCTACTCAAATCTCTCACTACACTTCACTGATTACCTGGTGTAACAGGGTGACCTGTCTTGCTGAGTGGTAATGGACGAACATTATAATGTGTGTGCATGTGTGTGTGTGTGTATGCACGTGTGTGTGTGTGTGTGTGTGTGTGTGTGTGTGTGTGTGTGTGTGTGCATGCTCCCCTATTGGCCCTCCAGTCAAGGCCAGGACTGTGTGCTGACTGCGGTCAACACAATCCGAACAGCTGACGTGGCCCAACTGTTGACAGAAAGCATGGGACAGAACTCTCTCTCAGCCGTGTGTGTGTGTGTGTGTGTGTGTGAGTGTGTGTGCAGAGGAAGTGCCTTTCTCTAAAAACGTATTTGCTTGATTTTTCAACCGCAGAGACGAACCACGTCACGGAAATTTTAAACACAAATCTGTGTGCTTCGCTACTCAGGTGTCAAAAGGGGGGGGGGTCACACTGGGATGGAAAATCCGGAGACGAGCTTGCAGACTCTGCTCCGCACCGATTACTATTTATAGCCCCGTACAAACGATGAGTGTGCAAATATGATAATGATGTCATAGGTTAAAAAGGCCTTACAGTCGTGCGCTCAGCACAAATAAAAAATAAAATAAAAAAAGGAACCAGGGTATTGCTGTAGATGCAGTTTTGCAGAGGAAGAATACATTTTGTGAAGGCAGTGTTATTATTTCTTTTTAAAGCAGAAGCAGAAGCGGCAACATAACAGACTGGTGGCGTCACAACTTGCGCTGGGATCATCAAACTATCTGTTAGACTGTGCAGCGAAACGTTCACTGCAATGTCGTACTCACAGTGGCAGCAGGAGGGTGGAGGGCGTGAAGGGAACGATGGCGTCGCCATTGCATGGGTATACATGGGGAGGTTTTGCCATCCTGTTTATCCCTCTAATATCTATGGTCATATTGGACTGCTGCAGGCAATGTTGCAAATCAATGCGCAGGACAGTTCCACAGCAATAGTGGAGTATTAAACAGAAGGACCGCATTTACAAACTGAAGGTGTTGGAGTTTGAAGGAAGTGACCATTTAGGAGGCACAGTCGGACTTTTTAAAAAAAAAAAAAGAAAAAGGAGAGCAGTTTGTTTGAAAACATGAGACATTAGTATGGAAAAAATATTTTTTTATTAAAATGTTCAGTCTTTTTAAAATGTTATTCACGTCATATGCAGGTCACTTCCAACTGTGTGGCTGGCAGAAGGCTGGGACGTTCGCCTATCTGCGTGACCATAATTAGACAATATGAAAATAGAAACGATTGCCCAACCATAAAGGACTAAAAAGATGTTTAATTCACTACATAAGAAAAGAACAGAAATCTCTACCTGGGTATTTTAATTCTAAACAGTTTCCCAATTGAGTTCCCAAAAGTCCACATACACTATATGGAATGTTGTGATTTGACAGTTGATTGACAGGAACTCATTTGCCAACAATTGTGACGATAGATTAACTGTTCAAGTCATTTATCCAAACGTTCTCTGCTTTTTCTCCATTTATCATTGTTAACTGAAGATTTCTTTTATGTACTTTAAGTGTTTGCAATTTGTCACTTTGGGTTCTGGCAAATTAATCCCAAATGGACCATATGCTGCGCATCTCTCCTGGAACTCAGTCAGACACTTCACACGACCTCGCAGAAAAATGTTCATGCAAAAAAAAACAAAAAAAAAAACAGTGACCCCAAGTGTAAACCGGTGGGGATAATAACAATGCAATTAATTATGCTAGGAAAGAGCTCTTTTCCATTAAAAAAAAAATCAATACAAACCAAAACAAAAGATGGCGCAGGAGTCCTTCCTCGCTCACCAAGTGGCGTACTGCTGCTCAGTATTATCGCTGGTGGCCGCCATCGGTGATTTTTCACTCTTTATATTGACTTCAATAAAAAAAGGACACTTTTTCTGTCAGAATTAATCATGGTTTGTGTTAGTTTGTAGCCACCTGAAGTGTCCCCCCCCCCACCTGGACAGCTCATAGATTTCCATACGATCCAAGTTTACAAACGGCCACGTTGACCGAGCATGTCCGGGTTCTGGCCGATGACAGACAGGTGCCAGATAAGCAGCACACACACACACACACAC
Organism: Bovichtus diacanthus; assembly: GCA_943590825.1. Lineage (NCBI taxonomy): Eukaryota > Metazoa > Chordata > Actinopteri > Perciformes > Bovichtidae > Bovichtus > Bovichtus diacanthus. The sequence goes on from CALSBV010010995.1 coordinate 755,594, forward strand.
ACACACACACACACACACACACACAAAATTTCAGTAAAAACAATGGAACGTGGCTCTCAAAATTCAAGAGGACGTCTTCTAGTTGATAATGCCATCCGACCCAACAGTCTAAAACCCAACGACGTCAACATAAAACTGAGAACAGCGTAAAATCCTCTCATTAAAAAGAGAAGCTGAAATGTTTAATAAACTGCTTATAAACTACTCGCTATACTGCGATACACATGCTGCCACTGTACCCATATGGCCTACTCCTACATGGCATGACGGCTGCTAAATGATGTGCCAAAACCAAAGTTTAAGAATTATTTTTCTTTTTTTTTTTTTTTTTTTTTTTTTTAAAAATCACATGATTTCACAAGGCTCACCACATGCAATATGTTTATCAGAAATCAAGAAAATACGGTATTGCAAGAGGTGACCCCAGAGTGTGTTAAACTCGTGATCCCAAAGCATACATGTAGTAAGACAGAACTGCGTTATCTTGCTGAATAAACCTTGGCCTCTATGGAGGCTTTCATTTATTAAACAATTAACCTTTGATACATTTGGCAGCCTTGATATGACATTTCGGAATCAATTCTGATAGTAGCACTGGGCAGCTCTCCAGAGCAACTGCGTCGTTTCAAATGGAAAATAAGTCAAAGTCAACACTGCAGTGCACGTTAACTGTACAGTACATCACACTCCCTGGCAATGTCTTCAGAGAAAAAAAAAAATCTAGTTTACTCGTCGCCTAAGCAACCAGCAAGACCAAAGACGCGTAAACCCGTTTTCCCACAATGCCACAGCTGGCGATTCCCTCCTCCTGTCATATTAAAAACAAAGTCACACCCACTGGTCCGGACTTCTATCACGATGGTCAGATGCGTAATGCATACAATGAATAATTTTAATGGTTTACACTCCAGAGTGCTCCTTAACCGGATCCATATTACGCAATACGCGTGTATTGCGTGCGTAGTCTGTGTGTGTGTGAGCCTGAAATAATTCCCGACAATGGAGAAATGACACGGGTAATTGAAAGAAGAAAAAAAAAAACGGATCTATGACAAAGTGGCAGAGAAGCGTGCATTTGATTTGGTTGCGTGATTCCAGCTGACAAAGATGACACAGACACACACACACACACACACACCTCTCTCCAGTCACGGAGTAAACAGTGTGGTGGCACAAAAAGGATGGAGGGGAGGGGGGGAGAGAAAGAGAGATATACACGTTGACAGCCCCTGCTCAAACAGACCATGTGGCAAAGATTGACAACTTACTTTTCCTGCACGACATTCTCCTTGATGGCGACCAGGGTGGAGTGGTTGCCCTGCTGGAGTCTGCAGGTGGCCAGGTGCCGCTGGTGCTGATCTTTCAGGCAGACGTTTTCCTTGCAAAGATCCGTCACCTGGAGCTCCAGCTCCTCAATCCGGACCCTCTGCTTCTCCAACAGCCCCTGCTGGGTCTCGATGATTTTATTCAGCTCCTTCAGATACTCCGCCGCCTTACTGGGGTTCTCCGTCGGGTTCTCCATCTCGTAAAAGCCCCGTTGCCCGTCCATGGAGGCGATATCCACACAACCAGAAAAAGGCAGCCCTTCCTTCCTCTCCCTCACACACACACGCTCAGTTGAAGTAAGACTGAGCGCTGTCAAACCCAGAGATCCTCCTCCGCTCCGACATGGCTGGCTCGTCGTGTAGTAGCCGCAGCTTTTGCCGTTAAGTTGTATGGGGTTTGTTGCGCTGCTGTACGCCGCCGCCGCCGCCGCCGCGTCCACAAGCTCTGCACCGCAACAGCCGAACTAACCTCCAGTCAGCCGCTCCGTACATGGGAAAACCGTTTAACTCTTTCGGGGCTGGAGGTTCAGCGCTCCGGCTGCGCGCTCCGGCGTCTCACTCTCGGTGTGCGCGTGGTGGGAAATGGAGACACCGAGTTTTGTCCAACGCATGTGCACGTGCTCAACAAGTAGCTCGAGTTGGTATGATCACAGGTTCACTCTTACCTCGACGGCCATCAGTGCACCCTGTCAACTGTGTGTGTGTGTGTGTGTGTGTGTTCATGTACGAGGTAGTACTACTCCCCTCCCTCCACCAGCAGGCAAACAGCAGGTCGATTTGCCTGGTAGTCTGGGGGGGGTTGACACTTTTACTAATCGTGCTCAAAAGAGCTCTAAATAATCCACTTTGAAATCTTACCAATTTAGGAGAATTTATGTTAAAATGACCCTGTACTATTTGATGGCGCTGTTGGAGAGCTGTTGGAGCTTTTGCTGGTTTGAAGTGTTTGCAGGATGACCCCCAAAGGTTATTGTAGGAATGTGCACCATGTAAGCACTGTATCTTGATATTGTTTATTGCCACTTGGGGGCAGCTGAACAAGATTCAAACAGAAATACTGACATATTATCAATCCAACTTTAATAGGGTTATAATCATTTTCAAGTATTGTTTTTTTTGTTTTTTTTGTTGTATTTTTAAACCTTAGCCTTTACTATGCATATTGGCCTATCTTATATACCCAAATGACGTTTTAGGTCACTGAAAACTTTTTTCTAAAACTCCTGCCAGGGTGAAGATTTGTAGAAACATGGAGTGGAAGTGTGGACATGTATCCGGGTGAAACAGAGTTCTTCGTCTAGTAACGTCAGAGCGCGTACCTTTTTATCTCCTTTTGTGAGGCGTCACAGGCTCTACCCTTTCTAACTGGACTCCTTCCATGTCTACACCTAAATGTACTCTTCCACTATATTGAGGAACAGAGGCGTCAGCATTCTCTACGGAGGTCAACAGTTAGTTATGGACGAAACCTGTGTGTGTGTGTGTGTGTCTGTGTGTTTGTGTGTGTATGTGTGTGTGTGTGTGCCTTCACAGACAGCACTTCAATTTAGTTTTTTTTTTGTGTTTTCTTGTGGACAGAGATTTATTTTAAACTGAGCTTGTGTGGACAGGATTTAAAAAAATGTTTTATACTAGGCCTAAATTAATACGAGGAACATGTTAGCGAAACAGTAGCCACACATCCAGCAGACATTAGCATTGAATCAGCGCCATGTTTCTGTCCACCTGGTGACCGCCGGCTAACTGGTATTAACTCTCCCTTTCGCTGTGCTTCGCTCTCCACCAACTCCTGACAGATAATCCAATATTCACCAACTCTTGATGGACATATCCGTCTCTTTAGCTGCTCAATTCTCCAGTACGTTCATCAGCTGGTTGCTAACTGCGTTTGCCCGCTTTTTTGTTGCTGAGCCCGTAGCATACGCAAAGTAATTCAGAGCTTTTTTCTCTGAAACAGCCGTCTGCTGCTGGAAGGTTGATGCAACTGGACAGACCGAACACCAAAACAATAAGCAGGAAAAAAAATCCCCTCGGCTATTTGGAGCTGCAGAGTAAGGCGATAATTCTCTGTGGGATTGTCACTATGAGTGACCCCGTACACATCACACAGTCAGTTCACATGTTCATATAAAAGTATTGATTGTCGCAGCTTTAATACTGGCTGATATAATGAAGGTTAAGAGCTTGAACTATACACCGTGCGTCCACTGAAAGCGCTAGTTTTTCCACTGACGGGCTCAGATTGTTATATTAAGTGTCTGACATCGTCAGAGAAAGGACCGTATATAGAGGTTTAAAATGTTTTTCTTTATCTTTCGCTCGACCCAATCCGTTCTTCTATTTCTCCTTCCTGATGTTTTATTCGGTTACAACAACAACAACGTTGTGCATAACCGCCACCAGCCTCTATAAATAAAGGTACATTCTCTTCTCTTAAGATTTTGAAAGAAAAGTAGATCCCTCAGCATCCTATTTTGGACAGTAAAACACAACATATAATACAGGAAGGTATGAAACTTTAGAATGTTTTCCTATTTTAAATGATGTACTGTTTAACGAGTGGGGACAGCGGTGGAATTGAAATGCAACAAAGATCCCCAGTCAGGACCGGGAGCGATATCCCGGAGTACACACTCTCCTCTGTCCCAGGTTATTCTGGCACGTCGCTCCCACTGTCATCTACACATCTTTAGGATTAAGTTTACCGTATATTGTGGTGTGTCATAAGATACCTGCAGCAAAGTCTGTTGAGATAATATAACAATGCATCCATTGAGCAGATACAACCCATCAATACTTGGACACATTGCCACTACAGCAATCTAGCATCGCTGGGCAAAAAAATATATATATTACAATGTAATAATAATATGAATAAAGTGCATTAATTACATTTACATTATATATGTAATGATTAAATTATATGTTTTGCATTTTAATGTGTGTTTTGTTATCCTAAACTTTGTCTTGCATGAAACCGGTCCGTGGTGCAAAAAGGTCGGGGACCACTGCTTTACGCATCGGAATTTGTCTCAATGTTAATAACAGTAGGCTGAAATGAATGTCCCATAAACACACTTGCTCATGACAAAGATGATGTTTCAGTTTTCCAGAGACAGAGGGAGAAATGAAGTCCTTCTCACTGTGTTTGAGTTGCGGTTGATGACTTCAAACTAAAACCTCCGCTCTCTTTTGGTACACTGGGATGTATCACATATATAGATATATCTATATATAGATAAAAAAGAAAAACACAAAAAAAAACAAGCGGAGAGGCAGAGCACATCTTTTTTAAATCCCTCATTATGCCTCACACTCGCATGCTGTAGCTGCCGGGTGGGCTCTTTCTCACGGTGATTGCCCTCTAGTGGTTTGCTCTGTTCAGAACACAGACAGTCAGAAGTGATGGTTCGGGGTAAATATCAGACTAGTATCATCTGGTAAATGCAGGACTCCAACAGCTAAATGGACGAGGAGGCTTGCTCACGTCGTCCACTAACAGATACAATACAGCAGCACTCACACTGCCAGCCTCGGACGCATTGCACTACATCTCCACGAGGAGAAAAAGTGTGGAATGATAATGTGCATAACTCACGGAAAATACTAAAGGATCCTTCGCTTGTTGAAATCTTCAAAGCACGGAACAGAGTAGAGGCCAAGTGAATTTTGCAAAAAGGGAGATTCATCCCCCTTTTGTTTTCCAGGAGTTATATTTAGACTCTAAAGTTATTTTTTTTTGCCTCCAGATGGAATAGTTCTGTCCCGCAGCGGTGCTGTATGGCCAAAGCACTGCACGTGTAGTGTTCAGCTGTGTACAGCTTCCAGCTTTGGCCCACGTCGAATCGTCAGCTTTATGTAAGAATCCAAGTTTCGTCTTACAAAAGGCCAACCCAACGAAGGTCGCTACAATAACAGTGACAGCAGCAGCTGTAATGCTGGATCCCATTCGTCCCCCAAGATGAAAGAAAGACAGACCCAAGTGGCTGAAGTGTTCACCTCATAAACCCCTCAACAGACGTCGATAAAGCACAATCCGGGCCGAGAAGTGACTCGTCTCTTATTCTTGCCAACTCACAGCTTGTGATTCAATTGGACAGCTCTAAGATGCCGTCGTTCATCATGGTTTAAGACGCAGAGATGGCCCCTTTTTTCTTTCTTTTTTACAAAACCTCAGTGGACCGTTTCCTTCCCTCACTGCGACAACAAAGTTTCTGCCGGAAAAGAGGATGTTTCATTTCTCTAATGGCCGGTTCGGAAGTTTTTACGGCCTTCAGATGATCTTTCGATGGCTGGTTAACATTAAATATCCATGCTAATCCACTAGTCAACAGTCTTCATATGCATTCAGACAGCAAAGAAGAAACATGGTATCCCTGAATGTCTTGTCACAGAGTTCTCCAACATCACCAGAACACAACAATTACACATTTTTAAAGCAACCATACTGTTGTTAATCCGTCAGCAGGAGTGATATTTCGTTCACGGTCAATAGTGGTTGAGTTCATGCCACTCGCATACAAACAATTCACAAAGTGCTTCACTAATGATGAGAAAATAATCAGCGAATGAAAGCGATGGATCAGCAGAAAAAGACCAACATAAGACTGAGCAGAAATAATCAAATTGAGCACATAAAAGCAATTAATCAGTTTAGAAGGTCAAATTGAATGGCTTATTATTAAAGTGGCGACAGATTACATTTTAGCTTGGACTTAAAATGAAAAAGGAAAGATCGACGGCGCAGTGTAACAGCGGTAGAATACTGACACCATTGTTGGTGGAGAATTACAGGTTCCTGGAGTGTTTACAGGCTGAACTGGAAGTACCGATGCTGTATATTAGAAGGGGGTGAGCAGACCATCTCCTGAGGGAGCTGAGATCCTTCAACGTGTGCAGCAAGATGTTGGAACTCTTCATCCGTCTGTTGCGGCCAGCGCGCCGTCCTTCGCTGTACTCAAATGCGTGTTCCCTTTCTGCACATATCCGACCCCTTGGCTTCAATCCTGCAGTATGAGACAGGCTGTTATGACCATGAGCCTGTGAACAGCAGCTTACAAAGCTTGTTCCTGTGTCAGCAGCCCTTATGATTCAGCTGTTAAGAATGGGTATACTGAAGGGACATTGACACATGGCTGGGAATAGTTTATTACATTTCTTATATTATTATACTATATTATATTTATTATAAATTAACAAATGCAATGAAAAGGCCAAAAGCAACAACACATGTATCTTATCTGATTAGCCACACGTTGGTGACAAGTTACCAAAAAGAAAGAAAAATAAAAGCATTTTAATTTTAATGTGTTTTTAATTGCATTTAAACATAATTTTCCAAAAGTGTAATGTAAAGTTAGTTCAATAATACTTTTTAAGACTCTGTTCTTGACTAGTGTATTATCTTTTTTTTAACATACAAATTGAGAATATAATTACATTTCCGTTTAACTTAATATGTATTTTATTCTAATTATTAAAAGTGCACTGTTTCAGTAAGCAGAAGTAGCTATTCAATTACTATTGATATTACTGCCACTGTTCATACTACTAATGTAAATGTATTCAAATAAGAAACGCATTTTTCACAGTCACACCAAATTGAAAAGTGTCCAGATTTCAAGAAGTCCTTTCTTTGTATATTGAAACATTGTTTTATAAAACATTGTAATAACCTGAGGTCACACACCTCAATGAAAACCCTTATCTTTGATCCGCTATGACTCACACAGATGCACAACAGAACCAGATTCCTTGCTGGACTCACTTGTGCAAGTATTCTCCGAGGACTCTTTCACGCAAGTAATAATTAGCATTATTTCCAACTTTTAGCCAACATTTTCATAGCATGGTTTTAGTGCCGCATCAAAAACACAGAATACCTTGCTTTCAGAATCAGAATCAGAATCAGAAAACCTTTCTGATTCTGCTAGAGACCCCCAAAGTGTCAGAAAAAAATCCATCCATCTGAAAACGTGCGTAAAAACAATATTGCCAACCTTACTTACCTGGCTGGAGTAAGATTCTGATGACTTGGCACAGGCGCCACGGCCAACCACATAACATAAAACATATGACGACAATCACACTGTACACTGTCAGACACCTACGCCTCACCCACAATGAGGGATGAGAGAACCCTTGTGCTTAAAGAAAGCAGTGGAAGACCCAATGCTGTTCAGCTAAATGAAACATATGGAAGCTGATGTTTTGGAAACAGTTGCAATTCATAAATCATTAGTACTCACTCAGAAGTTGTGCAGGAATGATGTAACAGTGACACCTAGAGACCATGAGTTCGAATCCGTGTTTCCGTGCCAAAGTCTCTCATGTTTCAGTAAAAGATATTTCAGAGAAAAAAACATGCAATCAAATACTTGGAATGGACTTGTTTCCCAAGTAGGGAGACTGGGGATGTTTGTAACAAAGCAGCAGCTGTAACAGCAACACTTTCACCAAGAAAGGATGATCCCACAGTTGTGAGATCAAATGGTGTGACCACTTCCTTCCTGACCTTGCATGTGAAATGTCCTAGCTCGTGAAAGCATGTGCAATTTCTATATTTGAAATATTACAGCTGCTGCTGAAGTTATAAGAGATGTCTCTTAGGTCAAATGTGAGGTATTTCATCCTCATTTCCAACCACCATGCTGCTCCAGCTGACAGAGGTGGGGAGAGTTGTAACATAGTTTTTTTAAAAGTGTAACAACTAACCCCTAAAAACACATCTGCATATAGAAAAGGCCTCTAGATATACATACATAGAGATATACACATAATGCATATGTTCTAGAACAGAGGTTTTCAAAGTCTGAGACTGTGAGCCTCCCCTCGGCAAAAGCCCCCCACCCCCCCCTTAGTTTACTTGCTTAGTTTCGCTATGGGGATCTGTTTGACATAACTTCAGACGACACCAAACACACACAAAAAGATCTGTCCTCAGACATTTATTAGGTTCTTATGGAAATGGGAAAAACACTAAAATTCCCCCAAACACTCTGAACTATCTCTTTAACCAAAATCACACACACATTTGGGCCATTCAATGTTATCTTCTTTTGATAACTAATGTAATAACTAATGTCATATATATATATATATATATATATTTTTTTTTTATTCCATTCACTGAGCCTCCACGGAAACTGTGCGGAGCCCCCTGGGGAGGCCCGTATCCCACTTAAAAAACGTCTGTTCTAGAATAAAGTTCTTCTAAAGTTTTTAAAGTATCAGCAACAGCTCATTACTGCGAATTACAGTGATTCTTAAAGTGATTTAAAAGTCACTGGTGGCTTTTGTTCTTTGCGAACTACTTGGGCGACGTTGTGGTGTTGTCTCATCGCATCTTCAAGCCTTCATTCTCATTGTTACAACTTACCCTGGTACTGGGGCAGGTTCTAACAATGGACCTCATCAATTAATGATGTGATATAGTTGGAAACGTTGCTATTTTTAGCAAAAAACATTGATAGAGTTATAGGTGCTGAGAAGGAAAGTTTTACAACCATCCTCGCCTTCCCCTATATCTTATACAACAATTACAGCCTGTTTTAAGTGCTCTCTGTTGTATGCTGCAGCAGACTTTGACTGCCCTGTTGTCTTCACCTTCTTCCTCTCTCCTTGTGTTCCCTAAATGAGCTGGTGCAAATATGAGATCGTCAGTGACTGTGTGTCTATTGCTCTATATAAGATAACCTTCTCCTCCATGTCACCTGTGTCTGCCCTTTCTCCAGCTTCAGTCTGTCCTTCTGTCCACTGCGCCGAGAGTACACAACCAACTGTTGCGACAACTGTGAGAACTCGCGGAGCCGACTCGCGAGAAGTTTTTCCCTGGTGCGAACACACCGCGACCAGCATAAAGCCAGCTTCAGTGCTGGAATGATTTTTCGGGCAATTTGCCTTGGTAAAAAGCATGTCTCATGTGTGTCTCATGCCAGAAGCGTGCAAGTTGGAAACCCAGGTAAAAAGGAGATTTGTCCCCTTGTACAGATGTCAAATTAGGTCATACAGGACCTGCTAACACAGAACGAGCAAAACACGCTACTTTCTGTTGTCTTTCTGCAAGAACCAACAGAAAAGCCTTCTTGGACTCCGTCCTCTGAGGATGTGGAGAGCCTTCAGCTGTCTTGCTGATTTTGACATCCTCCTGGATCCATCTTTTTCATATACGATCATCATTTTTGTCTCAAGGATTGTCTATGTTGTAATTTTACTATGTTGTTTATTCTCAACACACGTCATCTATGGCACGTGTGTCCGTCCTGGGGGTGGATCCCTCCTCAGTTGCTCTCCCTGAGGTTTCTTCCATTTTTCCCCCTGTAATGGTGGGGTTTCTTTTGGAGAGTGTGTCCATGCTGTACAGTCTGTAAAGCCCCCTTAGACACATTTGTGATTTGTGATATTGGGCTATATAAATACATTTTATTTCATTTGATTTGAAGCCCCAGTCCCGACTGCAGCTCAAGAGGGGAGATTACTAGAGCAGGGAAAATTGAATGACTTCATTTATGCTTCCCAGAGACTGTGTGAAATTCAGATTATGTTATCAAAAGTTGTTAAATATATTACCTTTTGTTTAATAAATGCTTTGAAATGGGCATTTTAAAAAATCTACGCTGGACCATGACTTGTCGGCAGCCTGCAGCACCAAGTCTGTCAACACAGATGCTGTTTGCACGTCATCCTGCGTGCGATGATGATGTTACAGCAAATATTTAATTAAGGGTCAATAAAGTTAAAGTAACAAATATTAAACATTAAAGCAACATTACGTAACTATTTCGGCTGCACTTGCTTGCTTTATTAGCCGTGTTAGCTATGCGATTCGTTTTTGATTATTCAAAAGTAATTTAATAATAACAAATGCACAAATTACGTTACAGCTGTCTATATTTACAGGAGTGGTGTGTAAGAGAATTGCCTTTAGAAACTGTAGGGCTGCTAAATCGAATAAATACAGAATCCTACATTATGTTCCTTTAGAGGCACACTATTACATTTTCTGCCACGAGGGTTCTCGCAATCAAAACAGTAACAAAAGACTAATTATGGTGCCGTTGATTACCGTCAACTCCTCTGAATTATCCGCAGAGGTCTCCTCCTCCACAAACGGACCTGGTGATGAAAAGCAGTTTCACAATAAAAAGTTTTTTTCCGATGCTGCTGAACAGCCGATGTCCCGTAATTGCTGCAAGCTGAGTGGACAATCAGTGTTTTATTTTCCCCTCAGCTTGTTTCTCTGATAACTTAAGATCCAGACTCTCAGGAGGTTTTTACAGGGAGCCGCATTGTCAGCAGAGGTCTCCAAGGACCAAGATCTAAAATCCATCGTCCCATCCCCGTCCTTTCACTTCTTCTCCGCTCCTTGTCCGTTGTTGTGTGTCTCTTAAAAGCATTACTGGCCCAAAAGATGTCGGTGATTAGCAATGATTGTGCAGGTAATCGCCATGGCCGGGATTAAAACATGTGTTAAAACGCACAAACTGTAAAAAAAAAAAGAAAAAAAGAAAAGCATGCCATAAAACCAAGCCACAATAAGGTACATTTAAAACACACTATGTCAAACCATACAATTAAAATCCACAATATAAATAAACCAAGTAGAATACTTCCGCCATGTGACATTTATCTCATGCAGTTCGCCTGCCGCTAACGTATTGTAACAATGTGGCCTTAAGATTTGCAGCATGGTCTGATGATAACAATGGTCTTGAAATGTTAAAAACACCGAGGATGGTGTGGCCATGATGAAACTATCTGATTTTATTGAAGCTCGCTGCCCTGGAACATGAGCCACTTCCTCCATCACTCCAACACTTTGCCCCATCTGTAAGAAGGTGAGCCCAAAAAACAAGCTGGTGGCAGCAGGTGTAATGCCAGAGAGTCTGGCCAATGTCCTCATGAGTCCAGCCTTGTAGAGGAAGCAGAATGTCGCCACATTTCACTTTTTACTTTGACCCGCTAATGGGAAAAGAAGCTAAAGAGAACAGGAACGGAGAAAAGAAAAGAAGGCAAACTGTAAAGGAAGGAATCTCTGTCTGTCTGTATGACTGTCCTTTTCATATCTCAAGAAGCGTTCATCAAATCGGCTTCATGCTTGACGGGTGTATTGCTGAGTACCCAAAGGAGTGCAGTGTCGACTGTAAAGTCTATTGGCCGAGCGGTTCTCGACAACGCTGCAAGCAGCACATCCAAGCGCCAACCATTTCAGCCACTCCGAAAGGGCTCGCTCTCCAAACGGCCACGCCCCCGAACGGGTACGGACCCGTGTGCATGTACAGGCCATCAGAAATCTGTTAGAATCATATAGGGATTTAATGGTCCATATTATATCCCAAACATGGTTAAAATGAGGTTAAGAAAAAACAGACTAGTGTGCATGAAAGGTACTAATTGACACAGACTAGAATGAGTGTAACTGAGCAAAAGTTATATTAGAAATAAAATGTTTTAAAATGAATATGTAACTGTCGTACATATTTATAATGAATAGGATCAGTCCTCTCAGGGGTGCCAGTGGATGTCTGGCCTTGGGCACCAGAATATCCAGAAACAGTCCTGTCTACCCAACACAGAGAGACTTTTAGTGATGAAAAAATTGTTCAGATCAGCCATATTCTCAATTTGTATTCCAATCTTGTAATGTGGCCTTTTGAATATATTCACAGTGGTGTGAAAATAGTCTAGTTTGTTTTCTTTGTATTACTATAATGTTCTTAAGAGTAAAAGTACAGACAAAATAGTATTGCATAGTTATTTCTCTTGCTGATCTAGAACAGTGGTTCCCAACCTGAGGTCCAGGGCCACCTTAGGGGAGCATAAAGATCACATCTCATCAGTATCAAAAGAGAAAGTCAAGCTATATCTCAAGAGATGCCTTAGGACAGGACAGGTCAGAGGACAGAGAACATTTTTTTTTTTTTAAGATAATTTTTTGGATCTTTGCCTTTAAATGAAAGAACAGCTGAAAAAATGAAAGGGGGAGTGACGAGGCCCAACATGCAGCAAAGGGGGTCCGACCCGAACCTGGGCCGCTGCAGCAAGGACCCAGGCCGCAGCACTTTTGATAATCTTTATTACTGAGGTTTTCAATTCTTATTCTTTTCGTCGTCCCAATAATTGAGAACCTTTAAATAATACAAAAAAGATTATCAAACAAATATGGTCTTTATCCTTTATGATCCCATATAGCCAAAATGCACAGAATCTCATTCCTGCTATTGTTCGGATGTTCACCAACATACAGAAATATATAGTGGACAGCTGTTAATATACAGTCCATCAGTCCATCACCTCTCTCCCATCTCCTCCTCCTTTGTTGTTCTGTCATGCATCTCAGATTGAAGGTTTGACAGAGTGAAGGTTGAGTAGGACCGACTTCAGAGCACCGCTGTATGTTCTGTTGTGAAGGATTGGACCGAGAGGCATCCCAGCTTTGAACTTGGGCGATTTCTAGAGGTAACGCTTCTATTCTATTTACATGAGAGACAGGGAATTGAACTGTTCTATTTTTAGTTTTTTTTAAAAACAGGAACTTGAAAAGCTGTTTGCCACAGCTCTAGGTGCCGGAGCAGGAATTTATTCCGATTCTTTTTTCATATGCTGTGCTCAGCGATACTTAGGCAATTTCTTAAAAGCAGGAAACATGCCCATTGCACACCTATGTGACTGCTGTAAATGTGAGAAATAATCCTTAACAGTACTGTATGCGGTGATGGAATATTGGCCATCTTTAGATATACAATGGATAACTGGCTTGGAGAATACAATGCATATTGAAAATGCATGCCATGTCTGCTTCTTTGTCTGCCTGACAAAGCTCTGTGTCCTCAGCTGAATGTGCTGCATTTCAACAGCCTGCCTGGGTGCTCAATACTGAGATCCATCAGTGGGTTCCAAATAGTGTGTTTATTTTTCTGTGTCCAGTATGATATCAGCACTCCTCATCGTCTGCCTCTGATAGATGGACAGCGAGTTGAAGCCAGCAGTGACATATTATCTAGCATCAGACATCTGTGGTGGGTTTAGCAGCACGATAAAGGCAGGTGCTGAGGCACGCTCGGTTCTTTAGTCAAAGGAAAAAGACAAAGCTGCTTTCACTGCTGTATGCCACAGTGGGTATTGTTTTTTTTTTTTCATCAGATTACTGTTAGTCCCCAAAGTAATATACACTAAAACAGATGTGTATACGGCTAAATACAATGTCTTTAAAAGGTCAGTTCAGATGGAATGTAAAGCATATGTTAACGTTAACACAAAGAATTGAGTGGACATCTACGTACACAAATTTCCCCTCAGTGGTGCAAAGAGAAGCTACCTCTGTGCAATGTTTCAACTTTTGCACTCATCCTGCAGCTTTGTGACTAGATTTGAATTTGCGGAGATAAGAAGACCTCAGGTCGTGAGGACAGAGGAGACACAGTGACCTGAGGTCCTCTCTCTCTCTCTCTCTCTCTCTCTTTCTCTCTATCTCTCTTTCTCCTTTCTTCATCTTCATATTCCCCAGTCTTATATTCAGGTTCATATGTAGCTTACTTCCCTCTTCATACTCAGTTTGGATTTTCACTCAGTTTGGTTTGGTAATTTTTGTAATTTTTATTTTTAGATTATTTAGCTAAATACTGCACCTTACCTCACTTTGTTGTATATTGCACCTTACCCCATCTCAGCTCATCTTATGTTTACATCTTTTATCGATATATATATATATATATATATTGTATATATATTGTATATTGTATATATATATATATATATATATATTGTATAAAACATTTGCACTATTTGTACATTTTACAATTGTTATACTGTCTCCTACTGTGTATTGCAACTGTTGCACAACAATTTCCCTCGGGATAAATAAAGTTCTATCTATCTATCTATCTATCTATCTATCTATCTATCTATCTATCTATCTATCTATCTATCTATCTATCTATCTATCTATCTATCTATCTATCTATCTATCTATCTACTGCCCATGTTTCCGACGGCCCATTATTACACAAGCACATATGGATAATTATTCCTCGATGCTCAGCATCAAAGCATGATATATTAGGATTATCAACACGCAGAACGTGTTTCTGTTTGTAGTAGTCATTAGATGTTTCTTTATCGCCGCTGTATTAAAAATATTCTTCAGCAATGCGAGATCCAACGTTGTTATTCAGCAATTTTATGTTTTCTGTTTACATTAATGGCCATGTATGAGTGAGAAAATGCCATAAACTAAGATTACAGACTGCTGTTACAGTCTGTGACGGTTTATAGAATCTGTAAATCCTTTCAATTATTTCCCTTGCCTCACACAGATGCAAAAATGCATTTGCCAGTGAATATATTAACGGCATATTACCCCAGTGATGAAATAAATCCATGGCATAAACATTTTTATTGAATACAGGTTCTGTATCTGGCTCTGCAGAGGTTTTGCTGTCTTCAATGACAATCAGACAGAATATGAAGCAAAATATTCCTTTCTGATATCGGTGGGACAGTGAGGTGGCCAAATGGTCAAACTTTTGCTGATTCCATAAAACTAAAAATGTACACAACAGTTATGGTATTTTACAATCTAAGGTTAGTTGGTAATGGTTTCTTATTCATACGACCGCTGTGATGTTATACACATTTTGGAGAACCTAGCTGCATCCCCACCAACACTTTCCATTCACTGAAACCGCAAGAGTTGGTGGGAGTCAATGAATCCTGAGAAATGTATCTTTGGAATGTAATTAAGACCAAGTTCTTCTCCTGGGCACTGTCGAGGTGCCCTTGAGCAAGACCCCACACTGCTCCCCGGGCGCTGTATAGTAGCTGCCTACTGCTCCTTATACTAGAATGGGAGTAAACTTATACTAAATGTAGAGTGTAGATTTCACTATGTATGTAAACGTGTGACAGTAAAAGTTGGTTTAATTCCTCCATTTCCCACGTTAAGATGCCGGCCATATTATCTATTAGTTTTTTTTTTTTTGCGATTTACTTCTGGTGTAAACTTAAATATGCACCAGAAGAATTGTATGAGGTCATCAGCAGTCATGTGACAAAACAACAGGATGGTATTTTTATTGTAGATTTTGATCAAACAGACCTCAGATCTGTTTCTACTTAAATTCCACAACCCCAGCGGGGGAAACAATACCCTGCACTGTGTTTACACAAACATCCCTGGCAGCTACAGAGTCCTCCCCCGTCCCCTCTTTGGACAATAAGATCACATGTCCCTGCCTCTGCTGTCTACTTACTCCCAGCTGATTAACAGCTAGAGTGGAGACGGATGAAGCTACAGAAGCTCTTCAGGGCTGTTTCGAGTGCACAGACTGGCACATGTTCAAAGACGGCAACACCCAGGAGAACCACATCAATCTCGAGGAATACATCATCAGTGACATCATATATGAGGAAATGTGTTGATGATGTGGTCATCACAAACACTATAAAATCATTCCCTGACTGGAAGGCCACAACAAAGAGGTGAGGGCCCTGTCCAGAGCCAAAAAAAAAGCTTCCTATCGGTCAGGCAACAAGGAAGCAAACCAGAGCGAGACTGAAAGCTCTGATCAAGGAGGCAAAGTTGAGGCATCAGGAGGAACTGAAGAGAGGCCTCAACACCAACAACACTAAAGATATGTGGCAGGCAATCCAAACTATCACAGGCTGCAAGAGCAGGAGCGCCCCATTATGTATGAGGCCACGTTTCCAGATGAGCTTAACACCTTTTATGCTCGCTTTGATCTCCTCAGCAAAGAGTAAGCTGTCAAGTCTGCCCATCATCCACAGTGGATGCGAGAAGAACCCTTCTGAAAGTGAGCAAAGCTGCTGGGCCTGATGACATCCTTGTGCCGTGTACTAAGAACATGCACCAACCAGCAAACTGCAAACAGCATTTTCAACGTATCACTGTCACGTGAGTCTTCCACCGGCTCCGAGACGGCCACCATCTTCCCTGTAGCTGAAAAGTCTACAGTGTCTAGTCTAAATGACTACCTGTGGCACTCACCCCCATTCTGATAAGGTGCTCTGAGAAACTGGTTCTCCAGCACATCAGAAACAACATCCCATCCTGGCTGGACCCCCACCACTTTGCATACAGAGCCAACAGATCCACAGAGGATGCCGTCTCCACTGCCCTCCACTCAGTTTTTCTTAAGGAATCTTAAAAGAGTCAAATTCACCAGCCAAGTTCTTGTTAACTTTTACAGAGGAGCAATAAAAAAAATTACAAACTGCCGTGGGTTGTGCATGACCCGGAGGAGTTCTTGATTAGAACTGTCAAGAACATCATAGGTACCCATCGACGGAGCATCAGGGCTATTGGTGAGGTGAGGTGCCTGTGCAGAGCCCAAAGGATGTTATAGCAGCGGTCCCCAACATTTTTGTACCGCGGACCGGTTTCATGCAAGTTTGCAACTTTCTACGGACCGTGGGGGTCAGGCATAACAAAACACGCAATAAAGAAGTGCAAAACATATCATTTAATTATTACATATATAATTGAAATGTAATTATTCCATTTTATATTACGCCCTTTATTTATATTATTATTACATTGTAATATATATAATATAATAGATAAAAATGTGTACAATAAATATTAACACATATGCTGTGCTCACAAAAACACAAAAAAGTAAAACTTTTTATTCTTTCTGTGCGGCCCGGTACCAAATGACCCACCCCAGCCACAGCTTGTTCACCAGGCCACCGTCTGCCAAGCCATACAGAAGTATCCATTTTTCTTTTTCTGTAGTATAAAGGGATTACAAATTGCATTTCATTCTGTGTTTAAGAATGAAAATCAATGAACCTTGATTTTTTTTCAGGGTCTAAGCAGCACAATATAATAAATCTATTAGTATTACTATATAGTATTTGTCTGCAGTCGGGCCTAATGGTAGTGCATTTTGTGTAAGGAGATGAATGTATATAACATTAGGTGATGGCAGTTTTTCTCTTGCTATCAAATACTGATAGATGATAATGTTACTCGGGCTGAAAGTAACATTACCATCCATTGGCATGTTTTTGTAAATGCTTCACAATCAGCAGGGTTAAAGATATATTTTGCTGTTTTCAAACCTACATTTGGAGATCCACATAATGAGAGAGAAGAGAAACAAAAAATAACATTTCAAAGTAAACATCTCTCTGTGGCACAATATTAAAAATGAATCAAAACAAGTGTCTCTTTCATCCAAATGACATTGAAATTGTGAATAGAGGGTTATGTTCAGTACTGCCAGAAGGGTATTGCATACTAAATCATCACAAATAAATATTACAACTAAAATGAGAGTTCTATGGAAGACCTATGAGGGATGATACATCTGACAAACACTTTGTCTTGTAATGGAAATAATAACCGTAGGCCACTGAAAGTGGTTTCACCGTCAATATCTGGGTGTTCTGTGGTTTCAGTCCCAGGGAGGGTTGATTGCGTGATGCTCAGCCACCAGTTTCAGGAATCGGATTGAAGCAAAGACAATGATTGAGCACAGTTCTTCCAGCACTCATGCATTCTCATTATAAGGAGAACTATAAAAGCTTAAAGAGGCACCACCGGCCTGGATCTGCTGCTGCCTTGCTCCATTCGGACTGTCAGCACAGGTATGTTAGCTATCTCTCACAACAGAGGAATTGGAAATATGCACTCTGTCCACGTGTGCTATAAATCAGCTTTGTCGCTGGGCTGACAGACAGAGAAGGACTGATCGGACCAACAGTGGTGGTTGGAAGTGTGTGGAGAGGCAGTGGTGAGTGTGCACCAGCCAGCCTGGGTGAGCACACCAGTGGAATATAGGAGGACACACTCCTGCTTGGTCCATTTTTATATATACTCGGCACATCATAGCATTGACTAAGGTATAATATCCTTGTGAACTGGTTTAGGTTTACATCAGGCTACTCTCCTACTTTTAAGGGAGGGTTACTGTCAGGACTAGAAGCAGAACATTACATTTACTCTTGTTACTGCAGTTGTAACGGCCAAAGGTCATTCAATTTCTCACATTATTGGTCAATGTCTGACACATTCTTTGAAGTAATTTCCAGGCTTTAAGGGTGCATTCAAGTGCACCACTGAAGGGAAAAGGGTGTAAAATTATACCTATTGGTAAAGCAAAGAATGATATTTCAAATTTGAGTGGTCCTTAATATGGTCCTTAAAAGTGTCCTTAATATGGCCACCAGTACATCAGTCTGGTGGAGCTGGCCCACCTTCAGCCTTCCTCCATTTTTTTTTTAAAACAGAGTATTATTGATACTCTAAAAGAAAGATGACGGCAGAGCAACGACAAACCACTTTGGATTATGTTCTTATGCTTGGTCCTGATTTGCTGCCATGTCTGTTTGAGACCGCTGGTACAGAACACCGATTAGAATATTGATTATTCTCTTGGTATTTTTCACAGAAAATATTTAATAAACAAAATTAATTTCACTTTAAAATAGCCAAAAACGAAAGTTACTTCCACGTATCCATGGTTGTGGGACAGTGTCAGACCTAAATGCAATTCTTGACTTTGACATTTCAATATGATGCATCAAGAGTAAAGTTTAAGAGTTCTGGAATGTGTAGAAATAAATGGTAGGCATTGAGTAGTTCAATAAGTCATTAATCAATTTACACGATAAGCAATCTTCTATCAGCGTTCCTCTCCTGCCTTGTCGAACTTCTTGGTAGTACCAGGTGTACTGGCTATGGGAGCCGTTTAGCTCAAACTTGCAGCATACGTTTTGCAGTTAGGTTAGATTGAGGTTGATCACATTACGACCACAAATAAGGTGCTGCTGTGACCGGACCGTAACCATTTGAGTCTGCACCTGAGTGCGATTGCATTTTTAGATCTCCCCAGGTGAGTCCTACCAAGGGGCAAACAAACAAGACACAGATTAAACCAGACTAAACAATGGAGATTGAAAATGCCCAAAACATATACAATAAATAGTATATTTTCTGTACCTTAAGTTTTGTTCTGTCCAACAAAAAGTTCAGATTGCTTGGTTTATACAGGCAGTGGGAAAACCCTAATGGTAATGCTTCCTCCTCTGTAATGTTCTGCTAATAACTCCTCAATAAACATCATTCAATGAATGACTCCTCTGTAATGGGACTCATTCAGGGGGGTTGACTAAAGCCTGAAATTCACTGGAATCAAGGTATAAAAATAATAGTCTTGGGGAATATAAGGCAAATAGTCACATGGGAAATCCCAGTCAAAGTCTAGCAGGAAATGATGTGTATGGCACAGATTATCTAGTGCAGGGGTGCACAAACATTTTCCCTTAGAGGGCCAACACTGAAACTCAAGTATGGTCCACTGGCCAAAAGCAAACACCTAATGTATTTTATTATATTGTTAAGATACAAAATTATATTAGCATAATTAATAACTTGGGATCCTACACATTTAAAGAGTATTTTTACCTTACAAAAAATAAAACAGCAAAAAAAGAAATTTATATTATAATTTTTATTTATTATCCTTGCTTTTAAATTCTACTAGAAACATCTCGCGGGCCAAATCGAACCATATGGCCCGCAGGCCCCATACTCATTAGTAAAATCTGTTGCAGCTCTGCACATCAGTCAACAAAATAAAAACAGTCATAACAACCGTATAATGTATATCACAGACATACTGACCTTTAACACCATGTGATTGTACACAAATCCAGTACAGATATTCCAGGCTGAACATGTCAAAAAGGAGGAAAAGTCAAAGGATTTCAGGGCGGAACCCCAAGGAGAATTATTACCCAGCTCTGCAGTTTCCCTCAGCTTTACATGGTGTTTTAGCGTCTTTCAGCTTATTGTGTTGCTTTTACAGCCCAAAAAATCTGCTCTCATCAAGGCAGGCAAACAAACTGACGGACAGGTCAGACAGGCAGGCAAGCAAAACCAGTTACAGAGCTGGTGTGCTGATTGCGGATGACCTGCCCGTCATCCGCAATCAGCACAGATTGAGAGAGAGAGAGAGAGAGAGAGGTGGGAGAGGGAGAGGGAGAGGACCAAAAATGAAGTCCCCACGGCCTAACCCAACCAATAGCTACAAAACACCATTTAAACATGCCCCATGCAATTTCCTAGGAGAACCATTTTCAAGACAAAATGTGTGTGAGTGTTGATCCATGCGACCCCAGAGGTCAAACGTGGCTATTGCAGTCCCCATGAGGTCGTTTTTTTCCGGAAGTTTACGTTGCATTTTGCTCACTCTCTGGGGACCTCTAGAGATGGAGAGTAGTATTGAAGTTGGGAATAAATTATTAATAATAATAATAATAATAATAATAATAAGAAGAAGAACAATAATTATAATAATAATCATTATAATAATAATAATAATAATAATAATAATAAAACACATAACAATACAACAATAAAAAAAATCTTTGAAAATATGTCATTTGTAGGGTTGGATCATAAAGTGCTACGTTGCTAAGTGTGAGCAAAAAGGGCAGAGGTGGAAAGCAACATTTACCGTTTGTGCATATTAGGCATGTTTATATTGCAATAGGAACAAATGAAAATATCAAGTCCTATCCATCCAAACAACCTCACCCATCCTCGAGTATCCTGACTGGCTGCATCACGGCCTGTGACGGCCTTACACTCAACTGTAAGACTCTACAGAGGGTGGTGAAAACTGCTGAGCACAACACCAGGACACTCACATACAGCTTTATCCTGCACCACCACACTCACATACAGCTTTGTCCTCCACCACCACA